>CM023452.1:98655325-99014196 GCA_013339765.2 Haemaphysalis longicornis | reverse complement strand
TTTAACCTCTGTAATTGGTCTTATCTCTCACTCGTTTTTCCACCTCCTTTTGTTTCTGTTTACCTGTGTATGCGGTATTGCTGTTCTCTTATTCCCTTCTTTGTTAATTGTGTTCACCGATGCATGTTAGCCATTGTTATTTTCTTAACGCACAGTTGCATTTCTGTTGTGCTCATTCCTTGTTTCCACAAATTATTTGCACCCCACCTTAAATAAAGCCGACTGCCCCTTGAGAAACAAATAAAATAAATGAAGGAATAACTGCCTTTGTAGAAAAGGCAGAGCTGTACTGCACCATGGGCAGTCGGTGACAAGGCCGACTTAGGGTGTTTATCTCACACCACGGTGGAAGGAAGTAAAATGAATCATGTAAATGCTAGCCTTAAGGAATTTGAAGTCTACATATGGAGATATTCTCCCCGAAATTGATTTTATTTGAGACATGTCGGGGACATGAACTGTTTTATCGTTCTCCGAGGGTTGACAGCTGTAATGGGTTCCTAAAATCAGCAATATTGTGGTCTGCAACATTACTAATGCAAAAATATTATAGGAACCCGAATCTGCAAAAAATCATCATTGGTGTACTTGTTGCAGCTGTCTCGCCTAGAAAGTTTCCGGCGCTGGAAAGAGTAGTTGAAATGAGATGTTTGGTCTAAAGAGAATTCCAACCCTATTTTGCGGAGTAGCAGCCTGGCCCTCTACCAAGTGTGGTATATACAGGGTGGTGCGATGATAATTGGAACAATTTGAAACTTTTCCTGAGCGAACCGCCGCTGTGTTCGCGCTCAAACGTCACACGAAGGTCGGATTTCATGGTCTATTTTGTTTCGCACCGGGAACAACGACGGTACTTCCCTGTTCATCCTGAAAATAAATAAATAACGATTTTCGCCTATGGGAAAATGGCGGCTGTTTTGGACGTGCGGGCCAGTGCAAGTTGATCTTGAAACGACAGCACCACCGGTGGTATTCAGAGCGGAAACGCACGTTTGGGATTCAGGGTAGGAAGGAGCCAAATGGTGCAGCAGACGATCAGAAAATGCACCTAGGAAGGAGTCAAGTGAGGTAGCAGACGATCATAAAACCCGCTTTCCCATTTTCTGATCGTCTGCTACACCATTTGGCTCCTTCCTACCGTGAATCCCAAATGTGCGCCTCGCTCTGAACACCCCAGGTGGTGCCGTTGTTCCAAGATAAACTTGAGCTGGATCGCACGTTCAAATCAGCCGCCATTTTCCCATCGACGAAAATCGTTTTCATTTATTTTCACAATAGCCAGGTAAGTACCGTCGTTGTTCCCGGTGTCAGACAAAAAAGAACAAAAAATGCGACTTTCGTGGGACGTTTGCGTGCGAATAAAGCGGCGGTTTGTTCAGGCAAAAGTTTTAAAGTGTTCCAATTATCGTCGCAGCACCCTGTATCCGCGTTACCAGCATAGAACAAAATTTGTCGTTCCCTTCTTTGAGGCCATACACACTTGAAAGATTGGCCAGCAATCTGGACCCTTAAGGGGAATGCGCACGCTCCACAATATTCACATTTCGATTTGAAAACGTAAATATACGTTGTAAGTTAGTGCGCGAGGCATCACACCTGAACGTTACTTCACGTTAGTAGAACTAGCAGCGCACTAGCAGCGCAAAATTCTGATTGATCTGAGCTGTGCTAGAGAGGCCTTTCTGACGCCGTTCTCACCCTAAGACGAAAAAAACAAAAGCGATGAAAGAGACGGGTACACAGTGCAGCAGAAAATCCAGTCGGAGTAATTGGCGACAAAAGACAAAGAAAGGAAAGCGAAGTAATAGAGGCGAATAGCATGTAGCAGTAATAGAGCTGTTAATACGTATCTCCAGGCTTTTGCCTTCAAAGCACCAAGCAGAATAACGTGCCCCGAGGATTTTATTTATCTTTTTTATTGCTCATTCTGTGCCCAAATTCGAATTTTAATACTGATCCGCTATTTTCCGCCTCCCTCGCTGTGCAGCAACGTGCAGTAACGCGGCAGATTGTGAGGAGGCGTGTCGCCCCTGGGCCAACACAGACATCTCCGTCCAGCCACAATGTGTCAGCAGCTCCTGTCGCTGTGGGGTGTCGGATCGTAAGTCTGAACTTCACGCGCCAATATTACTGTACGTCTGGCTACAAGCACAGGTGTAGGGCGAACTGAGCGCATACGTAGAAATTGTAGCATTGTGTACTTCCGCTACCCTCATGTCATCTCCTCCGCGTTCTGCAAGTGGCCATGAAGACAACATACAAGTTTGGTTCACTAAAAGACTGCTCTTCCCAGATTACAATCTAACCAGTTTTCTTCTCCTCCATCATCTAGAGGCCGTCGCGTTAAAATAAAAGTTTGGTTGATCAAAAACGCTGCTTTGTACCGATAACACTGATACAAATTTTATCGCAAACTTCAAAGGAAGAAAGGAGATATCAAGATATTAAAGGAAACAGATAGAGCAGTGGCGAGCCCCTAGTGTGTTTCACGGTACATCTGTATGTTGTCTCAGAATCGTGTTTGTGCGATCGGCAGCCGCCGACCAAAGCCGCTGCTATGAAACTTGACTGGCTCTTGTAGTGGGGCCCTTTGGTTCGTTTGATTGCGTCAGTTGAATGGAAACATGCAATATTAGACACTTATTACTTCCAGTGCTGGTCTATACTACGTCACTAATGCCTATATTCTATCAATTTCTCGATATTTCCGGCGACTTTTGGCCTGAAAGAGTTGGTGGACGGAGTAGAGCTGATTAAGTGACGAAAGGGTAGTTTTTCGAACTCAACCAGGTTGTATTCTCTCTTCATGGCGCCTTTCAAAAACTTGGTCGCGAAGTCAGGTCTCAATAGCAGCTGGTGGTCACCTGTTACCCATCAGCAGTGACCAATCAGTTTTACACTCATGAGTCGCCATCACGGTGACTCGTGTGTGATAATTCACCATTGATGGCTTACCGGTCACCGTTACTGCAGAGTGATGCACTGCGACAAATTATCCCCACAAATAACAGTCGGGTGGGTGTCTATCAGCTGATGGGAGAGTGAAGTTATTTATGCGTGATGACTAACATACGCTCGGGAAAGAGCAGTTGGGGAGAGAAGAAAGTACCATAGCGGGTGGGGTGGAGAATCGGAAAAGGAGAAAGAAGAGCAAGACAAGAGATAGGAGAAAGGGGGCAACTGGGTGGACATGTGGGTGGTCATGCGGAGAATCGGGTGGACGATCAACGTAGCTGCCAAGTCCTACCGAGGGGTGGAACTAAATGTTGGAGCAGTGACTGCACGGAGGGATGAAATAAGAAAATTTTGCGGAAAAGAACCTACCCCGACCCTGCAGAATAGGAGCAGTCAGAACTGTCTGGGAGAGCTCTTCGTCCTAAGGTGGCCCTAAAGAGGCCGATGATATACAGTTAAACCTGTATGTAGCAAACATCTATGTACTAAGTTCTGAAGTGAACGAAATTTTCAATTCCCCATCGCCAGCCCCATTGAAACATGTGTCCGCGACCTCTGTGTAACGAAGGCGTTGCGACGGTTAACGTGGATGTAAAACATTCGCTACACTGATAAGTCATTGTTTCTTTCCCCTTTTCTGAAAAATCGGGTGGAGAAATTAACTAATATAGCTAATTTCACGCGCACCGGAAAGTACGATGCTTTCCCTCGTGCGAGCACGAGGTCTGTTAGGTGATAAGCCAGCCTTCGGGGTGTAGTCGGGCTTCTCCACTCCTACCTGTGCACTTGGTGCGTCAGATATAAGTCCTGATGCAAGAAAATGGAAAGTTTTGCTTGACAAGCTCAAAATTTTTAAATTTTCAATGTCGCCTCCGCTGGCGACGACGAAGAACATGGCTGCCAATTACAGTATCCAAGCTAGTACCCTCTCGACAATTTTGAGTACAGAAAGAGCATCAGGCTTGCGAAAAGGCGCGCTTTCAGCACAGGGTTGGTTGTTGAAACGTATTTGGCACCAAAGGTGTCGAAAGGCAAAACTTATAACAAAGTTACAAGTGTAAATACGGGGGTAAGTGGTCTTGCATCTAGGAGCGCCGTGTAATGCCAAGTTCGTGCGAAAGCAGCAGAATTGAAATCACGCAGTTTTTACTGTGAACTAAATCCTTGTGAAATCGCTTATTTCGAGCATTTTGGTTTCGCTTCTGCTTCATTCACGCGAGCCTTAACTCGAGACCTCCATGTAACAAAAACCTGCGTGTAAGAAAAAAATTGCGAATTTTTGTCGACTTCGTTATATTCAGGTTTAACTGTACATACATAATATTCACTATATTCTTCAGGCTTCACTCATACACTACTTATGTAATGGAGTTAGTTTTCACGCCTTCGGTACGTCATTCTGGGCACAATAGTACTAACGCGCTCGGGATGAGGGAGGACGGGTGTTTCCCACGTATTTCATTTTCTTTAGTTAAAGGGACACTGGAATGATTAGTAAAGATTGAGGGATTACTAGCGCAAATTGTAGTCCGGAGTCCATAGACCATGTTTCCACCAGTCTGAGTGCGTTTACGCGAATTTATTTAGTAGAAAAATCAATTCGAAAATCCTCTCCTCCTCTCTGCAGCCTCGCCCATTTCTGTGGTGTTTTCGTGTGACGTCAGGAGCAGATGACTTGGCTTGAATGAGCTACTGCACGGCTCGCCGACCTTCCGACAGAGTCAGTCGGCCCAGCGGCCGCCTCACTCTGACTCCGCCGGCCGCCGACGAGTCGTCGCAATTCGTTCGCTGAGTTGAAACTGAGCCACGACACGTTTGTGAATGGAAGAATGTGGCTTTGTTTACTATGTTAGTTTGTACACTGTATCAAGCTCCGAGTCCGGGTCGCTCCACACAAGCGCACATGCGACACTTCGCTGACTGGTACGCTAGTAGGAAAATCTAAGGCCACTTGAAGGCAGGAGAAGTCAGCGAAGTCAATATAGGTACCAAGGAAATAAAATGAACTGAAACATTTACCGTACAGCGCAAAACTAGGGAGCAGGAAGTCCATTTTTGCGCTTGGTGAGCAAGCACACCGGTCAGCAGCACGACCACACATCTGAAAACGCTTTTCCCTCTAAGAAATGCAATTGCTAGACGTGAGATATTGTGGAAGATTTGGGGACGCTTACTGCACGAGCGCTATACAACAATAGTCACCTAAGCTGCTTGAAATGCTTAAAACTAAATAAAAGTGTTAAATCCGGTTATACATTATATTCCTATATAACCAACAGCGGCAGTGCTCGCCAGTGGCCGAGTATTCTGTATTGCTAGGCATGTTATTTTGCAAGGCAGAAGTTGGAATCCCTGGGGGTACATTTTTGTTTTTGTAAGTTAACTGTTTCGTTTTAGACCGATGTTTTCTATACTGAGTTCACCATGTTTGGGCCGTAACGTTCACTGATCCACGAACTAGTTCGCAGAACGCGCGCAGGCTGACACTAACGCGCTAGCGAGTTCTTTTTGGCGTGCTGTGGAATACCTACGCACCGACTGCAGAGGCCAGAATCAACAGACCTTGCCTGGTGCGAACACGCTTTTTACGATACAGGCATGAGTGAGGCAAGCTCCAAATGGGGGGGGGGGGGGGGAGGCATGGTATTTGAGCGTCTGTGGTGAGGCGGAGGGCGTTCATCCGCTGCGTTGGCCTCGGCTAGTAATAGCTATGATTCCAAGCCGTCCTGGGAGGCTTATCTTAGGCATTTTACAGCCGACAGCACAGCATAAGCGTGGTACGACGATTACTGAGATTGAGAATGGCCATCAAACAGTGCAATGAGATGTCAAGCGTGTTGGTTTACAGAAGTGAAACCGAAACTTGTTTGAATGCTAGTCTTGGACATTGTCCAATCACGGTGCATCTCCTCCGTCCCGTCACAGCCTTTAGTTGCTGCGGCCGCCTCAGACCGCGCATGGTAGTTTTTCTTCTTTCGCGCTATACAAAATTTTACCGACTTCAACGGACCGGAAAATGATGAAAAGTTTGTTAATTTGAGCCAGTCTCTCACAGCGCAAGCAAAACGGGAGCTTGACAAATCACTTCAGTGTCCCTTAAGGATTGTGGGCGTTTTGCTGAACAGCTTGACAGTTTGTGTTAAACTGTCACACCCGTGGTTGCCACACAATGGGTGTTGACGTAAGCTGTGGTCTATTGCTGTGTAGTTCTTCTGGGGCAGAGTGCGACATTTCTTATTTTCTGCTTCTTTCAATTTACACAGTATGTACGCAGTCGAACTGCCAAGCGAGGTGTGGGATGGAGAACCAAGGAAACGGTATTGAATCGTGGGAATGTATGCCGAACAACACGTGCATCTGCTTTTATTTCAATCGTAAGTACATACTTCTTTTGATTTTTTTCTTTGCTCTACGCATGCCACTGTGACCAAGGGGTTGGCAGTAATTGCGAAAGGCCTTTGGAAGCTGCCCCACGTCCCATGAGCGGTCAGTGGTTAGGGGACTGCTTGGTTTGACGGGAGGTTTTCTGCGGGTGTCGGTTTCGAACATTATATTTCCGAAAAACCATGCCTTTCATTTCGCTTGTACTTATTTTTTCCGTAACCAGCACTTGTACGCGCCCTACCAAGCAGTAAAAATTGCTAAGCCCAAGCATAAAAAATCAACAGTGGCCAATGTGTCCGTGCTTGGCAATGCCTGAGCCGCCATTAGTGGCTGGTGTTTGGCTAAGGTGACAAGCCAACAAGGGCCCAAACTCTGGAACGCCAATATTGCACAATGCTTGTCAAAGCATGTTGGCATGGTAATGGCCATGCATAGAAGAAATGCTATTTTCGTGCATATTTCTGGCTGTCTGGCCAGTTCTCATGGCCAATGCTTATTATATGTGTTTCCTCGTGGCCCGGCTTAAGCTTTATACATGCTTTTATAAATAAAATTATTTTATGCGCACGTATTAAATAATTTTCTATCAATGAGATGCATAAAACATATTTCAGGCTGCAAGGAAGCACATCGAATAGGCGCTGACCATCATGATTTTGTATGCACTAACAAGTTCCTCAAAAAATTCAATGATTTGAGGTGAAGGCGTTGAAAGAGCACGATACTACACCAGTTCACTTTCCTTACACGTTTATAATGAACATATTAGAGATTTATTTACCACAGAAGCACGGCTGAAAATGGTATGAATCGAAAGCAGTTTTGTTCAGTAAAAACTCCAACATAAGAGAAAGTAAGGAACAGAGAATAACAACTTTAATCAACGAAAAAAAGCAGGCAAAATAATACACAAAAATAGAAAAAGTTTCATAACGAATGTTAAAAAGTATGCTTACGAACCCCGATCAATAAGGAAGATGTAAACAAGACCCGTATGCTCGGTAAAATGCCAACCTGCCATGAGCAAATTATGTAGTTCAACAGCACTATTGTAGAAACAGTCCGTCTGCTGCATCCTCACCTTGTCCAGGGGAACGTTGCAGCGCCTGTATAACGTAAAAATCTTCATTGCAATGCTAAATTAACGCTGATTGCTAAATACAATACCTAGCACCCTCGTGAACACATGTACCTGCGAAAATATTCAGCGCAGACTTTCAGCCTCTTAACAATCGCCCTCAAACATGAAACGTGCTGGACTTACTGTTTTTATTTTTTTCCACCACCTTCTACGACAGCAGTTATTTGGCCAGTTCTTGAGAAAACATGCCGGAATTTTACCGAAAATGTGCTTCACACAGCGGCAATCGCAGAAGGTTACCAGCTTAACAGAACGAAACAGAACGGCAATGAAACAGGGCAACATCTATCTGAATTTGTATCGTCGGTTTGAAAAGGAGCATGCTTGCTGGACGAATGCGCCACGGTCTGTCAAGCCTTTGATGAGTTCCTCATCGGACCATACTAAGCGTATTAAGAAGGCCATTGCCTTATCGTGTTTTCGTTCAGCGGTTTCGAAGTCATGCCAACACTTGGTGATAACTTCAGTAAAATGTGCTGTTGGGTTGTGCATTATGTATTACGAAAATTGCGCTGGATAGATAGAGGAAGAAAGACAGACAATGCGTAACTCACAACTATTTATTTTCAAAGAAAGACGTAGCCTTATATAAGCTTCTACATGACAAAAACATAAAAGCAGATAGTAAAATCGAAGACAACACCACAATATTCAGAGGCCGCCTACCGCTTGCTGTCTAAAAACGAAATTCAGTGCTAATTCATTGGGCGGCAGCTTGAAGTTTACGCACGAAAGGCAACAAGGGCCCAACCTTAGGTTTTTAGACATTGACTTCTGCGTAGCAGAAAAACATGTGTGTTGGGGATATTTTGTCCCCGTGCGACCAAAGGGCTCCCGCCATTTGAATCAGCTCACTCAAAAACTGTAAAACGTGCGATTGCCTTGATGTGCTTGGAGTCCTCTATTCAAAAGTGTTGTACTCATCGTATGCAAACCAGTTTTGACTCCCAGGTCTCTCGACTATTGGATGCCGGGTACCCTCGCTCGCTACTGTCGGCTGAATCAGAGGCGCTGCTTCAAAAACTAAAGCGTAAGCGGGTCAAACCTCAAGTCATAGCCGAAAAAACGAGGCCTGAAGTGGTGTCATATTCCCATAAAGTGGCTCACAACCTTAAGCGGGTTGCTACGAAATATCGGGTGCCCATTGTGTTTTCGGCACCACGCAAGCTTGGTGGGTTGTGTAGTCGTATCAGCGGAAAAAAGAAGTCTGATTCATGCGGTAAGAAGCACGCCACGAAGTACGTGGGACGCAAAGTTGGCACTTTGTACCAGATACCGCTCATGTGTGACAAGGTATATATTGGGCAAAGTGGACGTTGCATAAATTATCACCTCAGGGCACACGATTTATCTATCAAGAACGGCACTGGATCACACTTGCCCATTCATGGCCGTAACTGTGGTTGTACGCCGCGCCTCAAAGAAACTATTATCATGGACAGAAGCCGGGACACTGTGGAGCGTGAGCTTGCAGAAGCGTAATTCATTCAAAAAAATTGCGAGGGGTGCATCAGTGAACCGTCATTATCACTTTTTAGCAATGAATTTCGTTTTTTAGACAGCAAGTGGTAGACGGGCTCTGAGTATGGTGGTGTTGTCATCGATTTTACTATCTGCTTTTATGTTTTTATGTCATGTAGAACCCTATATAAGGCTACATCTTTCCCTGCAAATAAATAGTTGTGAGTTGCCCTTGTCTGTCTTTCTTCATCTGTTTGTCTACTGAGCGCAATTTTCGTAATTCATACTTGGTGATAAACAGATTCAATGGAGAAGTAAAAAGGTAAGGTAGGAGGCAGGATTTCCACAGGACCGCTTGTCCTGGAGATGGGAAGAACTTCTGAAAATTTTAAAAACAAAATCCGGCTGTAGGGTTTTTACACAGTACACACAAAAGCTAAAAAAAATGGCCGCGTGTCTGCCCTTTTCGTTGCAAATGTCGTCCAAATGCGATAATCCACTGGCGCCCCTAGCAAGTAAATGCCTCCCTTCTCTTTCCCGCTAACCTCTCATGCGGTTCCTTTCCCGTTTTGCCCCTGCCACGCGCTAGAGGTTTGCTCAAGTTAATTCAAATTTACCGCATTCCACTTATCCAAGTCGTGTGTCCCGATGAAAGCCCTGCCTAACGGCGGAGACGCACGTGAACCGTCAAAATCGCCAGCTCGTACTAGTCATAACAGTCACACAGAAACCTCCAATCAACAAGGTGTCAGGAAACTAAGCTCCATAATTCCATTTGTTGCGGAGGCCATGCGTACATTCCTGGCTTCATTTTCTTCGCCGGAAGCTGCCGCACTTATGACACTAATCGAATCTGCAGTTCGCTTCCTCAGTCAATGGCTGTAGGGGTTACGACTCCAGCAAGTATTCTTAAAATGCTACAAATTCGCAATACAGCCACAATTTTTCAGTGGAACGCGGGTGCCCTGCATTCATGTCTACAAGATTTACGCAGATTTGTAGAGAAGCATCGCTTCCCTCTTGTAGCAATCTCGGAATCGCGTCTATCTCAAGACGTACGACTTTCAGGATACACAGTGTTGGGCTCCAAAACTGATTTGCCATCAACCAGAGTACTCCTTAGTGAAAATTTAAAGCGCAACAAATTTAGACACAAGATGAATGACACAGGGACAAGCGCTTGTCCCTGTGTCATTCGTCTTGTGTCTAAATTTGTTGCGCTTTAAATTTTCACTATGGAGTACCAACTAGCTCGAACCCTCACGTTGTCACGTTGCAGAGTACTCCTAGCTCTGGGAAGTGACCTTACCATGATACACCATAATGTGACGCCCAGTGCGGGAAATGAATACGTAGCAGCGACTGTGCAAATCGAATGCCTCTCTTTCACCGTCATTGCTGCCTATATACCACCCCGAAAGGCGTTAGATAGCACCCGTTTGGAGGGTATCCTTCGTGCTACGCCGCCTCCGCATATACTCACTGGTGATTTCAATGCGTATCACCCGTCGTAGGGTAGTCGTAAAATAGCGATCAAAGCACAGCGCTTATTAGATATTGCTTACCAGCATGGTATGGCTGTACGTAATACCGGGGAACAAACTTTTTTTGGCAAAGGAGTTTCAAGGGCTCTCGACATCCCTGTAGTTTTCTCCGTACTCCATTCCAGAATAAGCTGGTTTGTGGACATTGAATCCCATGGCAGCGACCAGCTCCCTACTTACATAACACTCCATGGTGTTCCAAGAGGTCATCTAAAACATCAGGTACGATTCTCCAACTGGGATGTTTTCTCCACAGCAATCCAAGAGGGCCTGGGTTCAGTGTTGTGCTACGATGACTTCGTAAGCACGATGGCTAGAACGCGCAAAACGAGCACGAAGACTTTCATTTACCCAAGTCATACAATGTCGCCGACGCAGAGTTTGAAAGGCTTCGGGCCATACGCCGACGAGCAGAAAGAAGAGCGCGCAAAACTTTGGTCCCTGAGGACATTCGAGCATCCAGAAGCCTGCAGAAGCGTATTCAGCGCCACATGTGAAAATTGCCTAAGCTTGAGTGGACATTCCTCTGCTCAAAGTTGGACCCCAGGAAGCCGCTTACCAGACTATGGAGCCTGGTCAAAACTCTTCGCTCACCACCGACGTGTCTCCACCCATTTAATTCGATTTCCTTGCGCCATACGTTCACAATCTTAGGCGTCGCAGAGATGTTCTGTAGAAAAATTGCGGCTGCATCAACGTCGCCTACGATACTTCCGCTCCGGATATTGGACGCCCATCCGATAACAAGCCCTTTACTGATGACCCATTCACACTGTCGGAATTCGCCATGGCTTTATCTTCGGTTAACAAGACTTCTTCCCCTGGCTAAGATGGCATAACCTACGTGCACTCGCTCATCTACGGGATGCCGAGAAGAGATTTCTCCTGGACATTTTCAACCAATCCTGGATGACTGGTCATCTTCAGCCCACCTGGAAGACTGCTTGCATTGTGCCAATATTAAAACCAGGCCAAGATCCAACAGACTTTCAGTCGTACCAACCTATTGCACTTTTGAGCTGTGTAGGTAAGCTCATGGAAAAAATGGTGCTTCTTTGATTGGACTGGGACCTCACCAACACAAATGTTTACCCGCCGCAGATGTCCGGGTTCCGAAGCGGCAGGAGCAGTATTTATAATGTTATCGCCCCTGGAATTGTGTCAAGCGCGAGAAAGCACAGCGTAACACCATCATAGCGGTGTTTTTGGACGTCAAGGCTGCGTATGACTCGGTCACGGATGACGCTATCCGCTTTCAAATGAATTTGTTAGGTATTTCTGGCTGTATGTATGACTGGCTGTCGAATTATCTCAGCGACAGAACCATGTTGATGACGAACTCTGACGGCGACACACAGAAGCACAGCGTAACTCGTGGCGTTCCGCAAGGTGGAGTATTGAGTACAGAACTTTTCACTTTTTAATATCTTCCTCATTGAAATCGAAAAGTGTTTGCCACGACCTGTCGCGATTTCCCTATACGCAGATGATATTTGCATATTGTGCGCAGGGCGCAATCGGCGTGTGCTCCGTGCGAGGCTTCAGCGGGGGATAGATTCCATCTCGGCGTTTCTTGCGGCGCGCGGACTCGAAAGCTCCGCTACAAAATCAGCGGCAATCGCCTTCACTAAGCGAGGCGTTACACGGTATGAGCTCACTTGAATGGGAATCCCATTACCGTACGTCACAAATCACAAACTTCTGGGCGCTACATTTGACAGATTATTGATATGGACGCCACACATTCGAAGTTTGAAGGAAAAGTTCACATCATTTTGCAACATCTTCCGAATGCTTTCTAGCAACTCTGGCGGCTGCACAGTATACTCGCTTCTTCGTCTATACGACGCTCTCTGCGAAGGTCTACTACGCTACAGCCTTCCTGCCTTGTTTCCCCTTTCAGCAGGAAATCTAAAGGCTTTAGAAAGCCTGCAGGCGCGCATACTGCGTGTGTGTATTGGCGTTCCAAAACCGACAGCCACTGTGTGGACTATCATTGAATGTCGACGTTTGATTCCGATGGCGTTGCGTAAACAGGAACTGCTTCGTGCGGGTTTACGTTTTGTGACAAGACAACCAAACCACCCATTGGCTGAGTCCTATGCTCCAGATCTGGGCGACCTCTTGCCGCAACAATACCAGGCCCCATCTCTCTCTTCGTACCCGCTATAATTGCTCCCACCCATGAGTATTCACACAACCGTTCCAGGAATCAGGCGAAGAGCAGGTTTTTCCGCTCCAGCTCTTACGTTTTTAACTCTGCAACTGCTACACAGCAAATACGCCTGCCATACCCACGTATATACTGATGGCTCAGTCACAGAAGGTTCCTCAACGATTGCTGCTTATATCCCCGGCGTTGCAAACCACGATCACCAAAAAACTCAGCCACAGGACATTATCTACAGCGACTGAGCTCGCCACAATGCGTGCGGCCCTTCAATGCATCACCACCCAGCCAGCAAGTCAACGGGCAATTTTACAGATTCCCGCGCGCCCCTTCAATGCCTTCAGTTTTTTCCTAATCAACAGCTACACTGAGACATTCGCGTTTCAGACTACCAAACCGTCAGTGCTCACCACCTCATGGAACTCCAGTGGATTCCGGCTCATCGCGATGTATCAGGCAATTCAACAGCAGAGCTACAGCTTCCCAAGCTCACAGTCACGAGGTTCCTATTGCGGATGTACCGTTCTCCAGGAAAGATGCGGCCGCACTGGCGTCTTGTGTTGCGCGGCAGGTACAGCTTTCCATATGGGCTGCTCCATTACAGCGCTATGGACCACTCTACTCCCTTGACCTAGAATGTACTTTCAAGTTGCCGCCTGTTCTCAACAAGAACGACGCAGCTGTAATACACCGCATACGTTTGGACATCGCCAACACATGCCTTTTCCTTTTGAAGCTTCAGCAGTCCAGCTCACCCTTCTGTGAAGACTGCGACTGTCCAGAAGACGTTCACCATGTCATCTGTGTGTGTAGACGATACCATACACCGAGACTCTCCTTGACAGTGACTGTGGGTAAACTACCCACATAACGTCTTACGCTGCATGATGTACTCTGCCCCTGGTCATGTGCTAAAATGGCCTCACGTGAGACGAAAGCCTTTCTCAGCTTCTTCCGTAGTTCAGGTCTAGTCAACACTCTTTAACAGTGGTGAACATCGGTGATACGAGTGATATAAAACCGCGTTTCTCATCTTTAAACCCTTAACCTCTGCGGAATGTCAAAGCGAACATTTCGCGTGTGTATGTTTTCAGCAGGGCTGCTATAGTAAAGCTGAATGTGACGCGTTCCCGTGAGGCTACTCCGGGGTCTCAGAACTCTGTTCAACTTGAAGCGAGCATTTCCTCGAGTATACTTCAACACTTCCTTTTTTACCGAACTACTGAACTTGCCTACGACTCCAATTCTCACCGTACCTTTTTTCTTTTTCTGATTTTTCCTTGTTTCTATCTGCCCTTCTTGCTTTTCTTTTATTTTATTTTTTTCTTTTCTAACTGGTTTTATTTTTCACCTGACCTAGCACGTCAGGCTCTTTGCTGGACAAACCTCGTCAGTATCATTAAAAATTTTCTCTCTCTCTCTCTCTCTGTCTCTCTCGCTCACGCGAATCGAGGCACCCGAATCGAAAGTTTATAGAAACACATTGCCCTACTCCACGAGCGTTCCAAGCGGAACATTGAACCTGCCTAGTGGAATCTTCCGTTTCTGTTGCCGTTCGATTTTTTAAAAACTGCCTGGTAGCGCGGGCAACAGCAGGCGACAGTTATCTACAGTTGATGTAGTACTAAAAAACCAAGAATCCGTGAATTTTCTAATAAAGGAACTGTGCAAATATCACTCATAAATTGACTTGATTGCCTGCCTATATATGTATTAATTTTCTGCCTTATATATGGTTTGACAACGTTGACAAGTATGAACATTAAAACCGGACATACACTTTACATTTGGTTGTGGGTATATAAAACTGTTGCGCAGTTTCTGTTTTACTTTGGCCCGCTACCTGAATCGAGTCACAGACAGGCAGACAGACAGACAGACATACACACAGACCAAAATTTCTGCGCTTAAGTACCCCAGGAACGACTCTCGTCTTTAAAACGTTGCCGTCATCCCGTTGCCGTCATCACGGGCCGCCTAAAAAAAGTGGGCCAGCACTATAAAATACAAGTGCCTATCACAGCTCGCAACAAGTTGCGTTCTGTATATGACAGGCTTGGCAGAAAGATGAAGCGGGGGAGTCATAAGTCGACTATGCGCAGTGTTTTTTATTGTTTTGTGTTAAATGTTTATATTCCTTTTTTGGTATCAAACCTTAGTTGCTAGAAAAGCGGTTTCCTTGTGTTTCACTTCCTTTGCCTTCGCTTAAGTTTGTGCTGGTTTTATCCACGAATGTCTTTCCAACTAGCTCAGCTTGCAATCCTTCTAAAAAAGATGCAAGAGACAAAGCAATACGCTAGCAGTTCCGCGTAATTTTCTTGTGCATACTGTAGTCATACAAGCAAGTAATTGCAACAAACAGGAATGTCGTGCCTTCAACGTTGTATTAGGGGAAGTTTTGTTTTCTAACAACACGGAATCAGGAACTACTAGGCAACACACTGCACAATGCATTGAAAACGTGCGAACTTTCACACGTTTTTTTTTGCAAGACATCTGGCAGCCTGGAGGTAGATGAGAGACCTATATGACATTTTAATGCATTATATTTTTAATGGGTAACTAAATAAAGTGTCAGTTATGAGCGACGCTACTAACGTACTTTAGTGGGTTGAATATTAAACTGGTTACCGTGTTGCTGTAGCGGTAGCTCCTTTCGGCCTCGTATGAAGCCCCCGAAGCGACCGAAACCGACGAAGCCCAACGGCAGCATTATTTCTTTGTTACTCGGCAATACCCCTACGTAGCTAACTAAAATAATGAAATGAAAGCTTCATTTATAGGTAGCGGTTAATGACGCCAGCCTAATACAACCATACCTCTCGCAGTGCGCACGAGTCTTGCTTCAACGCATGCTGCACGTCCTAAACCTGCAGCAGGAGAACGGCAGCTTGTTTGGAAAAACAAAGCCGGAAAGAGAATAGCTAGAACTGGCCTCACCCGTATAAAAGCACGTGTATCTAACAGCTTAATTCTTCGCAAGAACCAACAACACTTGGCAGCACTAAAGCGCACGAACTGTTGAAAAAATCCCGGTCCATCCCCCCTAACGTGAAACCTGGGGAGGTGCGAAGCATGCAAGGTACAAGTGTATTCAAAGATTGTAAGTATTTCACTTTTAACATGGTGTGCGCTGATTGGGCGCTCGAGAAGCTCCGGTGAGAGGAGTAATCGCGCTCTTGCTGAGGCGGTAACGCCCTCTTTTGCGTTTAAACGGGTTTAAGCAATTTGGATGCCCCATCTGCCCGTTCGGTTAGTGGCTGGGGTCAACGTGAGCGCCGTAAAATGCCTGTGCCTCGCCCTGGGGGATCGTCTTCGGCGATCAGCGAGGCCCTGCACCAGGGAAATATGCTTTGTCTTCATACGACTGAGCACCCGACCCGATCAGGCCTAGCGTCGAGAGCCTGTGGGTATTTGAGTGTAACACAAACTATAACCCGTCTACATACAGCTTTGGCTTCTACTGGAAGATTGCTGAAGCGGACAGGGAGCGTTTCACAAATATTTAAATAAAATTCGTTTATAGTGAACCCTTTTTATCCCTTATACATTTTTCTTAATGTTTGTTACGTACGTTCTAGGTGTCCCGGTGTTTTAGTACCCTGACTACTTCAGACGATGAAAACAAGAGACGCTGACAGCCCGAGCCCCAAAGCGGCTTCATCTCTTGTTTTCATCGTCTGAAGTAGTGAAAACACCGGGACACCTAGAACGTACGTAACAAACATTAAGAAAGATGTATAAGGGATAAAAAGGGTTCACTATAAAATAATATTATTTAAAGATTTGTGAAACGCTCCCTGTCCGCTTCAGCAATCTTCAAGTAGAAGCCGGTCTCTAAAACAAAGTTCAAGTTTAAGCGACAACGAGTGCAAGCTATCACGGGCCGCGCTCTGAAAGATGAAACGGAAACACGTTTCAAACGTTGGCTGCAGTAGGCAAACAGCGCTATTCTATTCCACCAGGCAGATATACTTCAAATAGAGTCACCGACGCCAAAAGACACAGACACCTACAGGACCATTACGGTGGTTTAAATGCCAAGAAACAGACGCAACCGTTCGTCTACACCGTCTGTCCGTCCGTGCATACGAAGGATGCGCATACGAACATGCATACGTCCGTGCACATGCGCATACGTCCGTGCATACGAACATGCGCATACGAAGGATGCGTAGATGCGCACATCGCAAAAGGTCAGCCGAACACCGTTGCGTTAGCACATACATATTACCGATGCCTACATAACGCGTAACACAATCTCCCAAGCTATTTTAATACCCTGCACTTTAGTTTGAACAGATCATGTTTTGTTACGCGATGCTGAGGCCTTTTTGTAATTACTTTTTGCTTCGCTTTGTCAGGCTCACGAAATACCCTCGGACTCTGACCGCTTTTATCGCTTCGCCAAAATTGGGCCTCCGATGAGATTTCTGTGTGATGCTACACCGGTCACCATTTACTTCGTGCCCAATTAATCTTTTAGCTCATGTACCCATGCGTGGCTGACAGCTCGGAAGTCAATATGAACCGGTGGGGCTTCCAAACATTGACAATCGGCCAGTGCCGTTTGGGCAGCCATCTTATCTGTGTTCAAAGCAGAAGGAACGTTTCATTCTTTTTCTTTTGTTCAAATTCGCTCAGTTCCACTAGATTCTTACTTTCTTTGGGGTACACATATTGCCTGCATGACAATATTTACACCTCAGAGAGTCTAAGTGCACGCACCCTTACGCTTAGCGGGATCGTCAACAAAAGAGGATTTAGTCCTTAATGTAAATGGATTTTATACGTTCGTATCGGACGTAATGTGAAGCGAAAATATGACGAAGGGTAATTTTTTTCCGCCCAATATACGAGCCTTTCTTTACATGAAATTATAGTCTATAAAGAAGCCATGAACAGAATATGCCCCTTTGTTTAGTTTGAAAGATTTGGTAGTGGTTGCTCACCGAGCAACACTCCAGCAACGACAGATGTTTTTTTTAACCAAGAAAAGGCACCAAACATAGTGAGACGTTTATATTTTGTGCTACGGCGACGTAATATGTACATGAGTAACGTAGAATTGGCCAGCACAAAAACATAGTGATCAGTCGAAACTGTATTATATTGTCACGCAGCCAAAGACGACGCAGTTGTCTTAAAGGAAAACAAGTTTATTGCAGCGAACTTGTCTACCCCTAACCACTCAAAGAATACACAGGCGGCGAAGCAGTAGTCAACAAAGTGACTTGCGCAGGCGAGCGTCGGAGAGTCGAATACCATGACGTTTGCTCTGCAGGCTTTTATCTTTCGGCGCGAATGTTTGTCGAACTGTCGATGTACATCCGGAACATTGTAGATCAAAGATTATTCTAGGCTAGGGACGTTAGGGCGAAACGCTCTCCGTAGCGGAATGAGATAAGCCGTTTGGCATAAAAATAAAGAATGGAACACGCGCTTCGCTTGGGACACAGATAACACAGCCGGGCGCGGCTTGACAGTAAAAACAAAACATAAACAAAACAAACAGTGCATGGTTCGCGGCAATATGCAAACGCCATTTTTTTTCCTTCCGCCATTTTTTTCCTTCCACCATTTTTTTTCCTTCTGATACATGAGCACAAAGAAAGGTTAAAAAGGGCTTTTATGGTGATTTTATAGTGCCTATAAAGGCCAATTTTGGAGTTCGTGCATTACGCCTATAAATGCCTATCTTCAAGATCGGCGGCTATATGCACACTATCTAAGCCTCAAGTTACGCTTTCGAGTGCAGATTGAGATCGCTATTGATGTCGCCGGACAACATTGACTGTTCTGATTTAAGGACGTAAAGGTAAACCTGGTCCTCTAGTTCATCCAACTCCCGAAAAGCAATAGCAGCAGGAATTAAATGGGGTGCTTACTCTCAATGATATAGGCCACAATTTCGATGACACTATTTCCAAAATAGTGTAGCTTGCTACTGTTTCCACAATTTTTACAGCAATGCTTAGTCTACGTTCCGCGTGCTCTCCAAATAGGTTTGTGCAAACATGGGCAGTCGCATCCTTCGTTCCGCGAGGCATACGCAATTCCAACTCTATTTTCAACCCAACTGTTAAGCATAGAATTCGTCTTTAGTGACAGATCATGACTATATCATTGAGCCAATGACGAAATATTATTGCGGAGATGCATTTTTTACGCCTGAAAGCTCACACGGTCCACGGGCTTTAAAATACACTTTTCTATGAAACACCTGTTTGGCTCGTAAAAATTTTCTGCAAAATTCTCAAGTGTCTGGAATGGTATTTGGCAGTGTTACGGCATCTTGATTGTGCAATACGGGTAACATAATTGTATATGAGAATATTGTAACTGTTGTACATGCATTACCCATGTAATATTAAGTTACTTTCTAAATAGTTCCTCGTGTCTGAAGCGTTTATTATTTGTGTTATATTTCTTTGTGTCACGATTTAATTCTGTCAAGCAGCAATAAATCCGTACCTCTCTAATCATCATTCCCTGCATGCAAGCATTCTTTTTCACCCCTGTTCCATTATAGGCGTCCACATGTCATGCGATAGTAGATCTTGAACACGAATTTTAGCAATGCGCTTGTGGAATTGAGAAAATGAACCGTCATTAGCCCAGCAGTTTTATGAGATAGCCAAACGCCTATGTTCAACTGCTGTCGCCTTCAAGCCATCATAAACAATAACATTTGTGATTTTCTTGTCGTAGATACAGGTTGCGCACCGCTTTTTTTAGAGCACTTTCATTAATGTAAAAATTCATGGTGCAGCAATTTATGCCCATGGAGGCCTAAAATGTTGTTCTTGCTTTCCTATTTTCGGCGCCTACATACGCGCTTTACTGACGCCTAAAACTCTGTCCTGCAGTTATCAGGACCTTAACTGCACGTTAGCATTCCAAAGATACAATCAGAACTAACTATGGTTCCCACTTAAATCACCCAGTCATGCTTCTTGCATGTGTTTTATGTCAGCGGCCGCCAATAGCACACATCTGTTTTTGTGGCATCATGAAGATTCCGCCGGAAAGCGGCTTTTGGGTCGGCACTGATAAGTTTGATATATATTTTTTTTAAATTTCTTCAGTATTTATTTGAAGTCTGCGGTAAAATTTGCATTTTAGTTATCCAGGCAAAGTAGTTATTTAATAAACGAAACTTGTATTTTGTCTTCATGGCCCCTTAAAACATCCCCATTCCTTTTAAATGAACCGACATTTTAATGCAGAAGACAAAACTACAAAATACACATTCACTGTCAATGGGGGTATGTTGGGAGACTTAATCGCGGTCCAACATGATTCTTATTACATGCGGAGCATTTCTTAGGCTCGCCTGGTCCTGCGTCGTTGATGGCGGCGCCGTCCACACGCTCACTGCGCATGCGCAACTCTCCTCCGTACACCCACAGCTCCGCGATACTACACTATAAAAAAAAGTAGTTAGCGGCGCCCGGGTTCGATTCTACGACTCTCTGGCCGCAACGGGAGGTACGTGGTGTTCTTCCCACTACGCTACAAATCCTTTTTTTTTCTTTAATGCATGGAAATTTTATAAAACTTCAAAAGGCAAGACACTTAACACACAATATAAACACTAACAGACAGCAAAGGGCAAGGACATCAGTCGAACAAAGATCAAAACTCAGGCAAGCAAACGCACGCATTCAAAAGAGGCAGCCACTCTGGTGGATCACTCTGCGCAGCATAAACACTCCGCACCAACGCCGCCTGTTCCCGAAAGATGCACTTGGTCGGCCTAGGGGGTTCCGCATGCCGATCAGTCATGCGGCACTTCCACAAGCTAAACAATCCTAGGGGAACGAAAACGTCATATGGCACCCGATTAACATCTTCAAATCGCAGGAAGCGAATGGTGTACGGGGTGATGTCAATGTCCTTTTTTAGTGTCCGCTGCAAAACGTCCCAGAAGAACACAGCGTCCCGGCACAACACAAAACAATGACCAATTGTCTCTGGTTGATTACAGAGGCGACAATTGTCTGACCAAGCAATAGTCATTCCTTTTTCGCGTAGCCATGTCTTAACTGGGAGTGTGGAAGAATGAAGCTTGAAGAAAAATGTTTTTGCATTTGGCGGGATACACATGCTCATTACGCGTTTTGAAACATTGCTTTTCTGGTGGCCTAAGTAAGGCTGGCGATAAACAGGCACCGGGAATGGACTTTCAATAAGAGTGTTCGTCATAGTTTTCCTTGACATGCTGAACAGATATTCCAAGGAAAACCGCGCGGTAAGAAAGGTAAATGACCCCACGACCTCTTTGAGAAATCCCCATGGAGGCTTCTTATTGACTTCGCCCGTACATACAAGCAAAAAAAGGCAAATGGGAACTTTTGCGCTGCTGAAGTACAGTTATTAAAAGTGGGTGATCAACCAATTTGTAGAAGAAAAACGATACACGAGTTGGTGCACAAACAAATGCATGAGCCCAACACCCCCTGCCTTTAAAGGAAGAAACAAGTTGTCCCTGCGCATAGGTTCCCATTGAGAGCCCAACACAAATGTTGCAAAAACTCTATGTAGGGCCTGAACTTTTGCTCGCGCACAATGAAGCACTTGAAGCACATAAAGGAGCTTTGTGGCAAGCAAGACGTTGCACACTCTTGCACGTGCTAACACAGAGAGGTCTCGCCCATTCCATGCCTGCGAGCACGCTTAACTTGCGTGAGCGCTGATGACCAATGAGGCCCTGTGTTCCGTATTTGATGTAACGGCACGCCGAGGTACTGAAGTGGGGCGCTATCCCAAATAATACCAGCGAATCTTGATGGTTTTGTTCCCCATTGTCCCATCCAAAATCCCTTAGTTTTTTCCATATTAACATCCGCTCCAGACACATCGCAGAACTGCTTGGTCACTGTAAGGGCTTCCTGGACACTTCTTTGAAGGCGCAAAAATACGCTATATCATCTGCATAAGCAAGCACCTTAACTTCGCACGATTGTAACGCAAAAACCTTTCACTCTTGACTCTGGCTGATGCTGAGACAAAGAGGCTCGAGGTACAATGCAAAACAGCAAACGGTGACAGGGGCAGCCTTGTCTGACAGACGACTTGATCGCAATCGGCTCAGACAGAATACGATTGACGATAAGCTGTGTACTGCACCGATCATAGCACAGATTGATGCCCTTATATAACACATCGCCGTAAGTTGACTGACTGCCAGAAGGCGCGAATATAAATCATGAGAAAACCCGATCAAAACCCTTTGCAAGGTCAATTTGTATTAGGGCCACCTGATCTACCGATCGGACACGCACTCACAAAGACAGAACGAGCGATAGAATATTTGTGTGAATACTCCTGCCCCGAATACCGCACGTTTGGTGGGACCCCACTAAACTAGTGATTAAAAATTGAAGGCGCCATAGATAAAATTTTTGCAAAAATTGTGTAGTCAACGTTGCAGAGGGAGATTGGTCGGTAACCCTCTACATACCTTAGTTTTTCTGCAACCGCAGTTTTGGGGATTAGCACCGTGTGTCCTAAATAAAAGGTTGGCGGCAAGATATTATGATCATAGACAGCCGTAAATACGTCCAAGAGAACTGGAGCAAGGATACTAGAAAACTTTGATAGAACTCCCCACCAAGGCCATTGGCCCTGGGGTCTTGGTTAGTCTTAAAGTACGGAGATGGCATCCTTAACTTCCTCCAGTGTAATAGGCCCTGACAACCATCATGCACTCGTCCTCTGTAAGCCTGAGAAGTAAGTCAATGAGGAATTCACTTTTAATTGCCGAGTATTAATACTGGACCCCCCAAATAATGTTCTGTAATGTGCGTGGAAAGCACTGACTATTTCATTAGCTTCAGTATACCTAACACCGTCATAATAAGTTTCAATTATCTCATTTGCAAGTGCGGATTGGCGCTCATCACTAAGACACCGGCGAGAAGGATAACTATCAAAGAACCTTTCAGTTCTGGACCGAATTAAGGCACCATGATACTTTTCAGTTACATATTTTTGCAATTGTCCTTTAACAATCCCAATTTCTTCCAAAGTTGATCCCGCATTGACTGCTTCCAGTTCGTGAAGTGCCACCAATGTACGGGAAAGTTCACGTACATGAAAGCGTTTTAAAAACGAAAGCCGAGCTGACTCCTCTATTGCGTCATTCCTAATTTCCTGTTAAAGAGATCCCATTTATGATAAAGAGATAGTTCGGGAGTTGTTAGAATATGCTGTAAGCAATCAGATACCCTTTTGCAAAAAATTTCGTCAGCCAGTAGAGAGGTATTAAGTTTCCACAGATCCCATTGAGTCGGCTTGTTACGTGGTCTTGACCTACCGAAGTAGATTGAGACCATACAGTGGTCAGTAAAAAATATTGGACGTACATTATAGTCCGAAACGCCAGAAACTTCCTCTGCTGATATATATATCCTGTCAAGGCGGGCATTTGAACTGCACTGAAAATGAGTAAAGTGCACTGCACTTCCTTTCATCTGACCGACATCAACAAGACCATGCTCGTGCACTAAATCAGCCAGTGTGGCTGCACTGCGGTCATAGCGCGCAGCTGGCCTAGAACGATCATACTCACTGCAGACACAGTTGAAATCGCCCATAAAGAGAAGCTTTCGTTGTGTTCGAAGGAACTTCCCCAGCGACAAGAAAAAGGTATCACGTTCTCGACAATTAACTGGTGCATAGAGGCAAATGATACGCCATTCAACACCCCCAAGGACAAGGTCACAGCAAATCAAACGCCCTGAAGTATCTACAGTGCAGGAGAGACAAGAAAACCCTACTTGCTTGCTGATGAAGAGGAAACATCCGCCAGAAAATCCTGCGGAATGAGTGACGCATGCACTATAATGTTCTAAAAAGGGCTCTAATGCGGCCGCTGTGTCCTCATCTCCGCAAAGCTTTGTCTCCTGAATAGCGGCGATGCTTACGTCCATCCGTTTAAGGAGACGTAAGAGCTGATACTGTCTTCTCCTGTTCCTGAGTCCTCTCACATTAAGTGTGGCAGCGTGCAATGCTGTGACACTTGCCATCCCGTTGGAGCAGCTTACGTAATTCCTCCTCCAGCTGAACCACCCTTGCGGCCAGCCTTGGACGATTGAGGCTTAACTTGCTTCTTGGAGCCGGCCAGCGGCACGCCTCCACTAACCCCGGTGACCGTGTCAGCATGGTCCAAAACAGTGGATGCCTGCTTTTTGCCGGCACTGGATGGTTTGTTTTCGCTGTCAGCTGGAGCTGGTCTCTTCGTCGGTCCACTGCTGGCACCCGAAACGTCCTCAGGCAGTACCGAGGCATCCGCCCACGATGGGTATGAAACATCGTCAGCTTCAACATCCCCAGAAGACATGTCGCTGCGATCGCTATCGCTTGCCGGAAGGGGCACTACAGTGTGGTCGTCAACCACCGAGTCATTTGGAGGCAGTAGATGCGTGACCATTTGCTCCTCCTGCTGCTGGTCGCATGACGTTGCCTTAGACTGGCTGTGATGGGAGCCCCCATCCTGCTCACAATCTGGGGACACTGGAGGTGGACACATATCCTTGTTTTCTCCTGCTGAAGGAGCCGTGGGCACATCCGTCATGTTTTCCGACAGCATCGACTGGCTAATCTCCCCTGTCGCATCAACGACCTCCGTGACGTCCATTACATGGACGGAGAGGTCCTCATCGGTCGATGGTTCCTGACCTTGGCGGAGCTTGTCAGCGTATGTCATGACGCATCTCTCAGCGGTATGACCATATCGCCTACACTCGCTGCACCGGGGTGTTCGGCACTGTCTCCGCACATGTCCAATCCTGCTGCAACGCAGACAAAGTGGTGGCCGACCAGGAATCAGAACAAGGCACTGGCTTCCATAAATGTCCATCATATGCGGCACTACGCTACAAAATCCGGGACAGGAGCAAGTGCTACGAACGCGCCTGATGTCCTTGACTCATTCAAACTACGTCAAGAAGCTACTGATACAACGGAGGCACGCAAAGCTGAACGTCAACGGAAACGACGACCTGAAAACTTTAAAGGGGGGATGCTGAATTTCCCGTGGAAAAGCTGTGGCGGGAAGCGCCACGCGCCTTGCAGCTCAACCAGCCCCGTCCGCAGCGCCTCTGATGCTGATTGTGGCAGGATGCCCCTAGGGATTGGCCAACCAAAGAATCCATCACGAGTTAGGTTCGCGTTCAACCACCGTCATCATCTTCCCGTAGGGGGAACCGCCGAAGAAGAAGAAGAACGAGAAGACAAAGCTGCGAAGAGGAGGGCGTGTACATTGCTCTCAGCCGGTGCACCAATGTCAACAACCTTTACCTCACCAAAGCTGGCGGAGACTACCGATTCTACCACAGAGACAACATCGACAAGAACATGATGGACGAGCTTCGGCGCCTCGAGAACCACCTCCTACTCACCGTAACACAACAGCACTTGCGTGCTTTGCCACCGGTGTGGACCCGGACGCGGAATTCCCTCTGGCGCTAGTAAAAACCAGATCATTCAACATAACGGCAACACAATGGAACCACACGGAACCGCCACGATGCTTCGCATCCTCATCAGGGTTCCCCACGGGAAGATGGTGTATTTTTTTCTGTCGCATGATCCTGATCCACTGTTACCACTGCCCAACAATGCACGGGTGAAACGAAACACTGAAATGTCTCGCCGGGGAGGGCAAAGCATATACTGCGTACTATTACTGTGACCATGCAGCGATTTATTATGACAATAAAATAATATTACCGATGAAATGCAGTGTCGAAACATGCATATTGGCGGTGGCAACTTTTTCTTGGTTTCCGCTTTTTCCGATGGCCACGGGATTGCGTGCCAGTTACAACGCATAGAGCTGATATAGTGGTCAGTACTAATAAGTTCTACGCATCATGCGTAGGACGACAACACTGGACACGTTTTGGTCGAGTGCGAAACGGCAACGCCCATTTTTGTGTTTTCTTGTTCTTTAAAAAGCGACAGAAACAAAATACAAGTTTGTTTGATTACAAAGACAACTGCATCCCTATAACAGTTGTGCCTAGTTTATCGCAAGGGTCAGACAAATAACCGAGATATTTTTAAAAAATCATATGAAGAAGCGCCGAATTTCCAACCAGTTTTCGGTAATCTTCTATGACGTTGCAGAATTTTGTCTGTGTGATTGGGGGCTTCGGACATAAACCACCGCCTAGAAAAATGACTTGGTGGTTACATTAGGGCCTCTACTTACGTTTTATCCTGTAGGTTCGATGCCAACGTGAAGCTAATTCATTTATAGGATATGTTCAGTGCTGCTCCCCAGTACGTCACGACGGCATTGTGCGACATTTCAACGTTTTACAATAAATCTTGCATTTTTTCACCCAAGAAACGTCTTTCACAGCTAGAATGCAGCTTTAAACAAAATAAAGCTGTATTTTATATTTATTGCCCCTTAAAGGTTTTATACTTATGACTGTACACTGTCCTAATTGATACTACCTTGACGGCGCACCAGTGGCTGTGGCAGTATCTGTGTATCCGTAACCTCCTTGCTTCATGCCATAGACATCGACCTCGGAGTCCATCATCGTCTTCCTGCTTCGTCTTCCTTTCAAATGTCTCAGCATGCACAGGGGAAGCCGACTGCAGATCTTTATGTGAGCAGAGGTATCCAGGAAAAAACTTTACAGCGACGCAGTGTGGGAGCGACCACAAATGTCTCTGCGAGTATGGAGAAGGTAAGTCTCTATTTCCATTCTTTGCCCTACGCTTGAATTCCACCGTTTGACATAGATGTTCACACCTATTTGTTGTTTTCTCCAGAAAATGCTTTGTATAAGAAGTGGAGCTTAGACTTTTTTTATGGGGCATATCTTATGCCTCACTTCTATGCAATGGCTGTCCCACTTGCTGAGAACTTCTTGCTGGGCTAGTTGGGGAATAGGTGCCATTATTTGAAGCACAACAAAAATACACGGACTAAGAACAGAGTATACGAGACAGGCGCTACCGAGTAGACGAGATAGCACCTGTCTCGCCTACTCTGTTCTTCGTCCGTGTGTTTTTGTTGGGCTTCAAATCATGGCATCTGTCACACTTGCACCTGGCTGGGTCATGAACTTGAATGTAACGAACTTCCAAATGAATTCATTCAATAACCACACCATTACCTTGTGAACCTTAACGCTCCTATATAAACAATATCTCCAAAACATAAAAGTCAACCTAAACAGTACTTTTATGGAGTGTGTATACACCTTCGACACATACCTAAACCAATAACTTGGGTAGTGTGGAGTCAAAAATGCATTAAATCGTTCATGCACATGTGCTTGATAAGGAAAGGTTCCAAATAAATATAAATAAAGGTTAAGACAAGACGTCGGAGCACTGCAACTAAATTTGGCATGCATCGCCACTCGGCAATGGACGTTCTTAGACATGCTGTGAATACGGGAACTATATTAAAGGCGATAGCCTTTCTGGGGCTACTCAAACACGGAAATTTCGGTATATGTGTCTCTCTATCTGTCCGTCTGTCTGTCTGTCTGTCTGTCTATCTCTCTGGGACAAGATTCAGCCACCCAGCCAAAGTGGGGAACAGATACTGCACAATAGTCTTATATAGCCACAGCCAAATCTAAACGTCTAAGTCTGGTGAAATGTTCATACTTGTCAATATTGTTGAGCAAGAACAGGGCATTACCCAAATTTAAGGCAGAGAATAAATACATGACTGATATTTGCAGTGTTCCTTTATTTAAAAAATCATGGATGCTTGGTTTTTGCAGTAGCAAATGAAATACTATATCAACTGCAGAAAACCGTCGCCGGCTGCTGCCCGCGCTACCTGGCGGCATTTAGGAAAAACAAACGGTAATAGCAATAAAAGCGTCCACTGTAGTGGAATCTATAGTGGGACGTATCCACTATAGTGGATAGGTTTGCACGTTCCGCTGGGAACGCTCGTGGAGTAGAGCAACGTGGTTCTATAACCGTTGTAGTAAGCTGTCTGGATTAACGCGCGTCTCCGCCATGCGACAGCGCTAGCATTGCGGTACACGACTTGGAGTTGTGGAACGCGGCAAATTTAAATTGACTTGAGCAAATGCCTAGCGTGCTATCTTGGGAGGAACGAGAATATAAAAGAACAGCATGACAGGTCATCGGAAAGAGAAGGGAGGCATATACGTGCCAGGGGCACCAGTCGACTATCGTCCTTCGTCAACATTTACCCCAAAAAGACCAGATACGCGCAATTTTTTGACTGAGTGTAAATCCCTCCAGCCATTCATTCACTTTTGCAGGTATGGCACTGGGTAACATGAGCAGTACCTTACTGCAAGCATTGCCAACAAGCAATCACTTCTTATTATGCACTCTTGCAAGTACAGATTATTACTTGATAAGCAGAGAAGCAGTGTAATGTATTATTTTCTCGTGACAATATAGACAATACACTTCTTTTCTGCATGTAAAATATACAAAAATAGCTTCCCAGGTAAATTTGAAAGTCGTAATGTATGTACCGCACCTTTTGACTATTTGAAGAATTCGATTTTTATCGTAGAGAAAGTGCGCTGAAAATCGACACAAATAGCAAACACTATTCGTGCTGTATTCTAAGCTTCTAATAGTTACACAGCGTACAAAACCATTACTTCGCTTTTTGAAGGGCACGGGTATATCTCAACGATTGTAAGGACATTACAACCGTGAACCGTCCGAAGATTGCCAACTTTGTTTGTGTATCGCCTTATTTCTGTGCATATTCAATTCACGTGTGCGTGATTTGTAGTGTATTTCTAGTTACCGTGACCGCGCCTTGTGTTATTTTAATTTTCTCCCTATTCTCCTCTTTTATTATTCACCGCTTCCCTTCCTTTCTCTTTCAAGTCTTGTATGCCCCATCCCCATGTGTAGGGTAGCCTACTGGACAGTAGTACCCTGGTTACCCTGCCCTTCCAGTACTGTTCTTTGGTTCCTTATATGCAAATATATTTAATTGATTGATTGATTGATTGATTGATTGATTGATTGATTGATTGATTGATTGATTGATTGATTGATTGATTGATTGATTGATTGATTGTAGGGTTTAACGCGCCCACGCAACGCAGATAATGAGGGGGCCGTAGTGGAGGGCTACGGATTAATTTTGACCACCTGGGGATTTTTAACGTGCACCGAAATCTCGTACACACGGGTGTTTCTGCTTTTCGCCTCCATCAGAAAAGCGGCTGCCGCGGCTAGGAATCGAACCCGCTACCTCATGCTCAGCAGCGCAACGCCTTAGCCACTGAACCATCGCGGTGGGTGCAAATATACTTAAGGCAATAATTATTGCAATGTTAGTCGAATATTTCGAAAAGTATTTTCGCGCTATGCTGTGATGCATAGCTGCTGCTACTATCAATGGGTTTTGCACGTCATACCTTGGACAACGGTAGAAACATGTTTTGGCAGCGTACGGAACTTTTATGTGCATTAGTGTTAATCTTGTTCCGAAGGTAAGAGTTGTCTTTGAGCGAGTTTGTTCATATTACTGAAATGACATTTTGAAAAGAGAGAAGGAAGGAAGGAAGTAAACTTTATTTTCCTGAGCACCCTTAGTCCAGGACGCCCTCTTGGGAAGCCGTGGCTATGGTTCTGGACGTCAGCAAGAGCTGTGTCGCAGCACTGGGGCCAGCCAGACTTACCTCCCTGGATGCTATAGTTAGATTCGGGATGGGGGTCAACTTTGGATATCGATCACAGGCCCATATTGTGTGGAATATGTTTGGGTAACCTCCGCAGAACGAGCAAGTAGGGGTGCCGGGTAAATTTCGAAAGCGATGTGTGAGATGTTCAGTGGGTAATGTGTTTGTCTGAATCTGTCGGAGGAGGACGGACTGCCGCCTTGTGAGTGTACGATGGGGGGAAGGATGTACCTTGCGCTGCGCGCGAAAAGACTCGAGGTATTCGCGCGGGCTGAAAGACGGCTGTGTTTGTGAAGAGGGAGAAACAGGAGATGATTGCTTGAGTGTGCCATCGCTCTGTATGAACACAAAGAAGTGTGCCTGTTTTGATAATTTTCTTTATGTTTTAAATGCAGAGCTTTTCAGTAACTCACGATGTCACCCGCGTTGACGTCCGTAGTCGTAGTCCGCACACCTCCCCCTACACTATATAAAAAAATACTATCCGGCGCCTGGTTTCGATCCCTCGACCCTGCGGGCGGAGCGCAATGTACATGGTGCTCTACCCACTGCGCCAGAAAGCCGACATAGAATGGGAGGCTACGAACGCGCCTTATATCCTTGACTCATTCAAACTACGTCAAGAAGCTGCTGATACAACGCATTCACTACCACCAACTCCCCAAACACTAAACGTTAACGTAATACACCCACCCCCTATGCGACGCATTTGCTCGAGTCCCCCTCGTGGGGAGATGGGCCCAATTTTTAATGTGTGCTTTCACTTGAAGCCTTTTTGAATTTTTGTACACGTGTGCGGTTACACTGAAAGCATATATGCATGCCGTTTTCCCAATATAATCCAGTTGTGAGTTAGCGCCCGTCCTGTCCGTTCGCCGTCATTTGCCTTTGCTGCGCTTTTGTTTGTTCCTAAAGTTTTATGTTTACAGGTGAATACCATTCGAAATCATACTGAGTTGATCAAACGCCATTGGTATCGCAGTATCGGCGTCTTTATAAACCTCTGCCTCCATGTCACAGACATTCACCTCGGAGGCTATTTTAAGTTTTTTTCTGGTTCCTTTTTCACCCAGCATGTACGGGGGAAGCCGATTGCAAATCTGTCTGTGAGAAGACGTACCCTGGGAAACAAATGCTCTCGACAAACTGTCGGACCGACAAGCAATGCCTCTGCACGTATTTGGATGGTAAGCTTATATTTTTTCTTCTGTATTTCAAATGTGCGCCTCTGATGCAGATGTTTACAGTCACTGTTTTGGTTCTGCAGAAACTGCTCTTCACCTTAAGCTTAAACCGGTTGCTTCAACAGGGAGCTTTATGAACGTCTCTCTCTGTGATCGCGCATATACGTATGCACTTACGTAATACGTAATGCGTATAAGTAATGGCTTATTTAATCCACGGAGCAAGAATAATAGGAGATTAAACGGCCCATTGCGGCTTAAGCGTGGGCGAGCGACCAGATAATGTCACAATGAAAACCAAGGCAGACTGCAAAGCTTCGTAGCTGCAATGGTGAAGGAGAGGGTAGCGGAACCTTATGGACTAAATGATAGCGGCCGCAATTCGTCCCGGGCCTGCGCAGTGAAATGCCGTTCGCGGTAGCCGCGCAGTTTGTTCATCCGCGGCAGATGCCGCTAGCGTAACGTACGACGAGCGCTGGTGGAAGCCTAGTTTGCCCTCCTGTCTTATCTTTGCTCCTTGCTTTAATCCCACCACATTGACATTCGCGCTTGACTGTATCTTAAAGTCCACTGAATAAGCATTTGAAATTGAATGCGTGCAACTATGCTTGTACAGGATACAGGAAATATTGCATCGAAACGTGACACGATGATTTATTCCTGCCTATACAGAGCGGTTGTTTGAGTGCAATTTAATTGCGTATATGTTGTGATTTCATGTAACTGGCTAATTTAATTTAGCAATTGCGTTTTACTCCTGTACGGATAAACTAGGTGTTACGGCATGATGTTGATAATGATTGGTTACGGACTTTACATTTCTCTTTTAGTAAAAAGTCAGTGCTTCCTTTCGTAGAACGCATTGGTGGCTGAAAAGTATTGGCGCAAATAGGGGCAGCCGTAAGGACGCTCAGTCGGGCTGAATCTGCCGCGGTAGCTCAGTGGCCAAGGCGTTGTGCTGCTGAGCCCAAGGACGCGCGTTCGATTCCTGGACGGGGCGGCAGTTTTCCTGATGGAGGCGATAAGTGACAACGCCCGTGTGTTCTAGATTTTTGCCCACGTTAAATATTACCAGGGGGACAAATATAATCCGGAGACCACCACTACGACGTGCCTCATCGCTTTTGGCGTCGACGTGTTAAACCTCATAATGAAACAGAAACACAAGAATTACACAGGCTGATATATGAAAACCAAAGTGCTTGCAATTGTGCTGTCGTATTGCACAAGTTTTGATACAAACTTGTGCGAAATGCACCTGAAGACGCAGGTGTTTGCTATAGCGAAATATGTCTCAAGGCACTTAGATATCTCAACTCTCTTTGAAGGCAAACGTCTCCCCCTAGGGGTACTTATCAAAGACTTCTTTACTGCTACATCGTGTTTGCGTCTCTCTTAATGCAACACTTTCTTGGCTTCTCGTTCCGAATTTGCGGCCACTGCTTTTGGTAGAGACCGTATGCGCTGGATTTCCTAAATCACCACCAGATAGCGCTCGCCTGCGCGCATATTTACAGCCTAACCATAAAGCCTATCGTAAAAGACTGCACAGAAGAGATACGACCGCCGCGGTGCGATAGGGAAACGACGTTGGCGGAGGCTTTGGGGTTTGATGCGAGGGCAGTCCTCAACATCACTGCCATAGATGTGGTTTATTGATTGATTATGGGGTTTAACGCGCCGACGCAACACAGGAAATGAGGTGCGCCGTAGTGTAGGGCTCCGGATTAATTTTGACCACCTGGGGATCTTTAACGTGCGCTGAAATGTCGTACACACGGGCGTTTTTGTTTTTCGCCTCCATCATTAAAGCGGCCGCCGGGGCCGGGAATCGAACCCGCGACCTCGTGCTCAGCAGCGCAACGCCTTAGCCACTGAGCCACCGCGGCGGGTGCCATAGATGTGGTGAAGAGGCGGCAAAGGTGATGGCATAGTCCAAGGTTCGACGAAAACTCGTCTGGCGAGGAAATAACATTGTTGGTACAAAATCTACACTCGCCAAAGTGCTAAAAACAATAGGTAAAACAATAGGTAAAATTTGTTTTACCTATTGTTTTTAGCACTTTGGCGAGTGTAGGTTTTGTACCAACAAAGGTGATGGCGGAAGAAAAGTAGGAAATAGGGGGGACGTACGCGGATCAAACAAATTTAGAGCAGCGGGGGAGGGAAAAAACAGGTGTGCAAGGGCAGGAAATGTGGGGAGGGAGCGATGGCAGTCTAAAACCGGGGAGAAAGGGTGAGGGGAAAATAGGAGCAGGCGATTCCATTCGGCTAGTTAAGGGTAGGGTAAATAAGTGGAATAAAACAGGCAAGTCGGTTGTTGAAACCCGACGTCCCGATACAAAGCAAGGGCCTGTATTCATCATCATCATCATTACCACCTGGTGTTCCTTTGTGCTTATGAGTAACACGTGTCCGACACGTTCTTCTCTAGCTGACCAGGCGGCCCTCCAAACATGGGTAGGGTAATCAATACTAGGTGCTCGACAGGGGTCCTCCTTTATCAATACTATGAAAACACGCCATACTTTCACTTACAAACCTAAACGTTGGTGCCCACATCACAAGAACAATTTGTTCTATGTGTCCTTACTTCACCGCAACCTGTGGGGAAAAATATAGAGCATATACACGGTGACCAAAGTTAAGTCGACAGGTTTTTTTTTTTTTTTAAAGTAGGCGTTTATATTTACGCGAAGAGCACCTCTACAGTGAGGTTATGCGCCCAGGGGGTCACATAAATATGAGGAAAATAGAGATTTCGGAGGCTTAACTATCTAAAAGTGCCTAATTAACTTTTTGGTGGCTACAGTAACCAGGCATGTTTGTATTGGAAAGTTAGACGCAATCATGTTTCTACGCAGTTTCAATTTGTAGAATTTTTCTAGCGCATCCGTAGTCCGACATATCAAACAGCAAAGTTTAATTGCCGTTCGCATAATTACGCATGCAAGACAGTCGGCGCCGGTGCAAAGCTCCTCCCTTCTGTGACGTGCCTGCTGTGTACGGTGTTTAGTTGGACAGAGGGGTGGCTGCATAGGCAAAAGCAATAACTGGCACCCGTTCATTCTTGGCTGACGTTATCGCAATCTGCAGTTACCGGAACCGCTATCGAAACAGAGAACAAAAGGGAGGAGCTATGCGCCGGTCTTGGCTTCTAGCATGCGTAATCAGACGAGTGGCAATTAAACTTCGCAGTTTAATATCTCGGAGTACGGATGCGCTAGAAGAATTCTGCCAAATTAAACTGAGTGCAAACACGATTACACCTCACTTTCAAATATAAACATGACTGGTTACTGTAGCCACTAAAAAGTTAATCATTCAATTTTAGGTAATTAACTCACCTCCATCAATAATTACCTTCTAATTATGTGACCCCCTGAGCGCATAACCTCACTCATAGGTGGTCTTCGCGTAAATCTATGCGCCTATTTTAAAAATAAACCTGTCGACTCAACTTTGATCACCCTGCATTTTGAGTGAACAGCTTCTGCGACGTGACACTTCACTGGGATAAAAGGCATTGCAGTTGTCTACACACTATTTTTCCAGAGGAATGGTAATAGCGTATTTATTTGTTCCTTAGCACCGGTCGCATTTCTCCGGTACGCTGCCGGCTTCAATGTGCTCTCTCGTATCCCCGCAGCGAGAAAGCAGAAACATATGATTTAAATGTGCAAGAAATAGCACCTTGAACATGAAAAGAGGCTGCCATGGAAGAAACCGTTATAACTTGCTATCTTTTCTTACGAAAAACGTGAGAATTTTTTTTATTTCCGCCCGTTGCACAACTTTCATTTCAGGTGGCGCTGGGGGAGCTGTACGGCCCTGCGTGCTTACCATCGCTATCATCTTGCTGGCAACCTTGGCATAATGCCTGGACGAGCTGAGGGAAAACTTGAAGCGCTGCTCATACCTCCCGCCATCTTCGGCTTCTCCGCCAGTCAGCTTTCATACGGCTAGACATCACAGGTGTCCAAGTGGCTTCGATGTCCGCATCTTTTGCTTCCTTGTTGGCTTGGAGTTCAGAACCAGAGCGCACACCACGCCATTAGTGTCAAGAAGATTGACTACCGGTTTCTAGTAACTTTTTATTTTTTGGCGAGTTTAACACCAAGATGCTACACTTCGGCCATGACGCATACTGTATTGGACACTTCAAGATTTATTATGCCTACACTGAAGATCCTTAACGTGCGCCAAAACATCGACATCGGACATTTCTGGCGTTCACTTCCGCCTGAAAAGCGGCCACCGAGAAAGGAAACGAAATCGAACCCCTCTCCTTGGGCTGACAACCACGGCATTTTAGCCACGCTGTCACCGTACCATGCGATACTGCTAGATTCATTTGGCCTCATAAAATAACAAGAATTCCTTACATTAGAGTTTGGAGGTAAGAAATTCCAGGCTTATCAACATAAAATCCATTAGTGCCCAAAGGGACGCATTAGATTTCAGTGTCCTAAGGGGCCATGGTCCTTCTCAAAACCCTCTGGCACTAAAAACGATGATTTTGGCTGAGAGTAAAGCATATATCAGTAACAAAACAACTAAATACATTCATGAGATTTTTTAATCTAGTCTTCCTCTCTTCATGCAAGATCGCTCTTGACACTGTTCCGTGACGCCAAAAAATGAAGCAAAAATGTGACATCTGACCGTTGTTACAATTCGTCATGGTATCCTATGATAAGTGTTCTACACCTGCAGTGCCGCCAGAATAACCAAGCAGGACAAGTTTCCAGCTGTAGCTCGTGCGCTCTATGTTTACATCAATGTTACGTATCATTTCTTAATTACAGGTAGGGAAGGGCAAGCCCGGCCTTTGGCTTCCGAATGACACAAAAGATCAAAATCTCAGACAACAGCACTTGTATACCATGGCGGTGCCTTTACCAACAGCTCAACGCCCATCAATGGCGAGATAGGCTATGAACCATAAACATTAGTCCATAAACCATGACATGGAAACCTGAAAGTCCATAAACTGCCTCCTAGGTGACTCCTATACCAACGCATTTTTCTGGGAGCAGCCCATGGTGTATGCTGGCATTTGGAGTTGGTCTGGAAGCTGACCACAGACATCGTAGGTCCCGAATAGTCCAGGGCAAAAATCCGGAGATCAGCTCCAGAGATGGACCTTGACGTTTTAAAAAGCCCTAAAAGGGAGAGATGCGAGAACTAACACCTACACAGGACGGGTGCTAGACGTCAACTGGGGCTTTATTTGTGGAAAAGGAGCAAAATACATATAATAGCATATATACATATCAAATTGCAAATAAAAGTGCGCCATTGGCCAATTTCTTAATGTTTGTGTGCAATTATCAGTATGTTAATCTTTTTCCGTCAATAAAACCCACTTGATGTCTAGCGCATATCTTGTGTGAGTGTTTTTTTTTATCGTCGCCTTTTCCATCATTTTACCACGTCGAAGTTCTATCACCAACTACCCTACATTTCTGCGTTACCCACAGAAAGGCCAGAACCTTAGAATCGAGTCCTGGGGCCAAAGCACATAGTATCGTATTTCTGAAGACGTGGTTAAGAAGGATTTGTTGCTGCTGCATTCTTTTGGAAGAAGGGCAAGTCGGTGCATCTTAACAAAACAACTAATGAGATACCAGGACACAAGGATTGGCTCGTATTCATAACTCAACGCTCGCTTCCTGTGAGCATTTGCTTTGTCAAGGGAATGTGGGTGGTGGGACTTAGAGAAACGCTGCCAGAAAAATTATTCTTGTGCATCATTTTAGGGCTTTTCTTTGTCGCCGTGCAGTGTGCGTTGTAGTGCAGGTGCGTGAAGCGAGCTTGTCTGGGACTTATGCGCAAAAGACAGGCGAGCATTTTTCGTCCATGCATCCAGCCTTCTGTGCAGTTTTGTATTTGACCACCTTGCTCGTTTTTCACGTTGCCTGTGTGGGTCAAGATACTCTGCTCATTAAATCAAGATTGCATTTTCGCTATTGCAGGAAACAAGGTGTTTAATACCTTGTTTACGGCGTGTCGACGGTTGCTTGGAAATAAAGGCTGCCTGAGTTTTTGTTCCAGTAGTTCAGCGAACCTAACTGTTTTCTGAAGTTCATCGAAATGACGAGTATTTCAAGCCGCGGGAAGAAGTTTAGTTTGGTTGGCGGGCTGCACACTGACATGTCGCCCTGGTGACAACTGCACTCCTGACAAACTGCCTTTTTGTCGCGGGCTGATAACAAGGCGGCTTTCCAAACAGGTCACCTCGCTTTGCCATGCAGTTGTCCCACCTATAAACTTCTATTTTGTGGACATTGTCAAGGATAAGGGTGGGATCTTGTCATTTGGGTGCACGCACACAATTGTTCAAACTCCCCCAGCGCTCCACGTCAACATTGCCAATGGCACAGAAAGTACGGTGGTCTCGGTGCTGCGACACCATCACTTCTATGGAGAAAGCGCTCATTCGCTTAGAACGCCGATAGGGAGAAATATGGCGAGAAAGGGAGAGTAAACGTTTGAAGTAGAATAGGTCGGCCTGAAAAACTGATCTTGGGCCTGCTACTTCGCACTGGGGTAGGGAACTGGGGACAAAAAAAAAAGAATGAATATGGAATGTAAGAGAAATGGCAATGCAATCATCAACTGAACTATGTACAAGCCGTAAAACCAATAAACATTGCACTTACAATGGGCCGCTGAATCAGATTATTACGGTCACGTTTTCAGCTCATGATAACCGTCCATAAAATTTTTGAGGCGTTATTCCGCAGCCTGTTAAAATTTGCCGCAACCTAGAGCCGAGAACCCATGGAGGAGTCACGAAAAAATATAAGCAGGGCTTTAACGGCTGGGCTTTATTTCCTGTAGTCAGTCCACGTGCCCAAAATCTTGGTTCGGACAGAGGGCGACTGCCCAAGGGTAGTAATGCTACCTCAAGGTTCTTTCGCGCACTCGAGTACTTTGAACAAGCGCTAAGCAAATGTTCGATAGTCTCAGAAAAACCAGAAAAGCAAATGTTCGATAGTCTCAGAAAAACCAGAAAAGCAAATGTTCGATAGTCTCACAAAAAGCAAATGTTCGATAGTCTCAGAGGGATGTCCGGGCTGTCCTCGCGTCCGATTCTGTGGAGATGCTTTCTGGTAAATGCTACTCCAAGACGGAGCCTGTGTAGCAAGGTCTCGACTTCTGGAAAGTCGAGGAGCAGAAGTGAGCCAGATCGAGCTTGCGAAGCCGTTTATGTCAATTCCGTGTGTCAGACGAATGCAAGGCTGCAGCTTGTTTACGTGCTCGCTGAGTATCGCGTTAGTATCTTTCCTTGTGATACAAGTAGCCAAAAGGTGTTCCATGGGGGTGTGCCTGCTGTGGTGCTGCATCCACAAACTGATTTCTAGCGCTGCCACAGGGACCTGGTATCCACTGAAGCGGAACCGTCTGGCCCTCTTCACTTAACCCTTCAAACAAGATGGCGGCATGAGGGGTCAGCTGATCATATACGGCTCGAATACTTTTATGCCTTATTACCTCCAGCGCTGGTTTGCAGTCGCAAAAGATTGTCCACTGCTGTGCTGTGGCCTTTCACAAAAAATGGTGCCCGAGTGCTTCGCGTAAACCACCAGTTCTGCTGCGGTCGACAACATCACGCGAGAAATCTTGAAGCGTTGGATGAGTTCTTTTTCGGGCAGTACCACTACGAAGTACCAGGCAGTACCACCACGAAAATGTAACGCTTTCCCGTACATTTCACTCATGTACAATACGGAAAATTGTCTTAAGGCCGAAGACGACATGTGGGATTTTTCATTGATTCCAGGAATGGATCTGTAGATCTGCACCTACAGATCTACAGATCTACAGGTGCAGATCTACAGATCTGCAGATCTGTAGATCTGCACTTGTAGATTGGGCACAACCCATGAGGCACTTGTGACATTTTGGCTACTGCAAATCTGGAGTGCATCAAATGTTGTTGCGCCAAAATACTTCGGCAGTAGTGTGAGTTCGTACAGTCTCTAAAAACAATGGACAGTGGATGACACTCATGTCTTGTCACATGTCAGAGGTGCACACGAAGAGGTTCTTGCTCGTCTGGTGCCTCAGAGAGGTAGATCCTACGCAAATTCGTTATTTTCACCTTCGATTCATCTGTGACCACGGCTTGCTTGGGAACACGACTGGTGGACGTGGCAAGACTGAAAGACTGAAGGCAGAACGGGGTTTACGCAGCACCTTTCACGAAATAGTAAAAAGCAGAACTTGCTGTATTCCCTATAAGTTTTCACAGATTACTGTGTACGAGATATTCAAAAAGGAAGAGGCCATCATCTCTCCCTTTCAAAGGATTCTACATATGCCCAGGGTTTTCCTTAAGAAGCCAACCACTACATTTCCTTCCTTTAACGGAGCTTGCTGCTGTCACTGTAGCTGCGCTGCTGAGAGGTGCGTTCACGTGACGCAAGTGATTATCAGGCAGCCCTGAACCTAAGATGCACAGCCATGAGCTTAAGTTTCCGGACCATGGGAGCAGTGGCCAAAACTGACGGCTGCACCGTATTCTTCCACGCTGCCTGCTGCCAAGACAGCATACACAGCAGGCGTAGCCTATGCGTATAGCACCCATACCTCACGCTCCGATAAATTGGAGCCAGGTGAACCTCGCTCACATAAATTTTGAGGCTGGTGGTCAACACTCCCTCTGTGGAAACAGCATGCTCGCGTAATCGGCGGCAAGGTCATGGACGAGCTAGCACGATAGAGCTTGTCTTGCGCTTAGTTTTTTGTTAACTTCTCCGCAACATATATTCATGCATACAAAAGTAGGTTTGAAAGATAGGACTGTAGACGGCAGACTTGCCACCCCACGCCAGACGTAGTTCTCCCGGTGATTATGAGTCGAAGAATGAGACAGTAGCGAAGAAGCAATTGATAGAGACATGCATGCAATACTAACTGGCAGCGGGTCTTCACAGCAGGCACTGCGCAACCACATGGCGCAGCGGATAGTTTTCGCCATCGCTCGCATGGTCTGCAAACTTAAGCTCATTGCAGTACCTCATTTGCAACACATTGCCGTCAGCGCAACGATAATACAACAAAAAATTATGTAAGTTTGTTAACAGATAGTTTTGTGGGACTCGCCCCATGCGTGAGTCGCCTCAACTTTATCTTCCTTTGATCTCTTTCCTTGGCATTGTGCCGTGAAAAATACTGCAGTCGCTTTAAAAAACATATAATCCAGTAATTGTCATTTTCTTCTTTATTGGATTCTATTTTTTGTGCGGTTTTCAGTGTAACGCTAATGGTTTTTACCACTTTTTTTGTGGGGGTGCGAGCGGGCAATGCAACGGTCCGCGTGGTCACCTCCACAAACTTAAAGCACAGGAAAAGACATCAATTGACAATGTTGCCCACCTGTATCTTTTTTACCGTACCTGTTAGCACTAAACAGCTTACACGGGGGATCTCTTTTGCAGAGCGTGTCCTAAAAGTGCGACTCGCAAAAATGAAGACCTCCGAAGCGTACTAACTCAAGGCAATTGGGTCTTAACGCTACCAATATATGTATGCAGTTAGTCAGCTTCCCCTCGTTACCCTTAAAATATTACCGGTATTTTTCGTTATGTGCTTGAGGCACGGACGGAGGTGGCATGAGTATATGGGATGGCCAGCTTAGTTTTGACGTATAACGTTGTCAATCAGACAACTTCAGATTTACATGCGAGAAGTTTGATTTTGCTACATCCCTCCTGCTTTGTTACGCTGCCAGACACCTAAAAGGAACATCAATCGTCACGGGCTTCATAAACGGAGGGTCCGTGGTCTCAAGCCCCCTTGCCGTCAAAAAAAGGAGCTCAAATTCCGCTGTCCTGGCATGGACAGAAAAGTCACGGCTCCAAAACAAAAAAACATCAGCCACCTTCGCGATTGAGATACGAAGAAAAAATTACCCACCTCCCCTCGCGGGAACCCTGGTGTGATGCGACGCTGAGGGGGGTTCAAGCGCAAGCGTAGAGCAACCGTCGACCGAAAGGCCGCCAGAGAGCGGCACCACCGGTTATATGCGCAGCGCGCCCGAAGGAGAGGAGACCGCGGAGAGAGAGAGTGCCGCGGCTATGACGCAACGCAAGCCAACACAATCCACTTTAATCCAATCCAATCCAATCCAATACAAGCCAAGCCAAGCCAAGCCAATTCAATCCAATACCCCTCGCGAGAGAGTGTTCGCTATCGGAGAGGAGAGGGGGAGAGTGGCTGCGGAAAACAACGGACGCACGCGGACAACAACAGACGCACGCAGGAAGGACAGGGCCGCCGACAAGAGATGCTCTGAGCGTCGCATCTAAAATAAAACCATGGAGCTGCTCATCTTTACTAGCTTTAACTTGGAATTTCTTATGTCTGCCTATCTTATCGGTGGATTAGATGCTGATGCCGCCGAGCTCACGCCGACTCTCTCAACATGCACGTCAAAGCTTACTTCATCACTAGCCGTATCTGCGCCACGATTCTCACTCCCCACGCCTGCACCTCGGCTGCTTGCATTTTTGCCACTTTGGCCGGAACTTCAATGCCAAGCATTTTCCTCCTCTTGACTTTTCTTCGCCGAGTTTTTAGCGACCTTAGACAAGCATGGTACTCAAGCTTGAACAGCTCCGTTGTCAAAAAGAAAGCCCCGTTGTTAAGAGAAAGAAAGCTTTCTCTATCCAAACTGAGTCAAATCAAAGTTCACAGCCCCCTAGCCCAAAGTCTAAAATCCAACCTGCCAAAGTACGAAGACAATGTCCACTTCAACACAGCACATGTCGAAAGCCAACGCCCGCGTTACGAACACGCAAGAAAAGCTGAGCGCCCGAAATGCAATGATAGCGCAAAGGTGTAGACGCCGCTTTCATAACGCCACTCACCCAGTTTTGATTCAGACCACGGGAAGCGCTTTTTAGGGGCGAAGCACTTTATGGCCTAGGCTTGTCCGGCGACAAGCGTCCGTGCTCACGGCACAGCACCGTGTAAATCGAAACATCTGTGAACGAATGGATCACAAAAGGTTAACAAAAACCAAAATGAAAGGTTCACAACAGGTTAGACAGAGACAGAGAGAGATAGAAAGAGGGAGGCAGGGAGGGAGGGAGAGAGAGAGGGGGGAGAGACGAACAGCACCGTGTAAATCGAAACATCTGTAAATAAAAGTTCACAAAAGGTTAACAACAACAAAATAAAAGGTTCACAAAAGGTTAGAGAGAGAGAGAGAGAAAGAGTTCCTGTAGAGCTGTGCTGCGCATGCGCCAGGACCATTGGATTGGATTGGATTGGAATAAATTGGATTGGATTGGATCGGATGGGAAATCGTTTTAGCAGCACTAAGCACTTTCACGGCTGATTTACGGTACGAACGATCCGCAGTGCTTCGCCCGCTTGTCACGGTTCACTTCATGGAGATGGGTGAATTTGTTTCCTGAGTCGCGCACTCCCTGCACCTGCTCGTCGGCTCCTTCTCATTTCGCCACTTTCTTTCACACTTCATGGGCTAACGATTTTCTCCTCTGCACTTTGCTGCGCTGAGTTCTGAGCGGCGCCACGCATGGATGGAGCTTACGCTTAAGCAGCACCGCTGCTAAGGATGCTGGCTGGGGCGGTCCAAAGCGCGAAACTCAATACAACTGAGCCATTTTGACAGTAAAGAAAAAGAAAACCTATCGTACGCATCAATGATTTTTTTCTCGGCGGTTGCCGTTTCTCAGCAGCTAAGCAACTGCTTTGGAAGGACAAAATTGAGCGTTTGGGGTTGACTTGATCGATTCCACATATATTGTCTATTGGTTGTCTACTGGCGCAACAGATTTGGGGTATGGAAAAAGGGATATATAGAATTGCATTCAAGACTTTCTTTCTGCTTCAGGTCGTTTGAAGTGCTGAAGGGTGCTCATTAATGGGTAATTCGGGTTTTAGTCATAAAGAAGTTTCCTTTCACGGCCTCTTTCTGAAAATAAATTAGTATTTTCAGGTCCTCACGTATTTCAACAGATTTCTCCCTGGCCAATCCCCTCTTGTGGGTACGTGCAAAAAGCTTTGAGGTCATCATCATCATCATCATCACCCGTATCAGAAAGGATTGTTACTCGAGGTGTGTACGCAACATTTATTTTAGATTGAAGAAGTTTCCTTATATGGGTGTAATTATAGCTTTGTTTTCTATTTATTTGGCTTAGTTTAGGCAGTGCTTAATTATATACTATACCTAATAAACTTATGAATATGACGGAAAAAATGAAAACCACTTCAACAAAGACTTCAACCACGGTCAGGTCGGCTATGGGGTTCTTTGCAGCGTGCTGGCAAATGTTTCTTGCCCTGAAGAAAGCACCTACAAGTACCCCCATTGTGCATACAGTCATCACAACACATTAAATATGCTATTTTTTTGTTTTTATTCATAAGGTTAATGTAAATCATCATATACACTAACCATGTCTACTAAATATAACCGGCGATTTGCGATTGACCCGGCCATTCTTTACGCGATTGTGTTCGGCCAATTTGGCCAACTAGCATCAAAAAATAAACACATCACGGGGCCATATAATCCCACCTTATGTTGTAGTTACAGATTACAAAAGCATATTTGCCTGATGGCAGACCGCGGACATGTCCTCTAATTATTATCCCGATCCTTTAACTTTTGTACCTTTTGTTATGTTCGGCTGCTATGAGAATTGGCACACACTGCATCGGCATAGTGAAGTACAAAGGCCATTTGTCGCTGACATAGATTGCTATTCCCTTAATTGTGGCTGCGTAGCCAAAATACTCCTGGATTTTGATTCACGCTACAGGCCACACACTGTGAATTTTATCCAGCATCCCTACATTTTCCTTGGAATGTTGTATAGTTCATACAGTTATGCATTGAAAGTTGTCTTGCTCTGCTCATTTATTTTATATGGGCGATAGGGACGAGTAAATAAACAAATCACTTGTTGAAATAGGACACTCGCCTTTATATGCAGCGCCCGCTACATATAAATCTAGCACTGGATCTAAATTCTTGTCTTTTACGACGAAGTAGCACATTCTGGCACTAAAAGCAAGCTTGAAAATACAGATATTTCTTTCAGTGAGGACTTCTGCCCACCTACTTGGCATTGTAGAAAAAAGCTTATTCAATTCGGAAAAGCCAGTTGGCAAGCTTTATCACTGTGCTACACAAAATTCGTAATTAATAGGAAACACTATGGATACTGCCCAACAACCGACAGTGTTCATGCCCTTGAAGATTCCCGTCGGACACGCGCTCCTCATGGTGCACAGGCTTCTGATAGTTACCACGCTTCCGCGAGCGGTCCCTCCCCGGAATCATCCCAGCAACCTCTTTCCAAATCGCATCTAAGCAATGTATCGTTTCTGTTTACCAACATTCCAAACGACATGAATAAGCTTTCCCCACTTCCTTCAGCCATCAGTTCATGCTCTGCCGTTATCATTGTTTTAACAGAAACGTGACTCTCGGCAAAAATAAAAACTAGCGAAATATTTGACTGAGATAAGGCGTACACAAATGTCGTTCGGACGGCGGCGTCCCTGCCTGTGGAGGCCGGGCTCGTTGCTGTCTATGAAGCGTTTAATTTTTCTGCCGTGCCATTCAGGTCATCCCTGTAAATTGTTTGCGTAAAAATAATATTTACCAGTCGCGACTATATTTCTTGCACACGTTATCGATCCCAGCTGCCTCCACTCCTTTTGTTCTGAGCTCCATGATGTTCTTAATCTTCTCATTGTACGCTATTCCCACTCCCCCTTGATCCTTAAGGGTGATTGCACTTATCCAAGTATTGTATGGAATGTTGACTCTGTCAGCATGAACCAAAGCTTACCAGAAACTGTAGAACTTTTGAATTTGTGTACCGACTTCAACCTCACCCAGCTTGTTATTCAGCCCACACGGTCAACTTCAACCTCTTCTAACACTCTAGATATCGTACTGACGACATCACCTAATCTCGCTTCTTCGATCATATATCTCGATAGACTAAGTGATCACATCTTGCTACAATTTACCGTGCAAGCTCGCCCACGCTCGAGGTCTCCGAAGAATTTGCACTAATCCCCACTCTCCGTGGTTTAGTTTCACTTACGCCGACTCCGCAACAAAAAAAAAAGCCTCTGTTCTGGAGCGCTAAATGTTCTAACCTTCCCTGCCGTTCGTCCAAGTACTCTAGTGTGAACGAGAAATATAACCACGCTTTTGCAACGCAAAAGGAACATTTTTAAAATTCCACACTGCATACTCTTCTTCAGACAAATCTCCGTAAATTTGCAGTATAACAAAAGCGAATTCAAATCGATTATTCAATTAACAAGTACTGACCTGCTTGTACAACCGGATCAATGCTGCACGGTTCAAAATATATTTTTTCTGCTGTATTTCAAAAAAGAACCCCTTCATTTTATCCCCATGTACCCAATGCCGGTTGGAACCGAATTGTGTTGACTGGGTGGACTTAACCAAGGCAATTCAGAGTTTCTAACCCCTTATTCCGCAGGCCCTTATCGAATTTTCTCTAAGATGCTGAAATGAACAGAAGTGTACACATGCGTAGTCCTCGCTCTACTTTTTCATCAGTCATTACAGTGTTGATCGCTAGCCGCTCATTGGAATCCTGGAACGGTGGTTCCCGTCTATAGGTGAGATAACCGGCACCTTGCAGATATCCCTCACAAGCATTTCCTGTATGCTACTGGAACACAACATTTTCTCTCATGTGATAGACTTTCTTGAAACAAATTTCTCGTTGCATTCTTTGCATCCAACATGGCTCTAGGATAACATTTTCATCTGAAACCCAACTAGTACATCTCACTAACGATGTGTTGGCCAAATCTGATGAAAGTTACGACACTGAATGCATTTTTCTGGTTTTTAATTAGTCGCCCGATACCGCTTCTCATGAACTGCTTCTTAAAATAAATCAGTTGAACCTTGCCTTTGATGTTCTTGGTTAGATTAAATCCTTTCTTCCTAACAGGTCGCAATATGTCTCGCGAACAATGGTTCTTCCGGTACCTCTGCCATTAAGTTTTCAACCATTAATTCTTTGCTGACGATTGTGTGCTGTATTCTAAAATGACATACTCAACTTATTTTATCGGACTTCAAAATAACCTAGACAACGTGTCTCTTTGGTGCCATGACTGACCAATGTAACTCAAATTCACAAAATGTAAAAGCATGCGTGTATCTAGAAATCCTTTAAATTCTAACACTTGCATGTGTCTTCTTAGTGACACCCGTTTATCCTCAGTGCACTAATATATGCACCTTGGTCTTAACATTAATAACCACCTTTCTTGGCTGAAACACGTCGAACACGTTACTAAAAATGCCAACCGCATGCTCGGCTATTTGCGACGAAAGTTGTCTTCTGTACCCCTGTCAATAAATCTAAACCTTTACAAAACGTTCGTACGCTCTAAACTGGTCTACGCATGTGGCATAAGGGACCCAGGTCGAGTAACGCTTTTTCTCACTCTTGTAGCTGTTAAAAAGTACGCAACCCGCTTCATTTTGTGTAATTATTCGCGCCATAAAGAACCCTGAACCTAACCGACTTATCGTTCCGTAGAAAATAGTCTCGCCTTTCCCTTATAGACCGTTCCATCGGGCAAGGGGGAAACGTACTCTCGAACTCAGCGGCCGCGGCCCGCCGGCCACCTTTCCCCCTCTCTGGAGTGTGCGCGGCAATCACAGCGAGCCTGGCGCGGCTGCTCCTTTGCCTTGACTACGCTTTGTAGGCATCGCTCGTGCGGGTTTACCACTAATTTACGCATTATTTATGAAATGTTGGTAATAAATGAGCCAGACTAGCAGCTTGTGAGTTGCGCACGTTCAAATGTTTGGCAATTTTGTCCTGCTGAGCTCTTTCGGTACACCTACTTTGGAGTACTGGCAGAAAATTCTACTTTCTTTCCAAACTAAAATGGAATCACTGAAACTTGCCTGTGCCGCAGATGGTATTACTTCCATCTCCACCGTTGCTGCTGCCACACTGCGACATACCCAGATCCAAGTGTTACGTGGGATGGCCTTGGCGATTTTCAGTGACTACTACCTCCCACATTTGTCCCTTTTCACAGCCAATCTGAGGGGAATTGGGTGCGGGGACACTTAAGGGGATTCCACCTCCCTTGCTCCCCATCCCCGACTCGTTCAAAATAAAGTTGTTTACTCACTCACTCCAAGAGTTCAGGCTTTTTTCCCAAATATGATGTATCTGTCGGCAACATCAAACAAAGCAACGAAAAAGCGAACGCTTTTCTGGCTGCCCAACTGCGGACGCTTAATAAGTCCTTACATGACGCTCTCAAGGAGTCGTGTTGCCTATTTTATATCTGTTGTACATTAGTTTCAGGGCTAATTTGTGCTGCAGAGCCGATTGAAATTCTAGAGAGAGGAAGTTTTGTTTATTGTTGGCGGCAGTGGTGGCTGAGGGTGAGGTGTTGACATATCGATAAGATATATACAAACTATGTAATGGACCTATACTAAGTTCACCCCAAACTACCTGTAGTTTTGAAGCCCTGCAGTGATATGAAGCCAGAATTCTGTTACACCGACACGCGCTTTTGTTTGTTGCCTATGAGTGCTGAGCGTATCACGGTCAGTCGTTTTAACAAACATCAGTTTTTGCATTAAAGCGATCAAAATACCCACTATACGCTATACCGGACGGACACACACAAACAAAAAAAATTGTGACGAAGTATTGCAAACATGATCGACACGGCGTCGTTTACCCACTGTTGACCACGCTACCTAGAGGTGAATTTCAGCCCCACCGCAGCCCGAAAAGCCGCCAATTTAAGCCAGATCGCCTAAACTCGTCCTATGCAAAAACTTTCCCCATTTAAAGTATACTGCGGAAAAAAGCGTACAACGCGCTACAACGAAAAATTCACCGAGCCGCCGCAGGCGCCTATGCGCTGCGGAGCAAACGCCCAAGCCAGCCAATCGGCCAGCTACGAGAGGGCGCTGGGCACGCAAGATGGCGGGGCCCTCGTTGGAATGGTCTATAAAGCGAAGCTTTTAACATCTACTCCCCAAGCGTTCTGTGGCGATCGTTGGTGTCAACAGAAAACTCCCGCGAACACATACAAGAAGTTCCTGGCACCGCTAGGAATCGAACTTGGAACAAATAGAGAAACGGAGCGAGAGGCCTTTGTCTTACCGATTGAGCTATGAGCCCACCCGAGGACGAGGGAGACAGGCGGGGCACTCACCGTGCACATCTGCGGGTTTACTCCCTGCGTTCTCGCTGAATTCCTCGTGATAGCGTCACGCGACCTCTCGCGCCGCCGTGCGCTCCCCCCACAGCACGTGTAGCGGTCACCTTCGCGCTTTGCACATGCGCGAAAAGTTATAAAAATTAAAGGAAGGTCACGCCAACGCCAGGCTTCTCACTTTTATCCGTCTCTTACGCCGATCTCGTCGCCTCCTTCGGCGGCGGCAGTTGCCGAGGAGAAGTTAGATTTTTTAACACCCGGTTTGCGCTTCCTTTATTTTATAAAAAAGAGTCTGCACTCATTTGCTTCACCAATACAACTCAAACAACCACCGTAAATGAATATTGCATTCAGTTAACTTTGGCAAGGACGCACGTTCCATTCCTGGCCGCGGCGGCCGGTTTTCTGATGGAGGGAAAAAGCAAAAACGCGTGTGCGTACGGGATTTTCACGTACGTTAAACATCCCCGGGTGGACAGAGTTAATCCAGAGCCCTTCGTAACGGCGCCCCTCATCGCTTGCGTTGTGTCGGCGCGTTAACCCCTACAATCAATCAATCAATCAATCAATCAATCAATCAATCAATCAATCAATCAATCAATCAATCAATCAATCAATCAATCAATCAATCAATCAATCAATCAATCAGTCAGTCACTTTCACCTTAGCTAAGAATTGCTCTTTGAAATAATAAAGGATGTGGTTGAGTTCATTTCACTTATCTCTGGATTCACTCGAGTTTGAATTCCAGTGACGTCGCATGGATAATAGTTGTGGGTGTCGTTAACAGCTTCGCTTTTCAACCACCTTCACAGGGTGGATGAGAAACATTTTTTTATTAAATTTATCATTGTAATGTATCTTTAAAAGAACAGCTTCTCTCTTCGACCTGCTACATTTCACCCTTGTCTGGAGCAGCTTTTTAAAGTAGATGTTCCATTTTGCCGAACGAACGACTACAAGGATTCCTTCATCCCCAGAACAAGCAGACTGGAACTGCCTTTCCGCTGCCACCGTATCCCTCACCGACGCTGCAAAGTTGGAGCTCTGCATTTAGCAAAAATTGGAACATTTCGTTTACCCTTTGTCTAACATAAACTGATCAAAAAATGTATGATCACCACTACTATATTACAAGGAATCACACATCTTGAGCAATGAAAATTTGTGGCCTCAACAACAATTGTGGCTAGAAATGTGCATTGGTCACCTAAAAATACGGCAGTCAGCTTCAAATTTCGGGCAGTTTTTCTAAAAAATTGCATCTAATATTGCCTGCACCAGCCCAACACCTGCAAATACACGTGAAATATAATTAGGAGTCTTCTATTTTTTGAAAGTCGCTGTATATATATATATATATATATATGGTATGTAAGCGTTACAGGGTAGGATTTTCCCAGTAAATACGGAAACAGTCTCAGTGTTGCATCATGGCCCTGTTACTCAATGATAGTGACTCGTGCCACTCAGTGTGCGCAAGCGGTTTGACTGTTTGGACGAAAATGAAGACAGACTGCTCCCATCTTGTAGATTACTACTCCATGGGGGCGTTCCCCATCGACAAGTGATCACTCTGTTGTGACTTTACCGATATGCCCAACAGTTTCCGTTCAGTGACTAGAAGGAGGGAGTACCAATTAATAACAGTGACTCTGGTTCATCAGTAGCCAGAAGCGGCTGGGCGGGATGGGTAAAAGCCACTATGACTGCCCACATGGGGGACATGGTGCAACACTAATCAGACCGTTGCCGTAAAATATGCTGTAGAAATGGAAGAGGAACGGGTACCAAAGTGAAATATTATTGACGCTTCGGTTTATATAGTACTTGCAGGGTTAGTGGTATACGTTGGCCGAATGAAGAGCTCTGTCTCCGTCGGCGCGCCAACTTGCTCTTATGTTACTTGCTAGCTAGCAGCACACGAATATTCGAATACGGAAATTTGGAGCGCGAAACACTAGAAACCAAATCTGTTTGATTAAGTAGGACAAGCTCACCCAAATGTATTACTCCAATAACACATATAAATAATTAGAGTCGCCAATAGTCTGTACCCTAAAACACCACAAAAATTATAGCACCCACGTAAGCACACCCATCCCCTCTATCGAACTAATTTTAAGTGCGAATGCACTTCTTAAGCGAGCCTGAATCGTCCGCCGCTGTCGTCCGCATAGCAACAGCTGCGGGTGCGCGCGCTCCTCGTCTTCCCTAGCAACGGGGGGAAATGGGCGCGCGCTACTCTCCTCCTCCTCTCTCCGCTCAGTGACTGCGGGTGTTGGGCGCCTCCTCTCCACTTCGGGCGGGAGAGCTCTCGCTCGCGTAGCGGGCGCTCCGCATTCCGACGGGTGAGGGCGCTCGTGTAGCCCTCGCCGTAACGGCGGGCGCTACTCTCCTCCTCCTCTCTCCGCTCAGTGACTGCGGGTGTTGGGCGCCTCCTCTCCACTTCGGGTGGGAGAGCTCTCGCTCGCGTAGCGGGCGCTCCGCATTCCGACGCGTGAGGGCGCTCGTGTAGCGGCCGCGTGGCACGGGAGGGTATTAGTCGAGCGCGCACCGTCGTCGAGAGCGGTCGCTGGTCCTGCATCTCGATAACGATGATGGCGGACCGGGCAACGGTACCAGCAATAACGAGTGAAATATCTTTCTTTGTAGTTGTGTGCGTCACCCGCCTCGGTGGCTCAGTGGCTAAGGCGTTGCGCTGCTGAGCACGAGGTCGCGGGTTCGATTCCCGGCCGCGGCGGCCGCTTTTCTGATGGAGGCGAAAAGCAAAAACGCCCGTGTGTACGAGATTTCGGCGCACGATAAAGATCCCCAGGTGGTAAAAATTAATCCGGAGCCCTCCACTACGGCGCGCCTCATCGCCTGCGTTGCGTCGGCGCGTTAAACCCCACAATCAATCAATCAATCAATCAGTTGTGTGCGTGTGTGTAATCTCTCGACTACTCATTAAGATCACGATATCCTCCGTAATCGCGCAATCAACAACCGTGCATTCGCACTTACACACTCTCCCCCTCGGGGAAGTGCGAGGGAATTTTTTTCGCAGGAGTCTGGACCTTTGGAGCTCTCGCTTGCTTACGCCAGTACAGGAGTGGAAGACCATAAAGCGCACTCTTACGCCGAAGGCGTCCTAGCGCCCACATTCATCAAGTCGTGGTAGCGTGGAACAGGAGCGGCTTTCGTACACGCTAACTCCATTCCTAGACGAAGCGGCCAGAGCCATACATAACTTGTTGAATGAATGGCGAGTAGACAAGAGCGAATTTTGAGGCAGTAGCGCACTGCCTTGTTTACAACAGGACAACCTCGAACGCTGCACAACGCTACCATAAATCGCCTATTTATAACCACAACTCCCAACGGCCAACAAGTGCTCCGCATGTTCCCCACGGCGCCAAAATTCAAACACATAAACAAAAGCACTCCATCAGAGGCGCAGAGACAATGAGTCAGACGCCGCCGCAGTGAACGGCCGCTCGAGATGGTTCTAGCCGCAGCATGTTCGAAAAGGAACATGAGCGCCGCACGTAGTCTTCCCCTTCCGTCTTTAGGGTTATGTGAGAAACAAACAAATAAACAAACAAACAAACAACAAACAAACAAACACACACACACACGCACACACACACACACACCCACACACACACACGCACACACACGCGCACACGCACGCACGCACACGCACGCACACACGCACGCACTGTTGGAACTGGCCTTTGCAGCGCTGACACCACTGTTGGGAATCAGCCATTCTGACGCTGTCACCGGTGTAGCGCCGCTGCCTTGCACCGTCCGATATCAACGCGACACACAGCAGAGTGATAAAGTTCTCCAGCCGACGAAAAGTTCAAGCAACATTTATATTGCCACGGGACGGGACAATACCCGCGCCGGCATCGTCCACCACTAAGGACGACAAGGAAGAAGATGGGTGCGGGGCGCAGCGAGCCCGGGCTCAGAATGGCTGCCTGTAAATAGTCGTGTAAATACATCGCTTCATCGCCCCATGGTTCGTGTCATATGCCGCCACGTTACATTTGGTGGAGTGTGCGGGTTCGTCATCCCCATCCTGGCCCCAGCATCGCATCGCATCGGCGTGGACGCAGCCGCCAAGGACAACGAAGCTGCGCCGGGCCGCCCCAGCCCAGACGAGACCAGACCAAGACGATTTCCCCCGCCCCGTGTCCCCAGCCCGCAAGACCCGAACGAAGACCAGCCGAGACGAGCCGACCCAGACACGCCGACGATGTGTTCCCCCGCCCTTCCGTCCGACGTGGCTCGAGGACCTTCGGTGCTTCGTCACGGCTGATGCCATTGCTCTTGCTGGGCCCGGCATCATCAACGTCGTCATCCTCATCCGTGGCGGCAAGTGATTCGTCACTGCATTTTTCATCTCATCCGCATTCAATCGCCAATTTGCCTCTGCGTCGACCGGGACGGTCTTCATCGACCGGGGAGGTGATGCCACGGGACGGGACAATACCCGCGCCGGCATCGTCCACCACTAAGGACGACAAGGAAGAAGATGGGTGCGGGGCGCAGCGAGCCCGGGCTCGGAATGGTGTAAATAGTCGTGTAAATACATCGCTTCATCGCCCCATGGTTCGTGTCACATGGCTCGCACAAAGGCGACAGGACGTCTCAACTTGGTGCCTTCGAAAAGTGCCGCGCTCACTGTGCCTCCTGGCGGGTTTTATACCCCGCCGGTTCTATATCTCTGTGGTTTGTCGTTTCTTTCGCTAGTGTCCGTGTTTAATTGCGCTACCTTCAAGATGTCCCATATGCACCCAAGGAGTCCGTTGCAGCCGCGAGACGTTTGAATCGTTCCAGTACCGACTCTCGCTGGCCGCAGTTGGAATCCGACAAGTGGACGCGAAGCGATTGCGTTAGCCGAGCCGCCACGACGGGGAAAGACAAGGCGATACCGTCGCCGCCTCAGTCTTCAAGCATGTAGCGGCGTGTCTGCTGCAGATCGTTCGTCCGAGGCATGATTCGGCCCAAACGCTGAGAAGGAAAAAGGAGAGGCGACTCTGCGGCGAAGTCAAGTTTGGGCATATCTGCCGCGGGCGCTTTGGTCGAGGCGCGCGTCGGCCCCGCGTCGCCCCCGCGTCGCCCCCCCCCCCCCCCGCGGGACAATGCGGCAGAAAGACGTCCTGCCTCCACGTAGCTCAGATGCCGGGCGCGCTCCTTCGCCAGGCTCATCCAGATTCACCTCCAGTCATCCAGGGAAGGGCGGGTCCATTCTGCTTTCCCCGAACAGGTACCACCCACCCGGTCCGGATCACTGGTACATCGCCGTGCCTCCCAGGTGTCTCGACCAGCTTCGCCCGGCTGTTCCGGTCTCGTTTCTCCGCACGGGTCACTCATCGTTCGGCACCTTCCAAAGAACCGACCGACAGCAGGCAACACCCAGCGCAAGGAAGCACCGTCTGCCCTTCTTCAGAATCCCAGACTCCGAAAAACGTGATAAACTCTCCTAGTGAAGTGTCTATTCCTAATTTGGACCCTCTACAACGAGAGGCCCATGCGGCCCGCAAGACCCTTAAAATAAGAACCCAAACCATGCATTAAAGATACAACACGACATGCTTGATTACTTGAAATCACGCGGTGCGGAAATAATAAGCTGAGGCAGCAAATTAGGGCAATAAATTTGGGCAATAAAATTAGGGCAATAATAAATTATCTACAAGCTAAGCTAAAAGCTGTTCACGAAGAGACGAGACAAGTCACGGGGAGGACGAAAGCAGCACTGCTTAGAATACACGGCTTAGTACGTGTGCGTTAGCGTTTAACTTTGCTTTCTTATAGGTGCTATTCGTTGAAAAGTTTAGCGGTCAATTTCTTCGCCTGGCAACACTGCAAACGGCCACAGACATTGCCGATGCACCGAGGACACAGGGCGGCTTGAGCCACTGCGTCCGTACGCCGAAGAAAAAAAAATTCCCCCCACATTTCCCCGAAGGGGAGCATGAGGAAGTCCGAATGCACGGGTGATGCTATGAGGGGGAGTTTGTTGAAATTTGGTGGCATTTGCCCGTTAGTTACATTAACACCCCCGCGTGATCACGTTCGGGCCGCGACAGCCTCGCCTTTAAACCCTCGCGCAGCGCGACGGCAGGCGAACGAAGCGGGAGAGAAGGTGAGAGCGCGCAATGGCAGGCGAGTGAAAGGGGAGAGGAGGCGAGAACGCGCAACGGCAGGCGAGCGAAGGGGGAGAGGGAGGCGAGAACGCGCAAACGGCAGGCGAGCGAAGGGGAGAGGAGGCGAGAGCACGTGACGTCACGGCGAGCGGAAGGGGAGAGGAGGCGAGAGCGCGCGACGTCACGTGGCGTACTACGTCATGGCGCCGTTGCTACGCACGCTCTCCGCTCCGTGCCGTTGCTAAGGGCGAGGAGGCGCGCGCGCGATAACACCTGCGGCTGAAAACGGACGGCGGCAGAAGCGTGACTCAGGGTAGCGTAAGAAGTGCATTCGCACTTAAAAACCCGGCTTGCGTCATCTGCTCCGTTCCAATTCGATTCTAAAAGGTGGCGTCAACAGAGATGTTATTAATCGCACTCACATTGAACTCGAGGGAATACAGTGCGTTCGGTGAGGCGCGATACAGTCATGTGTTTCAAATTCGTGCTTAGCATGGACAAGTACCGCCATCCCGCGGAGCCCTGCGTAACGAGTGACGGCGCACCACGGCCGCGCCAGAGCGGGGGCGCGCGCTGTGTTGATACAGCCCATAGAGTTTCTTAGTAAGTATACTGGAGAGGAAACTGCGCCTTGTTAGCCATGTCGTCATAGGGGCTCATGGGAAGACTCCTTTTTGGCTTGGGCTTGGCATGAAAATTGGATTCTTAAGCGGTTTTTGGGATTTGCTTTCTTCACTATGCAATAACAATTTTACGAGCTACAAGAAAGCCGAAATTCTCCCGTTTTTGTGGTAGTCGTGTTCAGTGAAACAGCAGGCAATGCGCGATCGCACCTGACGTTGCTCATGCCGCAGTCGAAGGACGTATGACTGAGCGGGTAATATGGCGCCGCGAAATTTGTAGCCGACGAAAAGAAGAAACAACCCGTACTGCGACGAAGACAAGATACGACAGATACAGGCGCTTGTATGCGTCCTATGTTGTCATCATCCACGATTGTTTAACGGCACCTTTTTTTCTTGTTAAACTAGCTGGCGGTCGCGGTGCATCGGTTCACCACGAAGGCAACGTTTCATAGGCCCGCTCAAAAAAACTTTCGAAACTCCTCAAACAACTTATTATTTGAGATAATGGTAAAATTAATAAAATCACAGTCTCTAATGAGTTTCCTCCCCAAATATTTACATTGTTACTAACTACAACCTTGGCTTGCGGAATAGCAGGCAGAACCGTTCCGGCAAAAATACGCTTTACCTCTTTTTTCATTAGTTTTAAAACAGCCTGTTTGTATTTCCCACTTACATAATTGCACACTATTCTTCGCGTTTTTGTGGCACTTTGTTTAAATTAGCGGTCAAAAAAACGTTTCAATCCAAGCCAATGATGAAACTAAGGCAAGCGCGATGTATAACGGCGGCCCATGACGACTCAGACGATTTTGATGTGAGCCGCATAGGCGCTAGCGCCAGATTCCTCTCTAGTGTATACTGTAAGAAACTCTATGATACAGCCTTCGCAGCGGCGGCGGTGGCGGCGAGAACTATTCAGCCCCGTTTGGACGTAAACGTTCCGCCACCAACGCGCCCAGGCCGCTACTCTAGCCCGGCCGTGGGCGCCGTCACACGGTTGCATGGAGGAGAAGAGGGGTGCCTGATCTGCGGGCCGTGCGCACAACATCGCCTAGCAACAGACGCTTGGCCACAGATATGGCGGCGCACACTTGGTTGCCCACATGCATTCCGCGCCATTGAATACCCGCTATAGCGAACGACAAGAGGGCGCTGTTGGAATATCATACTCCACCTTAGCCAACTACCGATTTTAGACATGTTCGTTAGCCAGCCTAGAGGGCAATGATCAGTTTTTAGAACAAACTGGGAACCGGCTCATAGTATACCAACTTCCGCACTGGCCACACGACGTAGCGACATTCCTGTTCAGATGTACTGTGCGCCTCTTTTGTGCAAGTTAGCTTGCGGCTTAGGTACAAAACTGGCCGTTCCCGGCCGTTCGCATCCTCTTGGCATAGTACAGCTCCCATGCCAAGATCGCTCGCATCGCACTGAATTCGAAACCCTTTGAAAGGTCGGGAGCCATTATAACGGCCTCCTCTACTCAGGGCACGTTTCAGCGTGTAAAACGCGTCTTCCTTCTTTGTATCCCATTCCACTTTTACTGGCTCAGTCTTTCTAAGAGCGTCAGTTAAAGGACTAGCAAGCGTGGAGTAATCTTTCACACCAGTCTGGTAATATCCAGTCACAACCAAATAAGCCCTTATCTTAGACTTAGCTGTTGGTGAACGATAGTTCACGAGTGCGGATACTTTGATTTCGCATGGTCTGCGTCGGCCGCGCTACCACCAGATGTGCTAGATATGTCACTTCGGCGCATCCTATGCGACACTTCGACTGTGGCTGATAGGCCTGCTTCTTTGAGCCTGCTCAGCACGACTCGTAAGGGCTGTACATGCTCTTACCATGTGTTAGAAAAGATGGCGACATCGTCGACGTAAGGGAGCGCGTACTCAAAGAGGCCATGAAACACACGATCCATTACTTTCGAGAGACAATACGGCGTGTTTTTGAGACCTAAGCTCAACATGACGGGGCGGACTGTTCCGAACGGTGAAACGAACGCAGCGTTAGAACTAGCTCTTGACCCCCGGCTCGTTTCGTCATTTGAAACGCGTTCTCTTTCCCCGGTCATATACAAGCTTCGCATGGCTCACGCCCGTAATCTCGTGCGGACCTAACTTCAAGGCCAACATAGCGGCAGGCGCGCATGCCTCCCAATCGCTCTTTCGCTCAAAGCAGAGAGCTCTCAACTTTCGCTTTCGCACTGAATGCCTTCGCTCCACTGGGTTAGAATGCGGGTGAAAGTAAGAACTCTGCACTACCTTGATTGCATGCCAACTATCGAGGACTGGGGACAACGTAGAGTTCGCATCACACGACGCGGCCAGCTGCGTTTTCCCGCCGATAGGAGTGACGTAACCCGCTTCGGCCGTTGGCGGCTCGACTAAGCTACCGCCATAGCTTTCGGTCAGCTCATTGCAAGGGCTTCGTTGCTCCCGCGTCTTTGATGTCCCGTTCAAAGGCTTTAACAACATCACCCGAATTAGAGCCCGCACCTGAAGAAACACCTTCTGTTTCCGGGGGCTCGTCGGGCTTCGTCTGGCTAGCCTCACTGTTCATACTCCCCCGCGAAAACCCCCGGTTAGAAACCGTCTCCGGAGCTTCACCTGATTCTGAGCGTTCTTATGAGATCGATAAAACCGAGGCCAACACATGAACAGTGGACTCGTACGGCCCTCTCTCGGAAGTCTCAGCTGGTACGTCATCTCGTGTAGGTACCCTGTTGCTCTCCGAGACGGCGGTACTTTCCCTGTTACCGTCGTTCGCTACTAACTCACTGGATTGCTTTCTCGGCAGCTCTTCGACCTTGAACTCTTTTTCGCGCAAAAGCTGATCGGATACCGGTGACCCTTAACGTACTGTTCGTCTCGCTCGGCTGCGTTTTTTCACGCAAGGGTTTCACGCAACCCGTTTCAGCCGCTGGTGGCGCGACTTGGCTACCACGAGAGTTTTCCGTCGTCTCGTACTTCAGGCTACGCTGCTCGGCATCCTTTCGGGTCTCGCTCGCTGGGCAAGAGTCAAGTTCCTGCGAGAGCTTCCCCGCTTGCCAACTCGGGAGTCTCATCCACTGGCCACTACTCGCGGACTGTTCGCGCGTTTTGAAATCTTTATTTCTACGCGGCTGCTCTGCCTCTGCGCCCATCTCGTTTTCCTGGCTCGTATCTCTTTCCAAGAATACGATTGCGGTGGCTTCGCGTTTGTCCTCTGAGTCTTCGTCTTTCGGCCCTGACCTCGCAACAACGTACGGTGGCAGTTCGTCCAGAATTCTCAGACCGCTCGCCTGAACCGTTGGAGAAGTCACGCTGGACGCCGCGGAGCACCGCCGGAGCGTCAACTCTAGCCTCACCAACTCGAGATGCATTTCGGCTTGCCCTCTCCCTTCCTCCTTTTCGGCTTGCTCTCTCCGTTCCTGCCTGTCGGCTTCCTCCATTCGTTTCTCCCTTTTGGCCTCTTCGCGGTCATGGAGTTCTCTTCTTCGTCCTCCTTGCGCTCACGGCGTTCTTCGTTTTCAGCCCAGGCCTCATTGACCTCCTCAGCCATTACGTTCTCCTTTCCGCATGATCTCAAGGATCGCATGCTTCCGTTTCGCGTGGCGTAAGTCAAGGCCTAGCTCCTCGCAAATTTCGATGCGTTTCTTCACTTTAAGGTACTCCATCATTCGCACTAGCCTCTTGCTGCTTGCCCAAGTTAGAATTCCCTGGCTGTTCCTACACAATCGAGCTACTAGTAAAGCACGCGCAAGTAATTCCCTAGAGCGCTGCCTTCGGCATTAGCTCTCGATGCAACACACTTTCTCTAGGCTTGAAACACTCCAAGCTATACACAGCGCTTCACACAGCCCGTATCTAAACTACGGTAACCTGTGCTAGAGAAGTCTGGTGAAATGATAGCGAACATTGAGCACTTACTGCACTAGGTAGTACCCGTTGCCGGTCAATCCCGCAGCTGCCATCCAATGTTGGTCTGCCTTCCCAGCGCTGTCACCACTGTTGAGAATCAGCCATCCCGAGGCTGTCCCCACTTTTGGGACTGGGCTCTGTCACCGCAGCCACCGCTGTTGCGACTGGCCATCCGAGTGCTGTCACCGGTGTAGCGCCGTTGCCTTGCTCCGTCAGCTATCGACACAACGCAGAGCAGGGCGATGAAGTTCTCCACCCGACGAAAAGTTGAAGCAAAATTTATATACAGCATGTACAAGGGTAACAGGATCGTCATATGGCTCGAACAAAGGCGACAGGACGTCTCAAATCGATGCCCCCGAAAAGTGCCAAGCTTGCTGGGCTTCACGGCGCGTTTTATACCACCGGGAGCCCGTTACAACCACGAGCGGTTTGAATCGCTCCAATCAGGACTCTGGCGGGCCGAAGTTGGAATACGACAAATGGACGCGAAGCGATTGCGTCAGCCGAGCCGCCACGACGGGGAAACGGAAGGTGACGCCGTCGCCGTCTCGGCGGCCCCGTCTCCAAGCATGTAGCGGCGTGTCTGCCGCGGATCGTTCGTCCGAGGCATGATACGTCTTATCCGTAAAGAAGCTAAAAGCAGAGGTGACTCTACGGCGCATTCAAGTTCAGGAATGCCCCCGCGGGCGGTTTGGTCGACACGTGAATCGGCCCCGCGGTCGGCGCGTCCCCTTGTGCAGCGAAGTTCGGCTGGGATTTTCACAGCGATATTAGCGCACGCGCGCGCGCGCACGCACACGCACACGCACACGCACACGCACACGCACACGCACACGCACACACACACACACACACACACACACACACGCGCGCGCGCGCGAGCGCACGTGCACGCGCACGCGTCCACGAACACAAAAACGGTTCGTTCCAGGGTGATTCCACGAGAGAACGAACATGCCTATTCACGCGCATTTTTTTGTTTCTGCCCACATGTCGCGCAACATACAACCTGGGGATATTTTCGCAGCAACCGCAAGGTCAGTAAACTGAACGAAGCCATACAACAAAATCGTGCCCATATCTACAACGTTCTACATATCCGACCCGCAACCGAAATAGCGTATTCCGTGATACCTCGCCAGATATCTAACACTGACCTGCAACATCGACAACACCATTTGGGCGTGCACGAAAAAAAACGCTGGGGAGTGATGGCTACATAATAGAGCTACACATACCTTACAATGAAAATACCCATCAATGCATTGGGACAGCCCGCCTCAGAGATTGGAAGCAATTCAGAGAACACTCCCCCACGTATCCAACCCACAATATGGAAGATTGGACAGCCACACTCCTTACAGAAATGGGCAAGCGCATCAAAGAAATCCTACTCAGTCAGGAAAACCCTGCCGTAGACAACTACTTTCGTTACTTGTGGTATTACCGTAGGGGACTGCTCAAATGCTGGCAAAACGAAAAACGCATCGAAAACTCCGAATCCGCATAGCCCACATTACGCTAGAAGAGCAGAAGCATACGCTCCCCAACTAAGGCGGCAAAACTGGACACAGTTTTTCGAAAGACTTCAACGAACACTCGGAACCCGCCGCACATGGCATTTACTTCGGTCTCTCAATGGTACGAAAAAATCGAAAGCGTCTACAGCAAACCAACTACGACGGCTCATCCACAACCACCCAGGGACTGAACAAGAACTAGAACGACCCCTTAAAGCGCCGCCGTCGCAGCATCCCATGTTACTTCCACCATAACGGGCCACCCCAAATTTTGAAATCAATGCAGCCTTCATCATAGGTAAAAGTGAAGCTGTAGTGCACACCTCATCAAGAACACTACTGACGGCAAGGATAAAATTCTCAATAAACTCCTCCGGAATCTGGATCCCGTAACCCTTGACCATGTACTAAACTACATCAATGAACACTGGATCGCAGTCCCCTTTCCTTTACAATGGAAGCACGCGGACATAAAAGTGATCCCCAAACCTGAAAAGCCACTTAACCCCAAGAACCTCCGACCTATGTCTCTCAAATCCTCTCCGGAAAACTCCCCGAACATATGGTCCAGAATCACCTCTCATCCCACATCGCAAGCAAGAACTACTTTCCTCACACAATGTTCGGTTTCTCGCCGCACGTCTCCGCTCAAGAAATTTTACTCCTGCTGAAAGAAGATATAATGGGCAAGTTCTCAAATCAACACAAATATTCCACACTTGCATTACACATCAAAGGGCCTTTCGACAACGTACCACACATAAAGCCATCTTGCGAGGACTCAGCTCAATCAAATGTGGACAACGTGTTTACAACCATGTCACCACATTCCTCACCACCTGTACAGCAGCAGTGGGCATTGGGCACTAGCGCTCACAAACTTTCACAACCATACCGCAGGGGACTCACAAGGCTCCGTTATTTCACACTGCTCTTCAATATCGCAAAGAAAGTCCTCCCACCACTTCTGGAAGCGATCCCCAGCCTCCGACACGGCGTGTGAGCCGATGATCTTACACTATGGACCCCTACAGGATCGCATCACTGCCCAAGAAGATGTCCTCCAAACTGCAATATATTTGACACAGCAATACCTCAACAGCACGCAATCTTGAATGTGCTCCAGAAAAATCTGCCCTTTTAACGCTCCGCAAAATAACAACCAAGAAAAGCTCGCAAGTTATGCCCGACCCGGAACTCAAGATCCACAACGAGCTAGTCTCCAACGTCCCTTACCTCCGCATACTGGGAGTAATCATTCCGAAGGATGGCTCATAATTCCAAACTATCCAGCACCTACAGCGGACCCTCGCACAGCTCACATACATCATAGATAACAGCTCCAATCGTAGCTTTGGCCTTAAAGAAACCTACACGCTTCGCCTCATACAAGCCATCCTCATCAGCCGGATAGCGTATGGTGCCCCATACCTAACCCACAACCCAACCGAGATCCATAAACTTAACTCAGCCATACACCAAGCATAAAAGACAGCTCTGGGCCTCCCTCCAAGAACCGCAATTACGAACCTCCTGCAGCTTGGCGTCCACAATACATAGGAAGAAATCGAAAAAGTACACCACACCTCTCAAATACAACGGTTAAACTCACTTCAACGGGTAAAGCAACGCTCTTGAAACTACAATACTCTATACCACCAAACCACGACCACAAAATTCTCGTCCCCCCCGGATATGCGACATAACATGAGCGGTGCTCCGATTCCACGGAATATGTACGCCACATACAAAAAAGAAAGCCGAACAGCAAGATCCAACAACATTCATAAACAGTACCACCACCTCCCATGCACCCGATCTACGGGCGCATCACCATACCCCCCAAATCCGCACGCTTAAGCCGCCAGTGTTGTCAATTCCACAGTAACTGATCTCACTGGAGTGACTGTTTTCACCAACTCCATTCAAACAGATGAAGAGGTTGCAATCGCCCTTGCCGCCACAACAGCGAAGAATTTTTAATCATTATTACTGACGTCCAAGACGCTTGCCGGAACTACCTAAAACGACGCATACCGCAAACCGCCTTGACAATTCTACAAGAAGTGAAACAAATCCCACAACTGCAAATAATTTGGTCTCCAGGTCCTGAATCCCTCGGGAGTAATGAGGCGGCACACGCCGCTGCCCGCGCTCATTCACACGGGGCCATCTCCCACGAGGGCCACGAACCCTCCTTTGGAGCAACAGTTAAGCCCACCCCACGGCAAACATACGCCGAAGTACTAGCCAACTATAGGAACGAGACTCGCAAATACCCCTTTCCCCACCCCCACATCTATTTTGTTAAAGCTACTGCGCTCCGGCGACTACAGACTAAATCCTACCCACATAAAACCCTTCTACATGCCGTGTATCCCACCCTGTACCCTGTCGCGTGCAAATCGTGCCCCCAACCTGGCACCATGTACCACAAGGTATGGGAGTGCCGGCAATCCCCTACACTCACCCCTAACCCCAACCCTGCCTATGAGCCTATGAGCTGCTGACCAGATCCGACCTCTCACACCAGCGACGGTTGATGGAGAGGGCACGGATGTCCAGCCCAGTCCAGGGCATCCCGGACTAAGCAATCCTGCAACCGGCCGTGCGGCCTAGCGACAGTACCTCGATTCAAATACAGTTTACTCATTGTCCTCGATGTTTTTATGACTTATGCCCAAGCGAGATAATAGCTTAACTCTGTAATTCGTTTTTTTTCTAGCGTGTGTACTTCACAACAAAAAAATTCAAAGGTGGCGCTTGTGACGCCCAATTTCCGGTTGCTGCAGTTTCTTCCAAATTTGGGGCTTTGGGCATGGCAAGGCTTGATTGTTCTAACTTAAATTTACTTCAAAGCAAAAACTACACCAAACTGCAAACAGGTCCAAACAAATTTTGCGTTCTGCCGTGAACAAAAAAATAAAAAAATTGTGAAATCATGCCAGACGCCAGATTATCGCATATTTTGACATCCCCTATCTCCGTATCTGTAATTGTGAACAACTTGTCAGTGATAGGTAATGTCGACGAGAAGTTTGTAAACATACCCCTAAAATATCGCTTGTCTAGAAAGATAAATACACGCTAGAAAAGATTGACTGCTGTGCTTTTTTCTAAAAATAGCGTAATTTTAAAAATCGAAATAAAAAAGCCGGTCTCGATTTTATTTTTTCAAAATCGGGGTAAAGAGACTCCTCAAGAGCATCAACAATACTGCTCAAAAACATGTTGCATCATTTGGTTGGCACCGAAGTTGTAAGTGGCTGAAATCACGCTTCTGAGACGCGTCTCCACGCCATGTGATACGCTACTCCCGTTGCTTTTCCGGCTTCGCTCTTTGGTAAAAAAAAAGTGTCTGCGGGCATTCTGCGGCATCACCAGGGACATTTGCACCTTTGAAGTCCTTCTACAAAGAGAATGTTGTGTTTTACTCTTTTATATTCGCGATGTTTTACGGAATAGGCACTAGCACAGGTACGCTCGTTGGCGAAGACCCTCCAAAAAGCGCGCCTCTGAGGGCGTAACCTCTCTTCCAGTAAAAAACAAAGAGCAAGGTAACAAAACAAAGAGTTTTCTCGGTGTTACGACTGCCGTAACTTGACCCAGTGTTGGGCGGGTGCGACGGAGATGGTGCATTGGTCTTCGAATGGTAACTATAGCGACAAACTCACTACCTCTCCCCGACAGGTACAGGCTACGCAAGTTGGGTGAGCTCCAACAAAACAAAAAAATATGTCCTCACCAAGGGTACAGATAAACCGAATATTGAAACAACCAATAAGGTAGCGAGTGAGCTTGTGCGCAAGCGCAACCACGTGACGCGCCGATCCTGGGAGATGTCGCTAGCATGTGAATTTATCGTGAGGTTACTTGAAGAGTCGGTTGTATTAAATGAGATAACATGAAAAGATGTCTAAAATTTGTTTTGGGTTTTTCATGGTGCAGCCCTGTCTATTTTTTGGTTACATAGCACAGCAGCAAGAAGAGCCTTTCATATGCCCCGCATACGGCGAATTTGGTGTGCTGTGTTTGAATGTGCGGACGTCCACGTTGTAACGACAATTTTATAAGCATTTCCGTTTAATTTTGTGGTTATGATCATGTCTTCTGAGAGGCGTAAATACAAAACAGTGGTTTGCGAATCTCATCACGTCATGGATAAAATAATTGGCGTCCACGTTATTTCACTTAAACTGTGCCAAAAAGGTCACGCCTACCACTATTTCTGTCAGTTTACTCGGGCTGGGACCAGAATTCTGTTATCGGTGAGTTGCGCAGCGTGGTTTTGTACGCTATGAGCGTGTCGTGGTAACTGTTGTTGTTTCCAAATCGAAATCCAAAATCACAATCACTGGCAGGTTGGAAATTTTGCAATTATTTTATTAGAAAAATTCCCCCGTTTTAACTTTGTTTTATTACCCTTATTTTTGATTTTGCTAAAACAAATCTTACGCCCCGGAAGGCGCGCTGTTTAAGGCGCACATTTTGGCACATTTTCGGGAGAGGCGTAGCTAAACTGCGCTTATTCAGGGAATCCCCAATATAAAAGACGAAAACGTGTATTTCTGCCAAGAAGGACGTCAAAGTTTTAAAGCTCCTGGTGTGGCCGCAGAATTCGAACAGACACTTTTTTATCAAAGCGCGAAGGCAGAAAAGCTGCGGGAGTAGCATATCTAACAGCGCCGTGACTCGTCTCAATTACGTGATTTCAGCCGCTTATAACATCGGTACCAACAAAATGATGCAACATATTTTTCAGCAGTGTTGCTGACCCTCTAGAGGAGTCTCTTTTCCCTAATTTTGAAACAAACCGAGACTGGCCTTTTTTATTTTTATTTTCAACGTTCCGCATTTTTAGAAAAAGACAGCAGTCAATCATATTGATATTTTTAATAGACAAGCGATATTTTAGAGATAAGTGTGCAAATATCTGGTCGCCATTACCTGTCAGAAGTTGGGGCGTCAATGTCAGCGACAATCTGGCATCTAGCGTGATTTCACAATTTCTTTCGAATTTTTCTCTTCACGGCAGAACGCAAAATTTGTTTTCTCCTGTTTGTGAATTTCGTGTGGTTTTTGTTGTAAAGCAAATTTTAGTCAGAACGATCATACCTTGTCTTGCGCAGCCCCGACTTTTGAAAAAACTGCAGCCGCCGCAAATTGCGCATCACCCACGCCCCCTTCGCAAATTTTTTTTCTCGTGAAGTACGCGCCCTAGTAGAAAATAGATTGCATATAAGCTATTCTCTACCTTGCGCATAACTCATCAAAATATAAAAAAAACCGCGCGTCCACACTCATGTGCGCTATCTTGGAATCACCCAACAGCACCTCAAACTCGTACCACCGCTTCACTTCAGGCTCACATTACCTGTTTATAATTTAACGCGGCAGCCACGCCCGCAAGCGCAAATAAATGTGACTGATTTGGAACCCGTACTAATACAACGACGAGGCAAAGCACCCACCGATTGACCAACATGTCGTCTGCTCTATGGGCGACAGGCCCTTTTCTGCAATGCTTGAACCATCTACGCAGTACCCACACTTCAAACCTCTCAGGAACCTAATAGAACCAATGTAATTGAGCCATATTTTATATACTCGTAGTTTTCACTCCCAGGATAATCCGGGAAAGAAGATATTGCAGAACATTTTGGAATTTTCAGTAATCATGCTGAAAGTTTGCTGCGAATAGAATTGCGCTGGTTCTTGAGCCATTGATACCCGATGGCTGAACTGGGCACAGAATATACTGGAATCAAAGCACGTTCATTACATAAGATGAACTCACCGCCAAGTACAACCAGAATAACACAGAAGAACAAATATTAGTGGCTATGATTTTGAATCTTTAAATACCACAAAAATTATAAGCCCTCTCGTACACACGCCCCCCTCTCGAACCCTAATTTTTCGCAGGGGACTCACCCTTTGAGCTCTCCCCTGCATATGACGCTACACGACGGCATGGCAAAAATTTAGCTCGCCCTGCTTTTACGAACATTGCTTTCGAGCGGAAGTGCCTCAGCTGCAAATGCTGGGACTACACCACATACTCGCCCATATTAGGGTCTTACACTGGGCGCCACAAGTACAAACCACCTCGTATATAAAACGCCCACACAGGTACCGTTTAGTCCCTCTTTCCCTGGCCACTCAGGGGTACAGGCATAATGTCAGGTCGGTAACCGGAGTGAATGGACGGGGTAAACAAGATAAATGCGGCCGTTGCGAACAAAGGCAGCGCACTGTTACTTTGGCGAAGGCGCCCAAGAGCCGACACACACCCGGGTCTTTTTGGGAGTATGCCGCCCTTAAAGGTCCTCGCCGATCGAGTGACGCCGGTATCAGAATCTGACATGGTTCCCCCTGCCGAGAAGCGACTCGCGGCCTCAATGGAGCCCTCACCGCTTTTAATCATTGGCGACAAAATACCAGTGATGCTACTTCTAAAATAAAAATTGCCAGTGATGCTACTTTTAAAGGAGACGACGACAGGATGGTTAGTGGCAGCCAAGTTCGCGTAGAGATGACTGACGTTGACGAGGAAGGCTTTAAAGCCGTGATTTTTTGCAAAAAACGTTCAGTCGGCATACCTGTCCTCGTGTCCCCGGCTAAAGGCGATCAAGACCTCAGGAAGGTTAACCCCGTAGTACTGATTTCAACCTTCAAGACTTTGCTTAGGCAAGCGCCTATTCGTAGCAGGTTCACTGCTCAGGGTACCTTGCTTCTTGACGTCGCCACGGAGGAGGAGGTGAACGTTTTGTTGCGCAGCGACCAGGTAGGAGGAACTGCAATTTTTGCTGGACTCCCACTCCTGCGTCGAGAACACATGCAGCATAAATGGTGTGCCCGAGTGGTATAGAGAGGAGGACCTACTGGAATACCTCAGGCCTCAAGGTGTACTGCACGTGAAAAGAATACTGCTTAAAAGTGGCTCGTAGGTGAACGATTGAAAACCACTCAATTTTACGCTGGGTGTTGTCGTTCGTGCGGAACACTGAATGGTCGAGAACCGTCAACCTTGTATTTACAAGGCATAAAACGGCCGATTACAGGAAGGGGAGACTCCTCCTCGTTGCTTCGAATGCCAGCGTTTTGGCCATGTAGTAAAATCCTGCGGGGATGATCAGCGCTGTAAGCGATGTGGTGGCCCGCATGAATTCCGGATATGACCGGCAGGTTTCACTTGTGCCAAGTGTAGCGCCGACCACCCAGCTAGTTACTGCGGCTGCCCATTTCGCGTGCGCGCTCTGCACAGAAGGGAAGCCTTCATCGCGGGACCCAAACCCTGTCCAGCACTGTTGACACCTCCCGACAAAGAGAGCTTCCCGGCGCTAAATGAACCGGAAGACAGCAATGAGTCCAACACGAAGGAAAATCCCGCAAGCACTCAACCACCCGCAACGGAGGAGCTCTCTACTTGATCACCTAATCTCGGCGTCGACTTCAGTCCTGCAGAAGTTCAGCGGGGACTAAAAATAATTGCCCAAAAAATGGGAGACACGGACGAAGTAAAGGACGGACACATACGGCGCAATCTTCAAACTACATTTATTGTGCCGCTGTGCGAACTTTATAAACCTGACAAGATGCGAACGCGCATGCGTAAGCATAAACGTAGGTCAAACGCCCGGTGAAGCGGCGGCCAAGAAAACCAAATTCCCTTTTAGGTGAGCGCAAGCGAAGGGCATGCTGAAACATTTATCTCTGAGTCTTTATATCGCCTCAGCTTCTATAATTTCTCGCATAAGCTGCGTCCGGACGCCGGATAAAATCGAACACTTCTCGAATATAGTTCTACAGCCGCATCCTTAACAATTTGTAGCCAAGAATCCACCAGTGGCAGATTAAATGTTGTAGCTGTGTTCGCGTAACCGGTCAATCACGGAGCGCCCGGTGTGCCCAATGTACTGCCTGTTGCAGTTGAGCGGCAGGCTGTACACTACCCGGCTCGCACAGGCAACAAACCTCTTCCGGTGCCTCTTAGTTGCCCTTTCACGAGTTGGGAAAATGGGGGTTCGTGAGGTTACTCAGCTTCCCAAGCTGTTGAGCGCCGAGACGGAACACCTTAATGTTAGCTTTCTTTTCAATCTTTTTGAGGTTGGGGGAACTCGGTGCATGTAGGGAACTACACACACTTTTGGGCGGATTGCCGGATGCAAACAGCGTCTGCTGTTCGTTAAGCGCTGCGGTCTCGTCTGTCTCAAAATTCGTTCTACCACCGACACCAGCACTAGCTTGTTGCGCGCCCACTTGAGTGGCAGCAAGACTTCTTAAAGCATTCTTAAAGCACAACTGACGATGGCCCGCTTTACAAGTTTAGAATGGGCCCACGTGTATGGCAAAAGTGGCTTGTTGGCTCGCGGCTCATAGGACCAACATGTATGGCCATTACTGAAGGTAAGGCGAAGTCAAGAAACCGGATCGACCCTTCCACGTGCAACTCGTGGGTAACTCTAACTACATTCGAGAAGTGTTCGACTTATCCCGTGGCCTGGACGCAGCTTTTGCGAGAAATTACAGAAGCTGGGGGATATCAAGACTCGGAGATAAATGTAATCAGCACACCCTCGCTTGCGCTCCACCGAAAAGGAATTGGTTTTTTTTTGGCTGCCACTTCGCCGGGCGTGTGATTATGTTTACGCTTACGCATGCACGTTCGTAACCTTGTCAAGTTTATAAAGTTCACACAGTGGCACAATAAATGTAGTTAGAAGTTCGCCCCGTGTGTGTCCGTCCTTTACTTTGACCGTGTCTCCCATTTTTGCGCAATTATTTTTAGTTATGGAATACCGACATGCCCTGGGTGCTACCCTTGTCAACGGGGACGTCCGTGCCCATGCCCCGGAGACTAAGATGTCTGACTGTAGGAATGTTTATACCAGCCCTTTTGCAGCCGTCCGGTCTCACGTTGCTTCGAAGGTCCCAAGCCTTTTAAATAGCATTTTGAAATGACGCTCAGATGGGAACCAGTAATATCGGAATTTTCCCGCGACGCTCTACTAAGTAACCGGTGACACAAAGACAAAATCAGTGCCCTTTATTATGCAATAGAATTGCGCTGGGCTTACCTGTCGATTAGCTGAGCTAACTCTATTCCTCAAAGAGTCACAGGATGCAATATTTGATTTGACGGAAGCCGGATTATTAGGGAAAAGGTCGCTTTCCGGTTAAGTTCCTCATACAAATCCCAGCTTTCCCTCTTTTCCACGTGGGAGTGCCGTTTTGTATGTTCGACGTGAGGTTCCGCACGCTGTAATATCTGTTCGAGACATTTTCCTCAGGCGTGGCCGAAGTTGTGGCTGTGATCTTGCAAATAGGCTCTAACAAATTGAGAATTGCGTCCGTCTACCTCCTACCACGGAAACAAATTGATGTGGAGGCGTTCTTTGACCAACTCGATGGTCGTTGACCAGTCCCACGTATTATATGTGGAGATTTTAATGCTCACCATACTCTGTGGGAGATAAACCGACAGACATTCGAGGAAAACATCTGGCAGACACCATTGATAGGTTGAATCTTTGTGTTGCAAAAGATGGCGCTCCAACCTTCTTCAGTCCACCAAGTGCTACAAGTGCTATTGACTTAACCCTGATTTCCACTGATATTCAGTTAGGGAGGAGAGTGTCGCCAGACCGGATTAGCAGTAATCATTACCCTATCTTTATTGACGCAGCACGATATCGACTACGCGCTTCTAAGATAGCCCAGGTTTTAAACTGGGACAAGTACCGATCGCAATTATAGGTGCTTGTGGCAACCTATTAGACACCATGACAGCAAGCAATGAAGCAGCGACCATGCTGCTCAAGATTCCGAAGCACGTTCTGGGGGCCATGCAGACAAAATACAAGTTGGTTTTATTGGAAAGATTTCATGTTTTATAGTGCCACAGCACTTCTACGGAAGATAACGATGCTTTATTCCCTGAGAGAATATTCAATTTAAGTTAAAATTTTGTTTCTCCCGCCAAATCGTGTGCTTTCGCAACATCGGCAATGACTTCACATCAACCGCTCTCCAGACGATTGCTGAGTCTCGTTTACCATTAGGGAACCTAGATGGTGCCCTCATAGCGCGACAGGCCTTCACAAACCAATTATTTACTTCGTTTTTGCCCGTATTTGAACCTGGCTTGTTTTTGTTGAGGCAGAAAACAATCATTTCGGCCAGTGTCGTCTGTGACAACCCCAAAGCCCCGCAGTACTGCACAGATGAAACGAGCATAGTGCGCGCAGTACCCACAGAAGTACGCATCGTACTTCTATGTTTACGTGTACTTTTCTAACTTCCACTGTTTACCCCACCATTCTTGCTGTTATAAAAAGAATGTGCCCTTAATTTAGACGCAAACACCTCGTTGGGCATAATTTGCGCTGGCTTTTGGCGACATTATCCAATCGCAGAACTGCCGCATATGACATCATAGTTTCTGTTGCGGGAAATGAGCGAGTGGGTCGGGTTGCGTGGCCGCAACACAGCCTTGACAAAGAGGCCATAAATTTATTTGTTGGGTCGGAATTCGTTATAAATCCTGGAGACGAGGGTTGCTGCTTGTTTCTTGTATGGCGACTATTTGGGGTTGAGGGCCAATGGACGAAAAGTATTGCTGAAGTTCCCCTAACATGTCCTTTATATCTCCGCAGGTTCATTGGAGAACCATCGTAGACTTCGCTCTAAACATTGATCAAATCATCTAGTTGGTTGGTTTGGTCCTTCCATTTCATTTGGAATCCCCATAGGTACTGTGAGGGTTTGTGGCTGCTGCGTGGATTGGCTGTGTTTCTAGGCCTTTTAGTAGTTTTTAACACCGACGAAGCGGGCACGGAGTCACTAGTGTTTCAGGTCAATTTCGCTCCATGTTTAAGCCTTTGGTTTTACCTTTTGAACTTCCCGTGACAGAACTATCCAGTTTTTAGATCTGAAGCATCATTTTCGCACAACCACGTCCTGCTGGGCGTACGATCCACGTGCCAGCAAACCGCTTCTACCTTTTGATTCATCCATTCTAAGCTCCTGAAAACGACTATCATAACAATGTTTTAAAAATGCCCTTAACAAGTCTTATTTTCACTCGATACAAGAAAGCTTTCGTAAACAGCTTAACCGGCTTTTGATAGCGCGGTACCCCAAACAGCTGTTAACATTCGTAGCAGAATAAATACTGAAGTGATCAAAAAGAATTGAACTGGACAGCCAAGCAGCCGTTGAACCCAACAAAGATGATAAACTAGCAGTTATTCCTTACATGCACCGGATAACGCACAATTTGAAAAAAATGTAGGAAATGAGCTAGTGTAAGACTTGCATTTTCTGCGCCCGAAAAGCTTTCCACCATGTGTTCGAGAGTCAAGAAAACCAAAAGAACAATGCAGCCTTGCTTTGTTAGGCATGACAACCGTTCTGTAGAGTGCGTAAAAGGCGTCGTCTATTCAATTCATCTTTCGCGTGGGCAAGCGTCTGTAGGCCAAACGGGACGTTGCCTTAATGAAGATTAAAAAACATAACTATAATGTACATCAGCCGACTAGTGGCCACTTACTTAGGTGTCCACTGTCAAATCTCCTGGCTGTGCCCCAGTTTTTTACAAAAAACAGGTCATTGCAAAACACAAAAATAAAATAATTAGAGAAGTTATTAAAGGGTAAGAAAGAGCGCCGTAAAAAAATGTGTGAGCATGGGGTCGACGCAGCGTTGGTACTGGTTGAATTATATGCAGCTTTTGTTTTTTTTTCTGCTTTCTTATATTTTTTTTATTTTCCGGTTATATATGTGACATGCCGAAAAATAAAGTCAATTAAAAATCAACCATTTGCAATTATCACTTTTCATTTTCTTAAACCAAGGAAAAAATTCAAATTCGTAAGTTCAAGAGCGGCTTACAGAACGTCCGAATAAAGAGTTTCTGTCTTTCTATCTCTTCGGTATGATATTTTTCAGCTTACTCATGATACCGACGAATTAAAAAAAAGAACACCGCGTGACATGCCTGCTTGGGTTGTCCTTATTGCAGCGCTGCCAAACGTTCCGCGCACAAACTGGTGATAGGCGTGCTGCAGCTTGAAAGGCGACATGGTCGTTGATGTAGGCGTTTTGCTGGGACAATTACGTAAGCGATGTGCTGCCCTGGGTACAACTCCTTATAGTGATAAGCAGATGCAGCGGTTATCGCATGGGGCGCAGACCTGTCGCTTTTTTTAAGCGGCAGTGCGGGACGCTAGGGAGAACTGCAATCACGACGCGAGAGCGGGATACCACGGAGTGTTTTTTATTATTATTTGACGAACACTATGACTAAGCCGAAAAACACTAATACTTAACGGATAAACATACGTAAACCGTTTATTCGAAAGTTTCTCAAATCGCTCTGCACTTTCCAATTGGAATTTCTTGCCTAATTTTGCTGCTTTAGAAGTTGGATTAAGTTTGCTAAAGAAGTGGACTAAACAGTCCCGACGGGAGAGCAGCTGCAATGCGTTCGCCTTTCAACGCACTGCTCTTCTTTGTGCAGTTTGTCCTGTTCAGCGAATATTCTCCTATCTTGGGTGACGCAGCTGCGCTTCCAGCGTCTGCTTCTCTGTTCGTTGTGGAACGAATTTCCGCACAGGATCGGCTCTACTTTAAACCTTGCCCAGAGACAGTTACTACCCCAGGAACCAGCTCATTAGTACCGTCGTCATGGACATAACCTAATCGGCCGACTTGAACGACTGGCATCGCCAGTCGCCCTTCAGTGGGCACGGGAGAGCAGCTGCAAAGCGTTAGCCTTTCAACGCACCGTTCTTGTTTTTGTAAGGTCATGCCGGCTCATCCATCCACTGTGAGCGCTCTAACAACCCATTTTCGCTGCTGCTCCCGTGCCCGAGTGTTCTTCATAAAATTTTGTGGGACCGTATTTTTGTTTGTAAGTTGCTATTTCTCTGTGGAGACTTCGAGCTAACCCACGGCCCCCTCCTGTTGGTCCTAACAACCAGAACAATGAATTGCTTGCCGCTATTGCCGCCCTCTCTTCCAGCTAATGGAAGCATTAGCCGATCTGAAAAACACTCCAGCACCAGCCGCGGCAAAGAAGCCACACGTTGCGGCCAGAATAGAAACCGTGGAATCTATCGGTGGAAACCTAGACGTAGTACCAGCTGCAATCGAAATCCGACGGACTGTTTCAGAGGCAGTAAATGCACAGAGCGAACAATTTATATATTTATTTATTTTACACAATACTGCAGGCCCAGTGAAAGGCCCAAGCAGGAGCGACGTAATTACAAACCTTATAATATGGACAACAAAAGTTCAAGAACATGAAAATCGCAAAGATTAAGGACATAACTCGAACAAGCATAAAAAATAAATTTAACACATTATCAATACAGGACAAAATACACTATTGTCAATTGAGTCTAGGCTATTTGCGAACGATGCTGGTCATTGATTCAATTCGTTTACAGTGCGGCGGGAAAAAGAAAAATTTGAAAATGTTAGTTCTAGCATTGAAGGGCGTTAGGGAGTCGGCATGCTGGTGTCGTGTTCTGCGAGTGGTGAGTGGTTGGGTGTATTGTTCTGGTCTCATTGAGAATTTATTATTCTTGAAAAGATATTGAAATTTAAATGTTTGGATTTTCCGTATGAATTATAAGGTTGGGTGTAAAAGACTCTCATGAGGGGATTGGTGAATCGCTCAAACGGTATTTGGAGTAAATGAACCGAACAGCTCTATGCTGAATGATCTCAAGTGCATAAATGTTAGTTTTTCTGTAAGGATCCCAGAATATACATGCATACTCCAATTTTGGTCTTACAATAGATCTATAGGCTAGCGTTCTAACACTTGCAGGAGCACGCTTGAGCGTGTCTTAAAAGACTCAGTTTACGAAAAGATGACGCACAGATGCTTGAAATGTGTTTGTTTCAACTTAAAGGGTTTTTATGGTAAGACCCAGGTACTTGTCTTCAGTAACTTCGTTCAAAGTTTGTCTAGAAAGGGGGTCAAGACGCAATAAAAAAATGCCTTGTTGGTTATTTTCATGAAAACTGATTTGCCGGCATTTAGGTTGATATTCGACTTAGCACCCCAGTAGGAAATTTTACAAAGATTGCAATTCAATAGTGATTGGCCTTTGCGGCATGTTATTTTATTACATAATATACAATCCCCTGGAAACATCCTTATTTGAAATGGGCCAGTAATAACATCCACAATATCGTTAACATCTGTGAAAAACAACAAAGGACCCAAGACACTTATTTGCGGAACGCCAGATGACACGGGGAGGGATTGTGAACAGTCATTATCAATGCGAACGAATTGTTTGCAGTTGCTCAGGTACAAAGACATACAGTTAATTATAAATGCAGGAAGACCCGTTGATTGTAATTTAGTAATAAGGTGAACATGACAAACAACATCAAAAGCTTTGGAGAAATCTAGAAAATAGCATCTACTTGGCCCGACTTGTCAAGAATAGCGGCAAAACTATGAACAACCGGTGTTAATTGCGTTACTGTAAAGAAACGTTTTTAAAACCATGTTGAACTGAAGAAAGTAAATTACGGTCCTGTAAAAATTTGTGAATGTAGTTAGCTATGATATGCTCAAGAAGTTTACAACATGATGACTTCATTGAAATTGGCTTGCATTGCAAGAATCACCTTTTTTAAAGACGGCTACCAAGCGGGCTAATTTCCAGTCAGGAGGTACAATTCCGGTTCAAAGGGATTCACGAAAAATTACAACCAGAAATTGAGCTAACATCTCGGCGTCACGACAAAGAAAAGTAATGGGCAATTTGTCCGGGCCTGGGAAGCTTTTGTTCTAAGGTTAAGATGCAATGAAACAACACCAGTGGCGGTATTCTCGTAACTGTCCCTTTTGAAAACGTCCTTTTTGAGTCCCTCTCATCGTGACGTACTTCCGGTTAAGCAGTGAGCGTTGCGAGTAGGTTTGTGGCGCTTGCGTTACGTCACTTCCGCTTGTTTGCTTTTAACCAATCAGGGCTCGCAAAAAGGACACTTTTGAAAGGGACGCAAAAGGGACAAAACTCGAGAATACCGCCCCAGGTAAAGATTAAGTTCATCATTGGGAGCTGAAAGGACATGGATTGTAGGCATGGGATCATTCGAATTAGAAAAAAACACTTCGGAAATAAGCAATAAAATGTTCAGCAATATGTAGAGGTTCAACAAGGAGCATGCCGCCGTGGCTAAGTTTTTTTATGGGCTTTTTTTTTACTTGACCGAAAACTCCAAAACTTCTGTGGGGCATTCCTGATAAAGTTTGGCAAAGTATTTTCAAAGTACAAACGCTTCGAGTTTGCAACTGCAGAGTGAAGAGTGATTTGGTTGGCACTAATAGTACCTTGGTCAGCCACTCCTAGGTTTAGCCTTTTGATTTTTCTTTTTATATGCAAAATTTCACGCGTTATCTAGGGAGCTGTTGTTCGTACATGCCTTATTTTGTTTGGGATGAAATTGTCAAGGCAGTATAAGCAAATGTTTTTACATTTTCCCCATAACTTGGTCATGCGACGATTAGGTTGTTCTTAGAAGCACCGAGTTTAATTGGGGAGATTTTGGCATCATCCCATGCGATTCTTTTCTTGTCTACTTGAAGTTTCCCGTGTACAAATGCTACTTTCTTTCCCTGCAGTTTTTCATTTTCTGCGCTCTCCCACAGCAGCTTGCGTTTGCCTATTCTTTCCTTCGAGCAATCATTTTGGATATACACCTTGGATAGACATCCCCGCACACCACCAACAAGCACACACAGTACGCATCATACATAATGCAAAGACACTGCTGGGGGCACTCGGTTGCCGGGAATGGAGAGCAGGAACTCTCACTTGCAGGAAATGGAGGACAGATCGCGGAGAATGACCTCATTTTTAATGAAATCCCTAACAATTTAACTGAGATGTGGACGAAATCTGAAAGTCCCATCCTGGGCGTTCTCCCGCGTTTTCTTGAATTTGAACTCCCCGAACGATTTCCAGACCTTCATAAGCTAGGCCCTTTTGCGGCGAATAAGACTCGTCCAGTAATAACCAAATCCTTGTCTTTTAAAACGAAGGAGCATATTCTGTGACTAAAAAGCAAGGTTAAAGATACAGATATTTCTTTGAGTGAGGACTTTTGCCCAGCTACTCGGCATTGTAGGAAAAAAATGCGCCCTGTGTAGGTGGTTGGAAAGCGAAGCTGTAAACAACACCCACAATGGTACCCATGCGACATCACTTGAAGTCCCACACGTGGCTCTGCAAAGAGGGAAACCAGAGACAAGTGAAATGCACTCAACCACACCCTTTATTACTTCAAGCAGATATTCTTTGCTAAGTTAAATAAGCGCATGATTTATGACGGTGGTTGGATGAGTCGTATTGGTGAAGCACAGGAGGGAAACTCATTTTTTGTAAAATAAAGGATGCTCAACCCGGTGTTAGACGATCTCACTTCTCCTGTTCTCTGCCGCCGTGAAGGACGCGACTAGATAGGCACCAGAGACAAAGGAGAGTGCGATGGCCATGCTTTGGTTGTGCTTCCCTTAATTTTTATAGGTACTGTCTGTTATCACGGCTACCGTGAGAATTAGCGTCAGGAATTATTCATGAAGTCACCTCCTGATTGGCTAAGCACGCCAATGGAGATTTTATGAGAGCAAATAGTTCCAAAATAACTCCTTCCTACCGCGTGCTCCGTGCGCTGTGTTATATCACTGGCTTTTAAACGAGAAGGCCCAGGTCATAGTGCGGCGTGCGGCTGAAGTTTTTTTTTTTTTTTTCTTCAAAATTTTGTATTTTTGCTCATGGTCATTTTGTCATTCTTTTTTCTTCTGTTAAGTATTATATCCAAATATTGACGCACAGGACTCTAGAATAGGTTGGCGTAGGTTTAATATAGATTGAATTCTGCGTCGTTGGTCTGTGTTAGGGTAGGGATTCTTGTTGTTGGGCTGGTTGGAGAGGCTATGATAGGTACGGTTAGGGTACGTTAGATTATGTTTTGTTAGGTTACGTTTGGTGGTAATATTATTCAGGAAATGTGACGCCAGCGAGCTGTTATGGAAACTGCCGTGAGAATTTCCCGGGGGTTATTCTCGTGGTCGCCGTGAGATTAGACGGACGCAGCCATTTTTATGACTTCTAGCTCATGCGCAAGGGGTCCATATGGCCGCTACACGTGCCCTGGACGCAGCACACAGTAGCGCGACAGGTCGCGTGAAGCTATCACGTGGCATTCAGCGCGAATTAAGGAAATAAACCCTCAGATGTGCTCGGTGAGTGCACCGTCTCTCTCCCCCGTCTTTGCCTGGGCTGGTAGCTTAATCGGTAAAACAATGGGCTCTAGCTCCGTTTCTCTGTTCGCTCCAGGTGCGATTCCTGGCGGTGCCAGTAACTTCTTTTATTTGTTCGCGGGAGTTCTCTGTTGACACCAATGGTCGCGACAGAACCCATGGGGGGACCCGCCGCAGTGGCTCAGTGGCTAAGGCGTTGCGCTGCTGAGCACGAGGTCGCGGGCTCGATTCCCGGCCGCGGCGGCCGCTTTTCTGATGGAGGCGAAAAGCAAAAACGCCCGTGTGTACGAGATTTCGGCGCACGTTAAAGATTCCCAGGTGGTCAAAATTAATCCGGAGCCCTCCACTGCGGCGCGCCTCATCGCCTGCGTTGCGTCGGCGCGTTAAACCCTAAAATCAATCAAATCAAGAACCCATGGGGGAAGAGGTAAAAAGCTTCGCTTTAAAGAAGCTCATTGAGTTCGAAAAAGCCAGTGGGCAAGCTTCTTCACGGTGCTACAACAAACTTGTGAATAATAAGAAGCACTATGGATACTGCGCAATAACCGACAGTGTTCCAGCGCTTGATAATTCCTGTCGGACACGCGGTCATCGGTGTGCACAGGCTACTGATAGTGACGGCGCTTCCCCGAGCAGTCCCTCCCCGGAATCATCCCGGATATCTCTTTCCCAATCGCCTCAAGCAATGTATCGTTTCTTTTTGCAAATATTCTAAGCGTCATGAATAAGCATGCCACACTTTCTTCAGCTATCACTTCATGCTCTGCCGATATCATCGTTTTAACGAAAGCCTGATTCTCGACAAAAATAAAAACTACCGCAATATTTGACTGCAATAAGGCGTTCACAAAATATCGTTATGACCATGAGGTCCCTGCCGGCGGGGGCGTGCTCGTTGCTGTCAACAAGCAATTCCCCTGCCATGCCAATCAGTCAATCCCTGGAAATTCTTCGCGTACGAATAATTTTTTCCAGTCGTGACTATATTTTCTGTGCATGTTATCATTCCCAGCCCCTTCCTCCCCTTCTGTTCTGAGCTCCATGATGTTCTTAATCTTCTTATTGTACGCTATCCCTATTCCCCCTTGATTCTTATTTCTCGTCAGAAACACGTCGAATACATTACTAATAATGCTAACCGCATGCTCGGCTACTTGTGACGAAACGTTTCTACTATGTCCATGTCAGTAAAGCTAAACATTTACAAAACGGTAGTACGCTCTCAACTAGAATACAGAGGCGCCATCTGGGATCCCCGTCAAGTAACGCTTTTTCTCACTGTTGAAGCCGTTCAAAATCCCGCGGCCCATTTCATTTTGTGTAATTATTCGCGTCATGCCGGCGTCAGAGCCATGAAAATAACTCTCAACCTAACCGACTTATCGCACCGTCGAAAATGCTCAGCTTTTCTCTTATTCAGCGAATGTTTTTACCTCTACCCCCCCCCCCCCCCCCCCCCAGGGTTTTTCTCGCCACCATTGGTGTAAACAGAAAAACTCCCGCGAACAAATACAAGACGTTACTGGCACCGCCAAGAATCGAACTTGGAACGAAGTGCAAAACGGAGTGAGAGGCCGTTGTCTTACCGATTGAGCTAAGAGATGGTGCACTCCCCCGAGCTGATCTTCGGGTTTACTCCTTGCGTTCTCGCTGAATGCCACGTGATAGCGTCACGCGGCCTCTCGCGACGCTGTTCGCCTTGCACAGGGCACGTGTAGCGGCCACGTGCCCGCCTTGCTCATGCGCTAGGAATTATAAAAATTAATGGAAGCTCCCATCAATGCATGGCATCTCACTTCTCCGTCTCTGCTACCGATCTCGTGGTTTCCGTCGGCGGCTACAGAGGCGGAGGGATGAGAGCATCTAGCACCGGGTTTGAGCTTCCCCTAATTTTATAAAAAAAGAGTTTCGACTCATGTGCTTCACCAATAATCAACCAACCACGGTTCATCAACCATGCATTGATTGTACCTCAGGGAGGACTCGCATTCGATTCCAGCCGCGGCGGCCTTTTTTCTGGCCCAGGCAAAAAGCAAAAACGCCCGTGTATACGGCATTTAGACGCACGTTGTACATCACCAGGTGGTGAAGCTTGATCCGGAGCCCTCCACTACGGCGCACTCATCGCCTGCGTTGCGTCGGCATGTTAAGCCTTCCACCCAATCAATGAATTTAACCTGATCAAAGGCTACCTTTTTGAATTAATAGAGGGTGTTACGAATCGGCCAGCGCCGCCGTACTTTCCCGCATCACTCCTCGGCTGTGCGGCGAAGCCCCTGCGTGCTCCTTCGAAAACAGGCGCAATCATGTCGGTGACAAGTGGCGACAGACCGCGTCAGACGCTTCGCTTTGAGCGCATTTCCAAAACTTCGGCGGCTTCCTGCGAGGCTCGTCTCCACGCTCTTCAAGGACACAGAGACCCCGTCGATCGCAACGGAGTCCTCCTCTCCCCCCTCTCTCGGACTCAACGTGCGCGGAGGCTACCGACGACTAACGAACACTGGAAAGAGCGTTGCGTGGGTCTGTGACGTTTGTGCGTGTTCCCACTTGTTGGCGTTTTGACCGTTATCGCTTTTGGGTATAAATAGAGCTGCCCAAGCGTTCTAACTCAATTCCTGTTTGAGCAGCGAATCGATGTTGTCGCTCTGCTCGAGTCCTGTATTGTAACCTCGCCCGTCGGGGCATTGTTCTTTGGCTTCGGCTCACCTCTCGCTATGAAGTAAACAGTTACGTCAGCCTACGGCTTCTGGACTTCTTCACGGCTGCAACAGCGGCTGGCCGCTCGCATCATACACGCTACCACTCGTATGTCGGAGGCCACGGAGATCGGATCGGGTGCCCCCGCCCGGTCGCAACAAGGGTGTGGTTCAGTGTATTTCACTTGTATCTGGTTTCAGTCTTCGTACAGCCACGTGTGTGAATTCTGGTGACGTCGCATGGATATTAGTAGTGGGTGTCGTTTACAGCTTCGCTCTTCAACCACATTCACAGGGTGGGTTAGCGGCATTTTTTCATAAAATTTAACATTATAATACATTTTTAAAGAGCAGCTTCTCTCTTCCCCCTTTTACATTTCACCTCGTTTGGACATCTTTTTAAAGTAGGCGTGTCATTTTACCGAACAAACGACTACCGTGATTCCGTCATCCTTAGAACAAGCAAAGAGTGGAACTGCCTTACCGCTGTCACCGCAACCCTCACCGACCCTGTAAAGTTCGAACTCTCCAGTTTGCAACAATTGTAACATTATGCTTACCTTGGTTTGTAACCACAACTTCTTTCTGTGAAGACTTCAGCCATACCAAAAATTCTTATATCCACATAAATAAACTAGGAGACAGGGGACCCTTTTTTGAAAGTGCGCAGATATCAATCCGTTTCAATCATTTGTATTAAAAGTTAGCCTTATTCACCTAAAATAATGGAAGGCAGCTGAAAAGTATCCAACAATTTTATCCTTAAATTGCATGAAAAAACGGTGTCTAGCACAACGCTCTTATTTAACCAAATATTTTAATTAGAGTATTTCTAGTTTTAAACGCATATTGTACATATTTGTATAATTACATATGAGTAATAGATATATGTATTTGCGTTCAAAGTAGTAGGATTCTCATTCTCATTACTGTTGCATCATGGACCAGTTCGCAAACCCCGCTTTCGCGGACTAGCCGCAGTCACTGTTAACTATTGATACTGACTCTGGCCATTCATTAAACGAAAGTGGTTTGGCCTTTTGGGTAAAAATTAAGACAGACTGCTCCCATCCGGTCGATTAATACTCCCTGGTGGCGCTCCGCATCCGCAAGTAATCACTGTTGATTTTACGGAACTGGCCAAGCCACTTCCATTCACTGACTAGCCGGGGTGACTCCCAGTAATTAGCCGTGCCTCTGGCTTATCAATGGGCAGTAGCGGTGGGTTAAATAACTGTGACTGCTCCAAAGGCAAATATGGTGCAACACTTAATGGGACCGTTGCCATAGAATATAAAGTGGCAACGGAATACAGGCGGGTAGCAAGCCGGATTTAAATGATGTTTCGGCTTATAAAGTGCTTGCAGAGCCTGCGTTTGTCGAATAGAGAGCTCTGCCGGCGTCGTCACGGCCACTTGTTATTTTCTTTCTTGCCAGCAAACATATGGAATACGGAATATGGAATATCGAAATATGGAGCGCAGAACACCAGAATTTAAAGCAGGTTCATTAGATAGGAAGAGCTCATCGCAATGTATTATCCCAATAGCACATATTAATAGTGTAGCCAATATTCCGAATATTTAAACACCACGAAAATTTAGCACTCTCGTAAGCACCTCCCCTGCTCTCTCGAAACGTAAGTTTTCGCAGTAGTCTTAAGTGTTGTCGAAGTACTGTGTGTCTACGAGCTCCTGGTGGAACGATGAATGCGCACGTGGAGACGTGCTAAGGCGGCTTGTAAAAAGCTCTGCCACAACCTATGTTCACTTAACTGGTGCAATTACAAATGTTTCTCCGCAATATTCAAAAGGGCTGTTTACAATGCCAAAGAGGTTAATGAATCGCAGCGTTGTTTGTTGCTCTCCGCGCCTATAATTAGTGTGCCCTATTTTGCTTCCTTCGATCTAGGAAAGCAGTTCTCTCTTCAGGTAACTCCGACTCATTGGTATTATCGACTAGTGAACCCTCTGGGTCACTCCAATTGATTACTGAAGGTCTGCAGAATCGTTTTCACATCTATTTCTGCGATCTCCTTGTCTCCGCCAGATGCGGTAAATGACATTGTAGAGGTAACACTGGCTGAACTGTTTGATGCCATGGCAAAATCGACTGCTACTGTCCCTGTTTTGTATGGCATTACCGTCGAAATGCTAAAGATGTTATTCAAATTAGCGCCGCAAGAATTTCTGAATATAATACTTCATTCCCTCAAAAATTCTTGGGTCCCTCATACGAGGCGCATCTCTAAAATAGGTCCATTACTCAAGAATATTAGCCATGTCGTTGCGATTGACAACATCAGACCTATAGCTTTAACATCAAATGTGGTCAAATAACTGATGTGGATTTTGCCTCACCGCATTTTGCAGTTTGTTTGCCGCCGTAACTAATATCCTCAGCCCATGCCAAATTGTCTTTCGCCCTAGCAGTTCTATATGGAGTGCGCACATCGAGATTGAATGCCGTATAAAATTTCCCCGTCGCAATAACCAGGTTGCTGCTTTCTTGACTCTAGATATTGCTGTAGCCTACGACAGGGTTGAATATCACACGTTACTGTATAGATTAGTCAGCTTAAATTTTCCGAAATAAATAATAGCGTGGCGTTGGCTATTTCTAAAAGATGACGATTCTGTTGTGCAAACTGGTTCGTTTAGAAGGCAGCAAACAAGAGGAGTTCCGTGAGGGGCAGTTCTATCGCCTGTGCTTTTTAGCGTACTCTTAAGTGTGGTTCCTCTGGTTTCGGGAGTACATACTTGTGTCTACGCTGATTGTATTTCATTTTTCCCGGCAGTCTCTGATATTCAATTCCTTTACTCCTCACTGCAATCATGAAGTCAAGGGTTTGACGGACGCCCGTCTGGTCGGGAGGGTACATTTGAGAGAGAAAAGGGCACCGACCAAGCAACGAAAAAGAAAAACTCAAAAGACGTTTCGGCTCCCACACGGGAGCCTTGTTTACAATGAATTATTTTGCAGACAAGAAAGGCATTATGTATGCTTTAAAACGTGACGTAGGCAGCGTTCATACACTGGGCGCAAGGTTCCGATGTTGCCATGGAGGGTTTTAGGCGTTGTCTGTATTATTCTGCGTAGGCGTTGTCTGTATTCTGGTGCCTTAAAATGACGCCCATTTCGCGCAACTCCGCTTGGAGTACAAGTGCCCTGACGAATTCGCTGGCATACACCTGCACGCCAACTACAAGGCGCGTCTCCATGCTGCTGAATGTGAACTTTTGCACGAGAACAAGCTGGACCGCTTCGTGCCAGCCCAAACTGGAGCCCGCCAAGACTATGCAAGGAGAACTATGCGCAACCTGTCGTCTTACAGCCCTACTGCCTCTGAGATGAATGTGCTGGCACTGGGGTTGAACTTCAACTCCACCCCTAAGTCGGATGTTATGCGTCGCGAAAAATGCTGTCAACCGTGTGGATGTGGCACAACGGGACGAGGCTCGTACCCGCGTTGTGAACGTGCTGTCGAAGCTCCGCCTTCTTCCCCCCCGTCGTCCACACCCGCTCTTACTTCAGAGGAACGGAAGGCTGTGAAGATCCTATTTGAAAATGCTGACACTGCCATTCTGCCTGCGGACAAGGGTAACGCAGCGGTATTCCTTGAAATGATGGCTCACATTGAGATGGAGAGCCTTTTAAAAGATAGGTGCACGTACGCTCGCATTGACAAGGACCCAACGCCCGAGGTCCAACAAGAGCTGCAGAAGCTGCTTGCCCACGTTTTCCGTACAGTTGACAGGAAGCATAAGGGCATTTATAACCGTAGTAGTAGTAGTAGTAGAAAACTTTATTATAAAGTCAGGCTATCTAGCTCTCAGAGGGTGGTGCCCTTAGTCCAGGGCCCCCTTTGCTGCTGACTGCTGTGCCACAACGGATACTCCCCGGCCTTACACTCTGCAAAAAATTCACAAGGCTGGAGTTTTCATGCGTGCCATCGTCGAATTTACCCCTTACCCACTTCACAAACTCTCCGGCCACCTTCATCAGTTGCTCGCTCCGCTAGTAGGCACCGGCCCCACCAACATCCGGAATTTGTCTGACTTGATTGCAAAGGTACGCCACATCAGTCTCGATGACTCTGACGTTATGGTCTCCTTCGACGTAGTTTCTTTGTTTACGTGCGTACCCTCTGACTTAGCTGTGAAGGTGCGCCAAGATGCTCTTCGCCAGGACCCTTCGCTACCGGAGAGGTTCCCATTCGAATTACCCGACCTGGCCAGACTTTTACAGTTCTGCCTAACGAACACTTATTATACGTTTAGACAAGTGCACTACCGCCAAGTTCTTGGCATAGCGATAGGTGCGTCGGTGTCTGTAACCGCTGCGAACCTGAGAATAGAGTCACTGGAACGCTGTGCACTGCCCTCCCTTGTTGCGGCGCCTAGGGTTTCCTTCATTATGTAGATTAATGTTTTTGTATCATTCGTATACGTGCTACCCCAGTTTACCATGCACCTCAACTGCATGAAGGTGGCTGTACACTTCACTGTTGAAGAGGAGACAAATGGACGACTGCTGTTTTTAGGCGTACTTGTCAAACGTGCTGAATCGGACTTCGAATTGGACGTCTACCGGAAGAGCAGCCACACTGGTCGTTATCTTCACTTCAATACCATTCAACCCGCCTCACGCAAGCGCTCTGTGGTGTCTTCTCGGATCCGACGAAGCCATACTGTTTGCGCAAGACTAATAGACGTGGCGAATGACATTAAGGGAGTTCGTCAGGACCTCTCGGGCTGCGGCTACCCTGACGCCTTTGTTTCAACCGTAGAAAGAAGTATGGCTTTGCAGACTACGCCCTTTGCCGGTAACAAGAAATGAGCTGTCATTCCTTACGTACCTGGCACAAGCGAATTTCTGGCTCCTGCTCTGCGTAGCTAAGATGTGCACGCGGTGCACATGACATCGAAGAAGCTGCGACACACACTGACCAACGTAAACGATAAGCTTCCTAAAGAAAGATTTCCCGGAGTGATACCCGAGATCCCCTGTTCAGATTGTAGCTCTGTACGTAGGCGAAACAGGCTGCTTTCAAAAGCGCCACTGCTATGATGTGAAAACGAAAAAAAAGTGGCGTCGAATACCCTCGCCGAACATGCAGAGTGGACGAGGCACGAGCTAGACTGGGAAAATGCAGGCATCATCATTACGGCGAAGAATGTGGCCGTAAGATTAAATTTAGAATCTCTAATAACACAGACAACGCCGAACACCCTTAATCACAGCATCGAAACCTTGCACCCAATGTATGAGCGCTGCCTACGTAACGTTTTTAAAATGCAGAGCATTTCTTTAACTCACGATGTCACCCGTTCTAGTTGTCCGTTGTAGTCCGCACCCCTCCCCCTACACTATATAAAAAAATAATACTTACCGGCGCCTGGTTTCGATCCCACGACCCTGCGGGCGGAACGAAAGGTACATGGTGCTCTACCCACTGCGCCACAAAGCCGACACAGAATGGAGGACTACGAACGCGCCTTATATCCTTGACTCATTCAAACTACGTCAAGAAGCTGCTGATACAACGCATTCACTACCTGTGGGCGGAACGCGAGGTACATGGTGCTCTTCCCACTGCGCCACAATAATTATACCCACCTGCTAAAAATTATGTCACGTGACAACGTAATTACGTCTCCTCATTTAATTACAATACAACAACCAACAGCAACAAGTGCAACAACATTAACGTAATGGAAATAATTAACGTCGTGCGCCCCCGGAAATGCTCTGCATTTTATCGTGCCCCTCCGAGGGGGATGTTTAGTTTCCTGCCGCAGCAACAACCAGGCGGCCTCCTGCGCAGTTTTATACCCCTGTCACACGGCAGATCTAATGACATGTAGAGCAAATGTCTTTGACGCTCCGCTATGCTCCCGACGGCCCACGAAGCACAACCGCAGCGTCAGTGGCAGGAAGGCTTTTTAAAGCCTACTTAAGGACAGTTTTGTCTGCCATAAATTCATTGTGAACAAGGCTCCCGTGCGGTAGCCGAAACGCCTTTTTTTTTTCTTTTTCAATACTTCGTCGGTGCCCCCTTCTCTCTCACTGCAATCATATCAAATATTCTATACTCCTGGCTAGGCACTATTTATCTCTTCATTAACGCCAGTAAATGCTCATTGCTTGGTCTTTCCAGTCTCTACGCCAGTTAATATCACTCTTTGCTATTGCCAATACATCATCCCACAGGTTTATTCATCAAGGTATCATGGAATTTTATATACCAACATGCTTGACTGCAGCTCACATATAGTTATTACAGCTGTAAAGGTGCACGTGCTGTAGGAATGTTGCGGCGTCAGCCATAGAAGGAATGGTATGTGCAGGGAACCGCAACTTGCTATGGTATACCCTATTTAGAGTTTTTAAGCGTGTTATTTTCTCTCCGTCTGAGATGTACAAGCTCTATCGACTGTTCTTCGGGAACGGCAGGCTGTACCGCGCTGCTTTATGATTGCCTAAATGAGCGGCAATACGGTACTTTATATAAAAGCCCGCATCCCCTCCCTGTTAACCAGGTATCGTATATTCACTGTGAATACCTTCCTGCGAGCCTATGAATCGGCGGTTAACAGGTCAATGTACATCTTTATCATGGAACCATCTCCATTTATGCACTTCAATGACCTTGATCGCATCGCCCGCAATGTACCTTAGTACAAAGCTTTATTTCTCCATTACGAGTACTGGTGATAAATGAGGATCACTTCTATATTGATAGAAGTACTCCTTTCGAGATGAACTTCCGCAACATCTTCCCCCTAAATGACCTATTATGCCTTCTTGCCTGCTCAATAGGCTCCTCGAAGATTATTTGGCCATCCCTTCAGACTTATCCATCATTGCCACAGAGGCCTCCGAGTGCGAAGAAAATCGGGAATAGTTCTATGTCTCCGTCCTTTAACTTATCTTTTCGTTTCGTCTAGTTTATTTCGTCCCTATATTTTATGCTGAATTTTTTTGCTTTCGTATTGGCACTACAGAAGGTGGTGCGAATCGATTGTTTCTCCTGTTGTAATCACAGATTCTCTGTCAGTTTGCCTCTGCCATAACTGCACCTAAATATTCCCCCTCTCCAACAACATTTAGATCTCTTGTGCCACCATCATTTGACTGAGCTCAATTTTCTTTAGGTTCCTGGTCACGCAGGGAATTCTTTTAATGAAGCTGCTGATTCGCTGGCACGGATAGCGCTCTTTGGGCCAGTAGTAGAGGTCAATCCAGCCAACCACGTTAATTACGGCGACGAGGTATCGTAGAATGCTAAAACTTCAAGGCCAGCAGGAACCCGTTTATTATAATTGGCAGACTCTTACTCACATTAAATTTCCCTGGGAAACCTCAGTTGTGCCCTTCCCATAACCTTGAGGTTATTTAAACCCCTATCCGCTCTCATGTTACACAATTAAACAGGTATTTTTATGGGTCACGCTTAACGCAATCTCCTCTTGTAGTTACTGTAATGAAGATGAGTCCGTCGACCATTGCCTGATGGCCTTCGATGTTTTTCTAGAATCAGATTTCTGCTTCTTGAAGTGCCTCTTCGCAGCCTGGGGATTGCATTATCTGTGCCGAGACTCCTTTCGCTGGGGTGCCCGAACAGGGGTTGTGCCGCCGGGATGTGTGCTCAGCCCTTCTCGGCTTCATAGCAAACTCTAATCGATTCCCGCTCTGATTTGACTCCTTTACGCTGGCAAATTACGTAATTGGTTTGAGGTATTCCCCATTTTTTTATCCTGGATTTTACTTTCAAAGGCATCTTCAAAGAAATCTCTCGAAATTACCTACGTACGGGAGCCTTTAAACAAAGGATATCTTTTTTTTTCGTACGCCTGTTGTTTGACCAATCCCTTGTTTGGGTATGCGCCATCACCAAGGAACATCACCATTATCATCATAATAATAATAATCATCATCATCATAATCATCATCATGCCCTTCACGTAACCTTGGGGTTATTTTAACCGGTATCTGCTGTCATGTACCACAGTTAAAGAGGTACATTTACAGGTCGCGTGTGACGAAATCTCATGTGCCTGTGTGCAGCTACTGCAATGAAGATAAGTCCGTGGGCCATTTCCTGCTGGCATGTCGACGTTATTTTAGGATCAGACACCAGTTTCTCGAGGTGCCGTTTCGTAGTCTAGCCATTGCCTTATCTGTGCCGTATCTATCCCCTTTCACTTGCGTTCGTCAGAAGGTTTATTGCCGCTGGGATGTGTTCTCTGCCCCTCTGGGCTTCATCAAAAATTCTAATCGCTTTCCGCTATGACGTCCTTAATTCCCGCTGACAACATATCGAATTCGTGTTCATTTTTTGTATTTTTTAAATTATTTCCAGTATCTCTTTTTCTCTATTTGAATTTTACATTCAATAATTTGCAGCCGGTCTGGATCGAGTAGTCAAATAAGATCTTCTTTCCCACTGTCCTATCACTGCTGTTTGGCCGACCTCCTGTTTGGGTATGTGCAATTCACAAGCGAACATCATCGTCATAACCATAATGGCCGGCGGAACGCAGGCAGAAGCTGCCAACCAGCCCACCTCGACACCTGGCAGCGTATTACCAATCGCTTCGCATGTCTGTTCGCGCGATGGAGAACGGTAATTTAACGTGGTTATTGCTGCGCCTCCAATATAAAGCCACCTAAAGCATACCAATTCACCATTATTAACAAGAATAAACGCGTAGATTTGATATTGAAAAAAACATATTTAGAAAAACATTCAGCAATAAAAAAACTAATAGACCTGCCGGGGCTCGAACCTAAGCCGTTAGTTCCACTACTACGTATTCTACATCGAGAGCCACCGAGTTTTACAGGCAGTCAAAGGAAGAGCGCGCGAAGTGACATCACTCATGTCACGTGGGTGGTCTGTGCAGTAAACGCCGCCTGTATAAACATTGCCTAACGCGTCACCCGCTTTCCAATGGGACCACTAGGGACGCTTAGTTCAGGCACCTCATCTGCTATGTGGCGCGTGCCGGCGGACGGGACCGCCTTACGTCACTGCTCTCGAGTCGCGAACGCTGCACCCGCTTCTGCAACGTGTGTCTGTCAGCTTGCATGTTAGGATTCAATAGCCGTTTCGCTCACATCTTAGCCGTGACGGGGCGACGTTGAACGTGTCGCTCGCTTCATACCTGTTGCATTTTTCGTAATATGACTGACGTAGGCAGAACTCAGATAGTGTAAGAACATATTAATTGACGGGTGGACAAATAGAAACATATAAACGATATTTTCGGATGGTACAGCCATTATTTAACCGATATTTGTCTCCCTGGAGGATTGAGTGAAGAAAATATTGCGTGCACATTTTCTGTTTAAGCGGTCACTTCTACCATTACTTTCCAAAATATATCACGTGCTTGTAAATGTTACTAGACCACAAAAAACAAAAGTATAAGCAGTTGAGGGCCCAGCCCCGCTGTGAGGGCGCTGGTACAGTACAGTCCTCGATTTTAAAACTGTGTACCGATGCGGAGTGCAAATAGCGTGGACAAAACAAGGCCGAAACGCAGAGGGGGCAGAGGGGGGATGCCCCACTCAGAAAATTTTGGTGCCTGTGATCTCAGTAGGAAAGCGCGCTAAGCCGGCATCCGCCTACTACACCACAAGTGGTTTTGCGTCCGCCGTGGCCCGGCGGTTTTATCAGCGACAGGACGAGACATGCGAGACAGACAGGCATCGTGATAAACAAGGGGGCGTAGGAGTGCCGCTTGGGGAACGCTAGACAAACTGTCAACTATTTTGCATAGTTTCCGAGAAGCGGCACTGGTTGGCGGACATGAAAGTACGCAGGAAGGCTGCGGAGCGGGAAAGGGTAGGCGAAAGCAGGAGGAGAGTGGCTGTTTGGCCATTTTTCGCTCACGCGTTAGGCAATGATTATACAGGCGGCGTTGGTGCAGTGAAGCGTTCGGAAACGCCACCCCGGCAATTCTTCGTATCTGCGCGTGCACAGTCTGTCGGTCAACCTGGCCAAGCTGCTGAGCATGCTCTTCGTGGCGGGCAGGTCCTCGTTCACGGCGTCGCCTGCACTCAAGCGAGGCCTCAGAGACCCCACCGACCTGCGCTGGTCTGATAACCTGCTCCATACGGTAAACCGGAGCGTCGACCCCAGCAAATACTTCTACGAGTACGTGAAGCAGAAGTGTAAGCTGTGCGCGTTGTGGAGCGCGTATCGTTCGCCAGAAAACCTTAGAAGTGCAGCAGAGATGTAGTATTGTAGCTACGGCAAAGATTGAAGTACGCTGAACGGGGCCTAGGGGCGCAGCAAGTTTTGCGGCGCTACTGGGCCTCCAGCAGCAAGTTTTTACTGTCACTAAAGAGAACGCAGGCATTTTCTGGCAAAGGCACAAGCCGTCGTGTGAGTGCTGCCATGCTCGAAATATTTTGCCGATACACTACGGAGGAGAGGCATGCGGCGGCTGTTTCCCGAATGTCATGAGAACGCTTCGTGTTGTTTCACACAGAAAGAATGGAGCAATGTAGCCTAGCTAATTTACGGCTGGTATCTCTTCAGTAGTGGTATCTTCCTATATACAAGTGATTGACAAACAAATGAGCTAATCAAAGCTATCCCGACATTGGATAGTCGAACGTAGGTGCTTTAGTATTTTTGTTGAATATTTCTGATTCTTCTCTAGCATATACGAACTGAAGTAGCACACCGTACAGTTAAAGGGCATGTTGCTAAGACTAAAAACAATGTCTTCATAAAAGCCCAATAAGCCGTATCTCAGCGCCGTATTATACAGCGCAGCTGCATTACCGCTTCGTTTACGTGTATTTTTCGATGTCCTTACTTCAAAACTTCTGATGTGCTTCACGTGTCTTTGAAGCGCGGGATTCCCCATAGCATGCACTGTGGGTAGCTTAAGGGCTGGCCAATCAGCCTGTATCACAGCGAGGTCAAAGTCATGGCCACCGTTGGTTCTATGCGTCACTCCTTCTACTGCTCCGTAGGTCATTCACGTTCGCTTGAATGAATGGCCACGATTTTTTTTCCGCCGTGCAATCATTTTGTGCAAGGACAAAGAGAAAACTGTTTATTATGTAATTTCCTAATAACTCAGCCACTTTCCGCCCCCACAAATAAATGCTGAATGCGGAGTAAGAGAATTAAATATTCATAATAGCGCACTGACTCACCTTCACTGCTCCTGTCAAGTAACGGGAAAAATGTGAGGGCACAAATGAACTTTTATAGTCAGCCTCTTGGTTTCCTCGTAACAAAAATATACAAATACAATATTCACCTACCATTTACTACGTAATACCTTGCATTGTTTAAGGATGCCTGTCTTTATTGCAACTATTTTACCAGCTACTCTCTCTCTCTCTCTGTCTGCTCACTTCCGGAGAGGTCATTGTAATTTTTTTCACCAGCTGTCATTCCGTGCTTGCCTATTTATTTCGAATTTCATGTTCGGCAAGCCGGATACGCATTAAAAGCTCACTCGTCGAGAATACGAGGCGAGTGTTTCCTACACCCATGCCTGGTTCTCAGCGCTTCTCGGAGTAGCGCTCGACGAAGCCAAGAGTTTCGCTTCTGAAGACGTACAAGAGCTGCCGCCACAACGACGTTAGCCCGACGGCTCCGTTCACAAACGCTGCAACTGCCCCTTGCGAAGGTCTCAAACTGAAGACAACGAAGTCGACCCAGACACCACCCACAACCTCAAGATGGCAGCCCTGCTTTGCGTCGGCTTCTTTGGAGCATTCCTTTTACGGACGTACGTGCTTCCTACGCTCAGATGCAAGAACCAAGTTCTGAACCTACGTCCGGACGTCTTAAGCCGTGTGGGCGATGCAGCGAAGGTCCTGGAGCTGAGACACGTTATGCTGAACGTCACTCACGTTCGCAACAAAGTCCTGAGCACTGTGAAGGCAGGACGTGTGAAGTCGAGCTACAAGCCTAAGGTGAGGTGCGGCGTATAGAACTTTGGCTTGTAGGTGTTTCAGGTGAAATCAGGGAACGTGGCATATAAATCCATATTTTATTAAACCGCTATGGCGGGTACCCACCAATCGTCTCTTTCCAGGCAGCCTCTGAGGGTCCCGATGATGATGGCGTCATGTTCCTATGGTTCTGGGCTACTGTCCCCGCCAGCCAACCTGATGTAATTATAATGAAAGCTCCATACGTTTTACGGAAAACTGGAAGGTGTTCCAGAAAGTACCTGACGACCGCACTATCCTAACGCACACATTGAGCACCTTCTGTCACTTCCGGTATAAACTACGGTAGTTATTATCACATTGGTGATTATACTTATCAGTTGACACCCTACTAGTGTATAGTCCCTATTTGTGGTTAGTTTGTAGTATACTACAAAGTCAACTCTGAGTCGTGTTGCCATTGAAACGGGCAAGATGAAAAAGAACGCTACGGAGTAGCAAGATGGTATTGGTACTAAGGTGCATTGGACAGCAGGGGCTGTGTCTGCGCCTTTAATATAAAAATAGTTTGTACGCGTTCTTCAGCGATGACCCATTTTTGAATGAGTAAAGGTCGCTGGTAACCCGGCAACTTCATTTCGGCTCAATTGCTCGACTCGTCTCTAACGGTACTTTACCTTGTATGTATTAGAGAATTAATTTTGTGGTATAACTGCAAAAGATTGTTTTATTATTACGCCTAAATCTGCCGACGATACATAGAAAGCTGGAAGAGATACGTTTTCTATTAACATACTGACTGAAAAGGTGGTGAATGCCGAGTGTATCGGCGGCATGGTGTCAGGACGGCATTTGCGCAAAGGTGAGCTTGTTGGAGCTCATAACTCAGTACACAATTATTTCGCATTGATTCGACATGAGAATATTCACACTGCTTTAGTTCGTAACAGTTAAATAGCAACAGACGTTTTAGCTACGACTTATTGAACACGCGTGACCGAACCAAGGAGAAGTACTGTGTCCGGATTGCGGGTGACGACGAGAAAGAGGAATGGTCTGTCTACCGTGACATTCTTCACGGGGGATCCGGCAACAGCTTCAACGGCGTTCTTAGCGGCCGCTTGTGTTTCGGCTGGCTTCGCGCCCCTGTGGCCCACTCGAAAAACAGCTACGTGCTTGGCCGCCGACACTCTCAGTCCCCTGAGTCGAGCCATGTTGCTCAGGTCTGGCGTGTTGCTGAACACGCTCACAGCGCCCAGGGGCTGCAAGTGACGCTTGAGGTCTGTGACGCAGTGCACGGCCATTCTTGGAAGGATCACCTCCACGAGCTTGTGGCGGTCCAGCCTCCTGAGCAAGGTGAGTATCTTTGCAGCCGTCAGCTTCTTCTCCAGGGCTACAAGGCTCGATGTCGGCGCCGGCAGGAAGATTACGAGTGATCGCCTCGGGTCCTGGTACGGAATTTCCACAACAGTCGTCTTAAACCCGTCGAAATCCACGAATTCGCCGACACGAAAGTTGCCCGTCAGGCACACCGTGGGCACGATCTCTGCGACAGCACTGGTCTCGGCAGATTCGCTGCGGAAGGGGCCCGTCGATCTGTGAGCGTTGCGTACAGAGAACCACCGGGAGCCGAAAGAGAAAACGCTGGCGAGGACCAGCATCGCATCGGCGCCGATGCAGTCTCCGCTGAATATGTCTTCGTCGAAAGTGAAGCCGCTCATGGCCCGCAGAAGACCGTTGAGTGCAAGGCGGCACTGAGAAGGGCTGCGAGCGAAGTCTCGCTTTTGCACCGACACGTCGATACTCAACAGCGGTTCCAGGAAGCAATCGGACAGTTTCACCCGCGAGTCATAATAAAGGCCGGAGTAGGAATTCACGGTCAGGCCTGTGGGAGAGAATTCACATAAAGATTGGCTTGGAATGTCAGAAGGCGCGAACTTGTGCGTTTTATTATATCCTTCGTGTTAACAGGTTAGACAAACAATACCAAGGTAATTAAGCTTTCCAAGAAAAAAGCCTTCTTTTTCTCTGCACTGGAGGTTTAAAGTCGGTCACCAATAGATAGTGAAAAACAGGTTCATGGTTCCTCTCTGGGTAAACAAGAGTAGTTATTAACATAATAAAATTAGTAATAAGACAGATTGGGATTGCGAGACAGGAGCCTGCGTCTTACGCATATTTGTAATAACTCATACTTACATGCCATTCTGATCTTCATTACGTACATCGCCGAAAGTAAGAAGCAATTTTCATCTTAATTACCGAGTATGTTAGGAGCTTGATCAACATAATCACGTGCTCATGGTTGCTAGACGTCTCAGGAGAGGAATGTCGAGACTGGTATAACACTTATCCGCTGATTATGAATGCACCTTGGGTGATCACGCACTAGACATAACAGGCTTGGCGGAATCCAACTCCTTATTGAACCATTCTTTCGCAAACATAGTGGGACACATTTTTACAAGTCCCTCATGCCGCATACGTAGAACCAACATGTTCTGCGGATAGCTCTGCAGCAACAATTTTGGACCACCAACTTTTCAAAACTGCTTCAGCTAACACTGTATAATCAGAAGCATTGAAGTACATTGCATTTTCCTGGTTTTGTTTCTGTTTATTATTTATCTGCTCTGTTTTGTAATATGTTTGTAACTATTGTAACGCACTACCCTCTCTAATGCCTCTGGCCCTGAGGGTACCTAAATAAATAAATAAACTGCTCCCGTTGTCAACGTCGACTTGTTTGCATTTCAAGACGCAAATTTTGCTTGATTGTATGTCAGGTTTACCCTCTTGACAATCCGTCGACAAACCTGAGCGCTCGCAGATGGTTACGCTGCTCATAGATCGTTACGAGGCAATCTCACAACCTTCTATTCGCTTGAAACTGGCTACTGCCATGCAAAGCTTCATGTTTTTCTGTGGGCTGCCGTGCCTGCTCACAGATATTTACCACAGGAAAGGCGGCGTAAAAACTTCATGGTTTCTTCGGAAACACCAGGCGACCGTAACAGCCACTGAACTTATTGTTTTGAATGGCCTAAATCAAGGGGTCTGTGTGCGGGGCGGACACGCGTTGTGATTGAACCCCATCCCCCCGCTGGTTTATTTCTCCTCCCGTTCCTCCCCTTCCCCCGCACGAGGCGTTCGACCTATCCCTTCTAAATAAATTCATTCATTCATTCGTACAGACGGGTCCTAGACGAAATTCGGAAGGTCAAGCTAGCACTATATATTTCATATTCTATGGCGTTTGCACTGCTTTAGTTTACCTCACACGTGCAAAGGATAGTTGCCGACGCCACAAGAAGTGCGAAAAACGTATCCAGCTTTATTCGGTCTCGTAAAACGCCGCTGTTTCGTGTAACGTAAGCAACTATGCGCGTACGCAACTTCCAATCTGTGAGCCCGCCTTTCCTACCGGCTTGTCATTGAGGAATGACGATCATGTCGTAAATTCTATGCAAACGAGCTCTATACCCACAAGACACTGCTCCACACTAGATAAACGAGGCTTTTTCTGGGAATACTTACGAAATACTTTTTTATTGCTACAGCGTGTGTAAATGTCCTTCTTTCCTTTCCTTTCTTCGTATTCATCGGTTTCCAGACTCAATAACATTAGTGTTTCCGTACCTAGAAGCTACAAATCTATTGTGGCTTGATGGAACTCACATGACATACAAGCGACGTCGTTGTTAAGCATTGAAACGGTGAGCCATAAGGATTTCGCTTTCAAGCCACTCAAACGGACTTAGTTGAAGCGGGATTTTTTTAGGGAAAATAGATTTTGGGGGGCTACTTCAAGTGCGAAAATTTTAGTGTGTATGTACTATCTTGATCACAGTTTGGGTGAACACGGGAGCGTGTGTCATTACGTGCGCGGGAGCCGCCTGTCGGCGTTTCGGGTAGCTTCGCAAGCATGCCAGTTCATTTGCAACGAGGCTATGTGATGCACCACGGCTCGCGCCGCCGGCAGCCCATCGCGGAGGCCGTGGATGCACATGCGAAGTTACCCGGAACGCCGAAAGGGGGCTCCCGCGCACGGAATGACACGCGCTCCCATGTTCACCCTAACTGTGATCAGATATTATGTCTATCTCTTTTAGGGGCGAAGCTCCTAAAGCCATGGGTCTGTCCATCCCTTGTGTCTCGTGGTACGTGAGCGCCGCATGCTTTCGGAGATGTCGCAAAGTGGGCCGCGTTGCACGCGCAAGAACCGGCTGCAACCGGCAGCGCAAACTCGGCACCGGGAGCGCGAGCTTGTCTGTGTTCGCCAACGGAGGCGCGAGCGCACGTGCACTGCGAGGGGGAGATCACGCAAGAGATCACGCCACGAACGCAGGCAGTCGTTCTCGGAGATCGAACGAGACGCAAGGACCTTTACTCGTTTCCTCTCGTCTTGTTCGGGCGCAAGTTCGCCCTAAATAAAAGTTCTTTCTTTACCGTTGTGTCCCATCCTACGTGACAAATTGTGGTAGGTGCGGGGTAGTCCTCGATGGCGCGGGGTCTTTCACCAGGTCTGGGCCTGGGAGCATTGACTCCGAAAATAAAAGTTGATTTGTACAATGTACGCACACAGTCCTACGTCTTTCTTAATGATGTAATTGGCGGACTTTCACGGGAGAGTTACGGTTACCGATGATCTCCCCCTCTCGAGCTTCGCCCCACTTATCATCATTCATTCCGTGGATATGGCGTGATTTTTCTTTTTCTGTATCTCAATTCCGCCGCCTGCGCAAAAGTAAAATGAATTCTTGAACGAGAAGACTACATGGGTAAATCATTTCTTAACTACTAATCTGACGCGGCAATGTTCATACTCCCCAGAGTTGAGGAAAACTAAAATATTAGGCGTAGTAGATGCAAGACATCAATGCAAGAGTAATTTTTATTGTCTTTTTAATAAAAATACGTGGCTGTTTAGCTCTTCAAATTGTAGATAAAACATGGGCCCTGACAAAAATATTCTGACCTCAGAGTACAGAAAGGGCACGCAGTGACCCCTCGTGGCAATGTTCAAAGTTGAAGCGTTACAGAATGTTCCAGTAGATGGCGTGAGCAGAGGAGCGCGGCGAAATTGAATTAACTTGAGCGACCGTCTGCTATGTTTGTCATGGGAGTAGCAAAACGGCAGGACAAGGGCATGAGAGGTGGGTGGGCGAGAGACGACAAGAAGTTACGCAGTATGGGCGGGCAGAAGGCTATCATCTTCCGACCACATTTTCAGTGAAAGGAAGAGATACGTAGCCAAATTTTTCAACCGAAGCTTTCAGCCTGTCACTCACATCGTCAGTAGTCGAGCCAAAACGCACTGCAGGAACGCCAACATTTTCTGGCGATGATGATGATTGAGGGTGAAGTGAACAAAAAAAAAACGAATCCCGCAGTAGGAATCGAAGTTCAGCCACAGCCGTTATGAAGCCGACGTCCATCCGATTTCGCCATTCAGACACGGTATAAGCTTTTTGGATTGCGAGAGTGGCAAATGGTCACGGAAAATTATAATAAAAATCTTGCACCCTTCTATGGGACGACGACGATGGTTGAACGCGAAGCTGTCTTTCTAAATCAAAAGTCGCAACTGCCTGCCTGTCAATGTCAGAGCTTTACGCGTCAAAGTAAAGACTCCCTCCGGGTCAAAGTCCAATTTCAAACGACACCCAAGAAATTTGTAACGAGAAAGTTCGCGTTCATACATCGTCCTCATTAGGGGAGAGGTACGGGATTGTTCTTTTCTTCCTGACAGAATTTCCTTGGTTTTATTTGGGTACCTTAAAAGCTACGTTCCGCTTATCTGCGGCATATAAAAGCGGATGAAGTCACTCGCCTATCATCGCATGCGGTTGGGTTTGATTCCAGTCCCTGCACCGGCTTCTTTCAGCTTACCACGGGCGTTTTTGTAATCCCCCGCTGCTCAAAAGGCCAAGTTTTGCGTTTTAAGAGAAACCGCCATTGTTCACAAAATAACGACAGCTTTTGTTCTGCTCACGGGTTTATTTAGAGCCCGTTTAAATTACCGTTCTGAAAGCTGTCCAGCACGTGACACGGGGTGAATTTTTTACTGATCTTGAGAAACTTCGCAAGTTTCAGCAACCTCTCCATGCGAGAAGAGACTGTCGATGTGCATTTACTACGAAGCCCTTCTGACCAAATATGTTGACTTTATTGAACAAGTAATCCTGTAATAAAAATTATTAGAAATTATTATAACAGTTACTCTACTACTGATTTCCCTCTGGGACTTAAATCAGCCCTCAAAAATGTGACCAAGATTGTTATACGAATCATCGTCATTAAGAGCTTATGGACTGCTGAAATTGATTGATTGGATTGATTGATTGATTGATTGATTGATTGATTGATTGATTGATTGATTGATTGATTGATTGATTGATTGACTTGATTATTGATTGATTGATTGATGATTGATTGATTGTATTGATTGATTGATTGATTGATGATTGATTGATTGATTGATTGATTGATTGATTGTTGATTGATTGATTGATTGCTGACTTGCCCGAGTGGGTGTGGCGGGACTTGCGGTAGTCTCGGCAGAACATGCGGCTGGCGTGGTTGTCTAGTAAGCGCACAATGGAGCCGTCATCGTCCGTGTGGATTGACGTTGGCGATCTGCCGCCCTCGTTTCTCCGCAAGCGCCGTGGTACATGATGACCATTCCGCAGGCCAGGTACCACGGGGAGAGAAGCACGTTGCCCTTCTCGTCTTGGCGCATTCTCAGGTACATGTCGATGGGGAACTGCAGCAGAGGTCCGGCCACCTGGGTGTGCCATGACAAACGCGCTGCGTAGGTAGCTGCAGAGAGAGAGAGAGAGAGAGAGAGAAACTTCGCTTGGGTAATTAACCTTTACGCTTCCTTTACGAATTTGGTGGCTAGGCCAGTCAGTATCTCGTTCCCGTTACCAGCAGACGAAGCTTTTGCGAACAAGTTTCAAGCCTGCCTGTACCCAATATTTTGAACGTGTTCACGCACGGTCTATAAATGTTCTACTGCCCCATGTTCCTATTCTGCCGCAAATTTATTAACCCGTTCTGGCTCTGCATTGCTACCAACCTTCAAGTCGCATGACAGTCAAAATGTATTTCATGAAATTTCAGAAAGATGGACCGTTTAGTTTCTCCAGTAGGCTACATTAGCCCCAGAGGTCCGTCAACTGTACGAGTATATTTCCGGTCGACTGATGAACGAAGATATCTTTAAAGCACGCCTCGCTATACTAATACAAATCAATTTTAACTCTATCTCGACGGGTCTTACGATAGCGTATCCCGGCCTAGCAATCTAAATTATTTTAGCCAGACCGATTGTGGCCACCGGGCGCACTAACATATACGATTATTTTTTTCCGAACTTGGCCGTCACAGCAGCAATCAGCCCGCTATGATCCCAGCGGCTGCCGAAACTCAACAAGAGAAAGCTACAAGGCGCAGTCTTATTGCATGCGATATATTCAGCATAGGCTTTATGGAGGAGCTCAAAAGACAGCGAGATCTAAGACATCAGACACCTGCTACAAGGAAGTGATATCACCCTCGCGAGCACAAATTCTGAAGTTAACATGAAAGAAACTCTGATGAAACCAACTGACGTGGTATTAAGTAAACTAAACAAATGCACTAGTAAACCTATTAGGCATTGCCCCCCAACTTCTCCCTCTTTTGGGGTAAAGCTTCTATGGCGCTCACCGGCAGTGTTCTACAAACAGCCTCAGAGTGACTAAGGTCGATTTCAAAAAAACTCGTTTGCTTAACAGGGAACCTTCTCCTGCGCTTTCTCATCATAACCATATTTTTGTTCTTATCAACGACGTGGGAGAAGCAACGCCTGGGCCCTACTTCATCTTCTTTTCAAGAAAAGTACCCATATATAAACTGTGGAGACATTGTTACCTTGTTTTTACAACTGTTGTGGCACCTTCGAGTGCAACAGATTTCTTATACTCGGGAACAAATTAAGAACGGCAATAGCCCATATACGGTATGACTCTTCCTAAGCGACGGATCCGGATTTCAACGGGCGCGAACATTTTGAACGGAGATGCTATGAATGCGCGATATCGTCTGTTTTTCCTTGCGTAGCTTGTCTGCCGTCGCTGCAGTACTTTATAAACATATTAAGTACAGAAAATTACGGAAACGGCTTGGGCCATGTTCAAAATATTCCCAGTAACGCACTACTTGCGGCGCGCGGAGTAACATCCAGCGGCGGTGATGAGGCACAGCGGCAACTTCCGTTGCCGTTCTTAAGTTGTAACCGAGTATAGTAGTATTCATCCTGCTAGGCAACCCTTCCCGCCAAACTGCATGCAACTACACCTCAGAGACGTTGGCCGGGATAAAATCACTTCGAAATAATTCATAATAAAATTCCTTTAGGCATACATAAGAACATTCGATGAACTCATTCTTAGGTTCAGGCTACCCTGGTTACAGGTGCAGTGTTAGCATGTGTCACTGAGAACTTGTAAATCCCACATTTTGTTTGCCGCTAAATAAAATCTACCACGAAATGTTGTAGTTTGAACCCTATGGTACTGTTGATGTGGCTTCGTCATAAGGTGCTTTTATGATACCGTGGTTAACCTAGCGGCTAGGGTCAACAGTTCTGCTACTGCTGTGTAGCAGAAAATGGAGAAGCCGGAAAATTGGTTTTAAAGTATCCGCCAAAACCTTTCTCCTACTCCAAATGAACAGGGCATTGCGCAGAATGGCTCGCGAGGCATTCATATACTTCGTACAGAGAAAGAGAAACGACTACGTCTCGACGTGGGAGCAGACAGGTGGGCGAATGAGTGCGACTGCAAACGATTTCTGGCTCTCCCTCGGCGGCAACGTTAACAATAGTCGGTGACTGGAGAATTAGTGGTACGCGCTGGCAAAAAACGTAAAAATGTTCCGCGTTTTGTACACATCAGGACGCTTTTGTGATCTTCCCTCAAATGTATTCCTGCTTTTACACATGGCTTCATTCTAAATGCAGCGATGCATGGATTACCAGGACGGCTGATAAATTTGCTGATTATGGGTGGCTAGCACACTACTACAGTAAAAACGAAGTGTGCGCTTATACGGGCACGTACCGTTCAATTTCGCTGATCGGCGCGGGTGGCGCGGCAACCACGATCTGCTGGACGGACCCTGCAGAGCTTGTCGAGGGCTGTTCCGAGTAGGACGTGTTCCTAGCGGTGGCCGATGAAGAGATCGAGTTGCTTGAGGACCGTTGCCGGCTGGGCTGGTCCTTTGGGTCGAGGGCCTGCGGTCCGAAACGCTCGAGGGACAGCTCATGGCGGGCTGCTCAGTGACTACTACGCGCTGCTTCTTCTTCGCCGCTATTGTTGTTGTTGTTGTTCCTAGTCACTTGGCACATACCCACGTGGGGGATTGGCCAGAAATCGGGCGTGAGAAGGGCTATTGCGCCTGCTTAAAGGGACACTGAAGTGAATTTGTCAAGCTCCCGTTTTTGCTTGCACTGCGTAGACTGGCTCAAACTAGCGTACTTTTCATTGTTTATCCGGTTGACAAATCGGTAATTATTTTACAAAGCGCGAAAGAAAGAAAAACTACCATGCGCGGTTTGCGGCGGCGCCGCACCAACTAAAGCTGTGACGTTAGGAGTAGCCGCACCGTGATTGGACGATGCCCAAGGGGAGCAACCAAACAAGTTTCGGTTTCGGTTTCGGTTCTGTAAAACACAACCCTGTGGCGTTGTGGGATGGGCATTCTCAATAACTCAATAATCATCGTACTGCGCTTCTGCCATGTTGTCAGCTGTAAAAAATGCATAAAGATAAGCCTCCCAGGACGGCTGGAATCGTAGCATTCACTAGCCGAGGCCTACGCAGTGCATGGACGCCCTCCGCGTACCCGCAGACGCCCAAATGTCATGCGCTTTTCCCCATATTTGGAGCTTTGCCTCACTCATGCCTGTACCGTAAAAAGCGTGTTCGCACCAGGCCAAGGGTCTGTTCATTCTGGCCTGTGCCCACTGCCCGCAAGCAGTCGGTGCTTATGGCAACAGCACGCCCAACGAGAACTCGCTAGCGCGCCAGTGCCAGCCTGCGCGCGTTCTGTGAACTAGTTCGTGGAGCCATGAACGTTGCGGCCCAAAAAAAAGGTGAACTCAATGTAGAAAACATCGGCAGAAAACGAAAAAGTTAACTTACAAAAAAAAAAGCACGCACCCGCGGGGACTCGAACTCGTGGCTTGCAAAACACTTGCGGCAACATACCTATAGCGCCTCAGAGCACTCGGCCACGGAACGGGCTCTTCTGACCTTGGTAATATAAGGTATATATTGTACAACAAGTTTACACTTTTATTAGTTTTGGCATTTCAAGCAGCTTAGGTGACTATTTGTTTGTATTGCGCTCGTGCAGTAAGCGTCCCCCGAGTTTCCACAATAGCTCAGGTCTAGCAATTGCATTTCGTAGACCGGAAAAGCGTTCGCAGATGCGTAGTCGTGCTGCTGACCGCTGTGCTTGTTCGCCCAGCGCAAAAAAAGTGATTCCCACACACTATTTTTACGCTGTACGGTAAAAATATCAGTTGATTTTATTTCCTTAGTACCTATATTGACTTCGCTGACTCTTCTCCCGCCTTCAAGAGGCCTTATATTTTCCTACTGGCGTACCAGTCAGCGAAGCGTCCCATGTGCGCTTGTGCAGCGCTTGTGTGAAGCGACCTTGACTTGGAGCTGGATACAGTGTACAAACTCACCAAGTAAAGAAAGGCCCATTCTCCATTCAACAAACGTGTCCTTACTTCGTTTCAACTGAGGCGAACGAATTGCGACGACCCCGTCGGCGGCCGGCGGACGAAACGCTGGGCCGACTGACTCTGTCTGAAGGCCGGGGAGCCGTGCAGTAGCGCCTAGCGCAGCCAATTGCGAGCTCGGCTCCTCTCGACGTCACACGAAAACGCCGCAGAAAATGGGCGAGCGTAAAGAGAGGAGGACAGCATTTTCGAATTAATTTTTCTACTAAATAAAATCGCGTAAACGCGCCCAGAGTGGTGGTAACATGGCCTGGGGACTCCGGACTACAATTTGCGCAAGTAATCCCGCAATGTTTACATATCACTTCAGTGTCCCTTTAAGTCACCGGAAAACGATAACATAGAGATTTACACGCACGGGACCCCACGCGTCACGAGAGGCTTGGTGACGTTGATGATCGTCACCAAGGTACCCCCTGCAATAAAGATACCCCTGCAGGGTCTTTGTGGTATTATACCTTGAAGTAGCACAAAGTTGAGATATTGTCTCCCCGACGTACTACGAGCAGCTAAGATCCCATAAACTTACCTATACGGAACCTCACTTATCTTAAACGCCACATGAAGGCCAAATACAAGTTTTCTTCGTTAATTACACTGCTTTGTATCAATGAGAATGACATTTTTTTTCTACAAACTTAAACCAAGTAATCCTGGAATTATGGCCACAGATCAAGCAGTGGCCACCCACCGGGCACTTCCTGCACGTGTCTTTTTAACGTAACAGGACTGTGCATTCAACGGCGGCTGACCAAAGCCATCCATTAGAAGCATCACTGCGTGATTGTAGTTGTGCCTCTATTTTTTCCATTATATGTATCGCTTCAATATTAATATACTGTTAACAGTGTGCGAGGGGGGAAGTTCAGTGTGTCCTGGAGTACCCCCCACCTCCTGCGATGGCTGTGGGGTCCCCACCAACACTCTCTTTTGGACTGAACCTGCGTCCGCCGGCGATGTCCGCGCACGTGGAGATGGGCGCCGCGCAGCCTGGCCGCTGACATGGCACATACCCACGTGGGGGATTGGCCAGGAATCTCCTCGTCTTCCTTGGCAACGGAGGGAGATGGGCCGCGCTTCTGCCTGGCCGCTGACATGGCACATACCCACGTGGGGGATTTGGCCAGGAATCGGGCGTGAGAAGGGCTAATGCACCCGCTTAAAGGAGTACTGACACGAAATTTCAAAGCTGAGATCCGCTCTAGCAATCAAGTACACACGACAACACAAATAGGTGTCTGTGAATAAATGCATCTTCTTTCTTGTAGTTCTGTGTGTGTGTGTGATGTCTCTTTTCGCGAACATTACCGAACCGCGCAAATTCAACTCGTGCATTCGCACTTTCACATTCTTCCCCTCGGGGAAATGCGGGGAATTTTTTCCGGGGAACGACCTGCAAACTTGTACCTTTCGGTCTTTATGGCAAAGGGCATACTATCGCAATTAAAAAAAAAGCTCGGTGTGAAGACGATGATGGAGAAAGCGTGGCTGTAAGATGTCTTTACAGTGCTCTTGGCACGAATGCGGGCTGCGTGGGATTGCCCTCAGTGTGGTTCCTCCGAGAAAGAGAACCGGCAAACCACACGACAAAATGACGTGGGCCAAATAGTGAAGTGGCCACAAGGCAGGAGCTCTGGGGAGGCCAAGCTGGAACACAAGAGAACGCCGGGAGTAGTGGACGGAGCAGGTTTCGAGGAGTTCAAGGTCCAAGTGGAAGACTCGAAGCTCGTTGCGTTGGTCGCATTTTCAGGACCCGTGCTTGAGAAGCTTCTACCGAGCGCCTTGGCATACTGTGGCTGAGGCACGACTCTTGAATCGTGGGAAGCGCGCAACGTTGGCGTGCTCCGCTCTTGTGGCGATCCCCTGCCTGCTGCCCGTCGTCGAGCGGCAGTGGCCGGCTGCCTCCTGCCCGCTGATACCAGGCGCCCGATCGTGAGCGGGTGCCGAGCAGACCATTGTTTACGAACACAACGGTGCGTCTTCCTCGTCGACGTTCCGGCACGCTCGGTGACGACATCGTAGCCCCGCAACGCCTGGCCTCAAATCTTCACCAGAACCCACGATGCCCTGCCGATAACACCTCATCGCCGTGAACTTTTGGTGGCGTCTTTCTTTGGAAGTTTCTACAGAACTAGTATTTTTGTGTGTTATGTATATCTGCCGGAAAGTTGAGGTGTCGTTTGCTTTCAAGTGTAATACTTTGTGGTTCGATTATTATTGTGCTTTCTTAAGAATACATGTTTCTTTGTGCCGTTGCCAAGCGCCCTCGTCTAGTTATTGGCAGCGTGGCTAGTCCCAGTCTCCACTGAATATCTGAAAAGAACCTGCGAGGGTGTTTCCTCCCCACACAAAGACAACAACGTATTCATTTACCCGTTACGTCCCTCCTGACGCCATGTTGCAATGAAGTTTGAATATTGTTTATTTCTCGTGTTTTCTGATTGATTGTAGGGTTTAACGCACCGACGCACGCAGGCGATAAGGCGCGCCGTAGTGGAAGGACTCCGGATTAATTTTGACCACCTGGGGATATTTAACGTGCGGCCGAAATCTCGTACACACGGGCGTTTTTGCTTTTCGCCTCCATCAGAAAAGTGACCGCCGCGGCCGGGAATCGAACCGCGACCCTCGTGCTCAGCAGCGCAACGCCTTAGCCACTGAGCCACCGCGGCGGGTACGTGCAGTGTTTGAATCAGTGTTGTACGAAAACGGCATTCCAAGGAACGGCGTTGCTGGACCTACTTCCTTTTGGGACGAACGGAGGAACGCCATCGTTCCACTAACAGTGGGTGGAACTGTAACGGTAACTCGTTAAGTTTACGAAGGAACGGTAGAGGGAACTGCGGTTCCTTCTGGAAACGCTCCATCGCCACGATTTGTCTGTTTTTGATGCCAGGTTTTAGGGTGGTGATGCTAGTACAAAACGCCGCAGGCCGCTTTAAGATGCCCAATTTTCCCGCCTTTCCGCAGAAGGTGCTTCTTTGAAGGTCAAAAGACAGAAGAATAACCACGCAGCGGGCCGCAGTCTGTCGGCAGGCTGCCCAGGGTGCGCATGAAACAGGTGCTTCCGCGCCCCTTTGATTCGCCTTCTGCGCGACTTCTTCATTTGTGCATAAAAGTGGAACGCGGAAGCCTAGCAGGAGAAGACGTGACTGTACCGTGTTCACCGCACACGTGTTATCTACAGTACAGACAGCCGTGCCAGCCGAAGAGGCTGTACGAGACTCCCCTTCTGTCTGTCAATGAACATCGGGGTCGCCGGCGTGCGCTCACCGCGTGTAAAAACGAAGCGTGAGGTTCTCAGCCTCAGATGCTTGAAATACTGCCGCTGCCGCCCAAAGCAATGCGGGAGCTATCTGATCTCATGCGCAACAGCAACCATCCCTGAGAGCTGCAAGCCGAATCTGACCTAGGACGTTCTACCCGCCCTGCGGCACTGCCATGGCACTCGAACGCGCCGCCGTCAACTTTCTCAAAACACCGAGCGGACCATCGGTTTCGGGATGTACCCACTGCCAGGTTTGCTTTGATGATTGGTTTTGGAATTTGCTGGGGGACGCGACGCCACTCCCTACCCCTAACAACGAGCACACGTAGCTGCCGTAGTGCGCTCCGACGCCACCACCCTCGTTGCTTCCAGTCTGCAAACAGCATCAACGAGCACGGCAGAGAAGCCGCTATAGCCCTCGCCATCACTCACGCTACGACTTCCAACTGTTACGGTGCTCACGGACTCTCAAGCCGCCTGCCGCCGCTACGCTCATGGCAGAGTTTCCACTCTGGCACTCCACATCCTGTATCAACGCTGCACTCTACCTTTAACCCGCATCGTGTGGACACAGAGCCACACATCCCTCCCTGGGAACGAAGTGGCTCACGCCACGCGTCCCACGATCTTCTTACCCGGGCCCTCCCAGACGAGGCCGGCCGCCCCAACCTAGACCACGGTCCCTCTGCTCTGACCCCCCTCCAACAAACATACACCGACTTCCTGTACCACTACAGTGCCTCCCGACGCACTTATCCCCCTCCTCACCCTTCGCTCTCCGTTCCCGACGCCCACGTCTGGCGAAGACTTCAAACCTCACACATACCACAACCACGTCGCCCTCCACCGCATTTCCCCCACCTGCTATGCACCAACTGCGCACGCTGCGACACTCCCAACACGACCCCGCACCTTGTCTGGATATGCCCACTGAACCGCCAACCACACGATCTCCCTTCAGTACAGCGATGGGAGAGCGCGTTGCGCAGTTACCAGCTCGAGAACCAGGAAGCCCTGATCTCTCGGGCGAAGGCGGCGGCGACCCTGCGCGGACTACCGGAATAGAATAGCCACCCACCGCTCCTAACTCTTTCTCTCCCCGTCCCCTCTCCCTTCTTCTCAATAAACGTTTCCAACAACAACAACAAAGTTATTGCGCCACCCTTCCTTCGCATCATAGCAATGCGACGACTGGGGTGTATTGTTACGGACCTGTTCCAACCTATGCTTTTTTAGCCGAGCACCGATGGCGAGCCGATCGAGTAGTATATTCACGTAGGGTTACCAACCCTCCCGGGTGTCCCGACTTTTCATACAACGTCCCGAGTCCCGGGGCGTCCCTGTCGGGACAGGTATATGACCCGGACTTTTCTCGGACCACCCAGTTAGGAATTCTTTTGCCATCCAAAGCCCGCTCAACAAGGCGCGTCACGCTCCGGAACACAAAGTTAGCGAGAACTTGTCCAAGCAGAGCTACAGGTAATGCTGAACTTCCGCGTGCAGTAGCGACCACATTTACGAGTACATTCTCCAGCAAACGAAATTGCGGCGAGCAGCATGTAACCAGATGAAGTACCACTTCAAGATGCCGCAAAAAAAAAGAAACTATGAATTTCTCTGGAAGGTACTGCCATAAAGAAAACTTACTTCGTTGCCTCTCTATGCTAGAGTAGGCTACCTCTCCCCCCTTCCCGCGTCCCGACTTGCCTGATTGAAGACCTGGTAACCCTGAGCTGGTGGCGGCTGCTATGTACAGAGTTCCTCCGTTCCGACAACAAAAAGCCGGAGGCCCAACTTAAAAATTGCAGCATAGAGTTAGAGCAGACAATGCTGCGGCAAAAAGGCGACCATGAACTCTCAATCCGGCAGGGTACACTCTGAAGCTTTGTTGGTGATGCTGTGGCTCCGACGCTCGCGCGGGCCAGAATTTAAGCAGCAATCCAGAAAGGTCAAAGTTTTGCGCACAGCACCACAGAGTGGTTCAACGGTAGGGAAACCAAATAAACCCAAACAACCACTGTCCATGGCGAGCGCGGGTTGAATGCTAGCACACGCCTATGAGCGCTTGCGGATGCAGCCTCTGGAGCCTGAGGGACTGAACCAACTTATCCTCAAGTACAACACGGTAGAACCCTCAAGAGCTTTGGTGGTACGGCTCTTCAACATTGTTAACGAAGTGCTGACGAAAAAAAAACGGGTTCATCTTCTTGACACCCACATCGAGATGCAACTCTTGCTTAATTTAAACAAAGGACTCTACGTAGTTGTGAATATTTTTTCTGGAGATTTTTTCCCTCATACTGTAATATTGAATCAGCATTCATTAAACGACTATGTATTGTTACTTTTGACGCAGTGTCTTGTGCAAAGCAGTTTTTGTTCGTGCATGGGAGTAAGTTTCTTTTCGCGGTCGCGGGTTCGATACCCGACCGCGGCGGCCGCTTTTCTGATGGAGGCGAAAAGCAAAAACGCCCGTGTGTATGAGATTTCGGCGCACGTTAAGGATCCCCAGGTGGCCAAATTAATCCGGAGCCCTCCACTACGGCCACCCTACAATCACATCACAACTTTCTGTTTGCACATGTGAAGCGCAGTATTCTGACTGCGCATTGGGAGACCGAAGTGCAAAGCGCGTATGTGTTGCACTTGTAATAGACGGCCACACTTGCAGTTTAACATGTCTGGTATGTGTCCGGTGCTCCCCGACAAAGTTCGCCCAGAAGCGTTTCGTTCAATTCTTTTTATCTCCAGATAATCTGCTACCGGCGGTGTTAATATTCGTATAATATACGTAGTTCGATGAGAGTGTTAAATTGCTCACCATTTCGCCTCAGGATTATCCGACACGAGATTTAGATTGACTGTAGGGTTTTACGCGCCGACGCAACGCAGGCGATGAGGCCTGCCGTAGTGGAGGGCTCCGGATTAATTTTGACCACCGGGGGTTCTTTAACGTGCAGCCAAAATCTCGTACACACTGGCGTTGTTGCTTTTCGCCTCCATCAGAAAAGCAGCCGCCGCGGCCGGGAATCGAACCCGCGACATCACGCTCAGCAGCGCAACTGCCTTAGCCACTGAGCCACAGCGGCTCGAGACGGGATTTTAATTTAAAAAAAAACAAATGCACAGTTAATATAACGACACGATACAATGTTCGAAGTATAACTGGACCAATTAAACAAACTGGGCAAACGTTCAGCAACAAGGAAAACCATGAGATTTCATCCTGTCCAAGCATTATAACAAACATCAAGACAGATTGTAGACAACATCAAGAGAGATTGTAGAGGCTGTGCACATTTTCCGTCACAATGAAGAATCTGTAAGCCACCAATCTTCAGCATTAATGTCATATAAGGAGTTATCATTGCTTTCCTCGAGCGTATGAGGTTACTGAGTGAACACATTTTGATGTGTGCGCCGTCGAATTGTTTCTTGGATTGTTTTGCCTAGCACTGTGAGCTATAAAATGTTTTTTTTTTTTTTTCCTGCGAAGCATTATACCTTTACCCGCCCACGGTTCTGTGGCGACCGTCGGCGTAAACAGAAAACTCATGCGAACGAATAAAAGAAATTACTGGCACCACCAGGAGTCGAACCTGGACCCGAATACAGTAACGGAGCAACAGCCCGTCGTCTTAGCGACGGAGCTACGCCCACACGAGAGGACGGGGAGCCAGACGGTGTATTCAACGGGCGCGCTGGCGGGTCCACCACCTGCACTCATTCAAAGCCCTCGGGTGAACGGCAAACCGCATCGCATAATGTTTAATATCTGGGTTCACTTGGTTTCGATTAGCGGCGAACTGAACAGCATCTGGATAGGGGAAGGGCGCGGAGGGTGCTCCTTGGCGGCGAAGCATGAAACAAGAGTGAGGAGAGACAGTGAAAGAGGCGACACCATTGCTGCGCGTGCCCTCCTCCTTCTCACCTTTCGCCAGACGCTCCTCTCCGCTTTCTTTCTAGAGTTTGGGTTTGGGCTAGTTGGTAGCGGTAATCCATGACTTCGTGTAGCGCCGACAAAATGACAAGGACAAAGGGGGGAGACGGGCACAAGCGCTGACTTCCAACTGAGTTTACTGAAGAAATGCGTGAAATTAAAAACACTTATCAAAAGAAACAAAGATAGGAAAGAACAGAAAGCCGTCGCCGCTGCGTTCGGTCGTCTTTGGTTACACTCTTTTTAAAGCCACGTGTGTGAATTCAAGTGACGTCACATGGGTAATCGTTGTGGGTGTCGTTTACAGCTTCGCAGTCAACCACCAACACAGCGTAGATTGGAGCCAATCCTTTTCCGATTAAAATTTCAGTTAGACGCGCCTGTCCGTGTGTCCTCTCTTGTTCCCGTTTGCATGCGCTATTTTTATTTTATTTATTTATAGATACTGTGATATCGTACCGAGATCGTAGCAGGGTGGGTTACATCTTTGTAACGAGTACATAATAACACACAGAATTGCACAGAAACATAGTAGGTGGCATGTAATAGAAAAAAAAGACAACAACAGCATTCAAAACAAGTGCGACTCGAATAAGGATAATATTTATTTGTAGGTAGCAAAGGTAGTTCAGATTGCATCAATGATAAATGTGGCAACGTCGTCCCAAAACACGCCATTGACGTAGAAGTAACACTGTGACGTCGTACAGGTCAAGACCCAAACGTAGGTGTCATCTGGAACTTTTTAAAGCAAAGCTTTTACCTCTACCCCCCCCCCCCTTCCAGGGTTCTTTCGCGACCGTTGGTGTCAACAGAAAACTGCCGCGAACAAATAAGAGAATTTACTGGTGACGCCAGTAATCGAACCTGGAACTAATCAACTACCAAAGCGAGAGCCCGTTGTCTTACCGATTTATCTAGGAGCCCACGCGGAGACGGGGAAGGCAGGTGGTGCACTCACCGAGAACATCTACGGGTTTACTCCCTCCATTCTCTCTGAATGTCACGTGATAGCGTCACGCGACCTCTCGAGCCGCTGTGCGCTCCGCCCACGGCACGTCTAGCGGCCCTGCGAGCGCCTTGCGGGTCTAATAGAAATTACAAAAATTAAAGGAAGCTCACACCAACTCAAGGCTTCTAGTACGCCAATGTCCTAAAGCCTGTGGCCTCCAGTGTTCACGTAAAAATCACAGCTCTTTGTCGTCCCGCCTTCACACTAAACGACACATCAAGGAACACAATCAAATACCCATTGATGCCCAGCATAGAATGTAATTCCGCTTGATGTACTCCCGGACTCTTGGCGACAAGAACTAAAGATTCTCCCTTTGCTTAAAAAAAATTGGCGTAAATACACCCTGTGAATTTGGTTGGAAAGCAAAGCTGTAAACGGTACTAACGAAGATCACTCATGTGACTCACTTAAATTCACTCACGAAGCTCTAAAAATAGTGAAACCAGAGAGAAGTGAACTGCACTTAACCACGCCCTTTATTACTTCAAAGAGATATTCTTGGCAATGGTAAATTAATACATGCTGCATGAACGGGGCTTGGCTGAATTGTATTGGTGTAGCACATGAGTGGAAACTTTTATAAAATGAAGCTCAAACCCGGTGTTAGACGATCTCAATTCTCTGGCTCTGCCGTGGCGGGCGGAGGCGACGAGATCGGCGGCAGAGACGAAGGAGAAGGAGCAAGAGGAGGAGGAGGAAATACTTCTATTCAGATTTCTGACCGGCCCAGAGTGGTACCCAGGGGAGTGGTTCCTTCTTCACTGTAGCCCATATTCAGTCGGCGCCGCCTGTGCTCTGTCCACCAGATTAAGCTGGGTGGGCAGTGAGGGGCTGGACAGCAGCATCTCCAATTGCTCTTGTTCGGTAGTTGACGGAAAGAGAGGAGGGTGCTCCGGGCTACAGTCGCACAGCCCGATTATGTGGCAGAGTTTTCCTAGTTTTGAGCAAAATTTACATTCATCGTCTTAGCGATTCGGGTGCATTAAGTGAAGACGCGTAGGGTGTGGGAAGGAGCCGGATTATATGAGCCGTAGGGTAGTTTGTTGTTTTATTGAAAGGTCAGGGTAAGGCGAAGGTAGGGTCTGTATCAGAATGCGATAATGCTGGATTGTGTCCTTGAACGAGACAAGCGGGTTTCTGTCCTCGTGCAGCTCAGTAGCACGGAGGTAAAAGTGCAGGCTTGGTGGGCGTACTCGTTGCGCTTCACAGAAGCGTGAGCTGGTTTCCAAATGAGCTGAACGGAACTGTGTGGGGAGTGGTTTTGAAGCACATGCAGTGCAGGTATGGACACCAATTCCGACAGGTAATTCCGGTAGGATTGTTGGCAATCTTACTTTACGAGCTCCTCGTTGAGTGAGAGCCAAGGCGATGACTGCCTCTTCTCCTGGCGCCATGTCCTCGGTATTGAGTGCGGCACAAGCAAGGAGTTTGGTTGTGGAGGTAGCCACTGATGATGACGTACTGCCGCTATCGATGTTGGGAGGCGTCTGTGTAGAAAACTTCATGATCCTTACCGAGGATGGAGTCTAGCGCTTGAGCCCATCTTTGTCCTTGGAAGGTAGATGACCACGGAAACTTTTCAGTACGCGACAATAAGACGACACAGAATTTTGGTTAAAGGTGTGAGCAGAGTTCCTTTTGAGCGTTTCGCCGGCCATCCCTAAGAAAAGGGAAAGCGCAATACATATATGCATACACTGATCTAGAAAACACTTCCTATTGATAAATAATCTACTCAAAATGCATATCCAAGGGATGGGACGTACAAGATTGAGCTTTGGATCCCGTCCTCTACAGCCTGTGGCTTTGATGAGGCCCTCGCACCAATCAATAGCACACACTCCGGGACTTCCGCCTTCCAGCGCCTCGCGCTTCAAGAACACATGGAACATCAGGAGTTCTCGTTTGGGGACATCAACAACACATAAAACCCGAGCTATCTACGCTTCGCGTTAAAAAAAACAGACTCAACGTGCACACCAGATACAGCTCATTTATTCTGTTAACTCGCGAAATAAACCACCTCTCCACAGGCGAGTCTTTTCAGCCTTCTTTGGGGTACGGTTAGCTGCACAATTGTGTAGACCCGACTTGCGGAGTACGATGTGTTCAGCGAGTGAGCACGGAAGTGGCGGATGCGCATCCTTTGCACACGTAGCTGTTTGCCCGGACAACCTGAGCGATGCTGTTGGGTCCGCACTCATTTCCGGGTGTCTTGTCAATGCCTGCGAAACACATGCGGTGTGGCGTCAATGACATTGTTATTTCGGAGCGAGAAAACGTTTAGACAACTCCACGAGCTTGTGAAAAGTTTCTATATAGTTGATAAATGTTGACGCGCGTAGCCGATGGCGCGTCCGAGGTCGAGCTCCTCACTGGAAACGACACAGTGGTTAGACAAGGTATTGAAGCTAAACGTACCGAAACACTCTCCGGATAATTTAGAGTTGAGGGATTAAAAGGGAAAGCGTAACCTCTACGATGCTTGTTATTTACCGTAAAAATGCATCGGCATACCACAACAGGTTTTTGTGGGTCTAGTAATTGATATAGCCACCACGGGATGTTTGTTTTTTTGGTAATGCTTGGTACACGGGGACTGAGAGTTGCGACATCAAACCACAGTATTGTCGCTGCACGTCTTCGGTGTATGTATTTGTTTACTGCGTTCTTTTTGTAGGAGAGGTCCAAATGAAGGACACAGAGGTGCTATTTATCGAATCGGCGGCAAAGTTTATAGGCGGCAACATTACTCAGGCAAATTAAACTTCCGGTGGCACTCAGTGAAAAAAAATTTTTAAAATCAGCATGATACAGGTATGACCCTTTCCGTTAAAGGAGTAGTGGAAATTTCAAAGCTGAGAAAACTATGTAAAATGCCTGGTTTTTACCAGGAGATATCCCCCAGCAAGTTTAACAGCAACCGTTCGGCGTGACATATTTTAAATACATTTAATCTTTGCCCGCACGAGAAAGCCCAGAGCAGGCAAGCATGACATCGTCTGCTGTTTGACCTAAACTGCCGACGTCGGGCTCCCGTGGCGTAGCCGACGCGCTGGCTAGGGTTGGCGAGTGACGCCGTGTGTACACGTCAATGTTTTTCGGAATGACGTCATGCTGCCCGGGAGCGTGGGGATGGTGAAGATCTCGGCCGGTCTAGAGTTCCTGTATATCGCGTACCGCAAGAGTTGCGCGTCACATTGTCACCGCCTTAAACACTCGGTGCTGTGGAGAATTAATCTGCGTAACATTCCTTCCTCAACTACCTTCGGGTGGAGTCATATACGCGCTTTCAGATGCGTCCCCTTCTCATGGAATGGCGCAACAATACTCGGCGGTATTAAAGCTATAAATTAAAATTATCTGCAGCAAAAGACTGCGATAAATATTTAATAAAACGCCGCTATTTGAAAAAGTTACTTTGCGGTTAGCCGCCAGATGTTTTCAGCGAACACAAACTTTGGTTCGATACACCTTCGGAAATGATTAAATCGCCTTTAAAGGAACCCTGTCAGACAAAACACGAGTTTGGTTCCTTTCGAACGATTTCCTGGTTAGGAATCATTGACAGCACCCATAGCGCACACTTCGGTTAAGTAACCTATATAAAAGGAAAAAAAGGGAATGTCTATGCGGCCCACTAGCTCATTTCCCGCAATAGAACTTATGATGGCATATGCATGTGCCCAACTGCGCGATTGCTTGAGAGCGACAAAAGGAAACGCAAATTAGGCACGGCTAATAAGCTTGCCGAACGAACTATTGCGCCTAATAATAATGCAATTAATTTTACAGCACAAGGTAGCGGGTTCGATTCCTAGCCGCGGTGGCCGTCTTTATGATGGAGGCGAAAGCAAAAACGCCGTGTGTACGAAATTTCGGCGCACGTTAAAGATCTCCAGGTGGTCACAATGAAGTCCGGAGCCCTCCACTACGGCGCGCCTCATCGACTGCGTTGCGTCGGCGTGTTAAGCCCTACAATCAATCAATCAAATCATTTTACAGCAGTAAAGAATGGTGCGGTAAACAATGAAAGTTACGAAATTACACGTAAGGGAAGAAGTACTGATGCCGCACGGCTGTTGTGATCCGGGCACACATGTTTTAGCTGCACACCGAAGTCCCTCCGCTTTGCAGTTCTTACAAGGCACTCGCCGATTGCCGCAAGCGATGTTGCCTTACGCGATCCTGTTTGTCAAGGATACCCCATGTTTCACGAAACAATTACTTTCTACAGTAACAGAAACAAGGTGCACATTCAGTCCAAATTAAAGCAACGGCGGACAACTGTGCGTGAATGCGTATGGTAGCGCTTTCTGGTAATACCGGACGGACGGCAAGCAAGGCTGCAGAGCCGAATGACGCAGTGGAAGTTCGTTTGAATACGCGCACTTACAACTTCATTGCAGACGTAATGAAAACACGCGATTTAGCGGGAGAATCAAAAGTTTAGATGAAATAGACTGATTTCGCATTGAATACGGCGTGATTTGCTGCAGGACAAGCGCTGTAGCACTATAAACACGAAATCTTTCGAATAAAACAAACTCCTGTTTTGGTCTGCATGGCCCCTTTAAGGACGAAGCCCACTTATTCAGCAAGTACTGACGATAACCATGCTCATCAGTGCACTCGAACGGGCGAATAGCTTTGTTGGTTGTACTTAGTCATTAACTTTAGGCTAATTGACTTCAAAATACACGTAGCGACAAACCAGCATACTCACAAACTGCGCGGTGCGTGCCATAGCAGGGACACTTGATGCACACCAATCCGGTAACGTCATAGGCGCACACTTGATTAGAGCCGCACTTGGGGCCCTGCGAAGAATACAAAGCAACGTATCTTTATTTTGAAGGCGAATACTTCGAATCGTTGCTTGTATCGAACACCGTGAACCTAACATCGAAGGTTTTTATTCATCGAATGGGAAATATTCCTAGCCCTAGAAAAAACCGGGTACGGCAGACACATTCAGCTGTGTTAAGAGAGCTATAACTGATTGTTTTCATCTGCATAAAGACTAGAGCATTGATATACATGCACAAAGTTTCTAAGATAGCGGTATTCATTAGCGCCTCGTCTTTTAGAGCCTGTTAAAGCGATCAATAATGGCATACAACAACCTCCAACGTGAGGAAACCATCGAGTTGAATTAAAATGCAACTCGTATTTTCCCCCGAGTAAGGGAAAAAAAGATTGTGTACAACGTCTGTGCAGCGAACATCGCTTCGACTGTTGGGTAAACAAGTAAATGCTGAATTCAATGCACCGCGAAGTTTAGCTGCTTGAAATGATGCGCATTAACTCGAGTGCGACTCGAGCTTAAGCGATTGTTGAGGTTAACTTGCGCTAATATATTCGACATTTGAAATTATCCTCTCATGATACAGAAACGCTGCGTTGAGAAATACTGCAAAAAAGTTTGAAGACGCAAAAATTGGGTTTTTTGAAGGAGCAATGACGCCACTTACGTTGCGTCCTTCACATCGACTCTCCTTGTGTTCAAGGAACAAGCCTGAAAAAAAAAAAAAAAAAGGTATTGCGACTATAAGACGCAAGAGATGCGCACACGGAAAATGGGTTTACCTTCACACTGCTTTAAAAAAAACACTTGCGTCCATACAGATCAGTTACATTGCGTAATTGTAGTCTGCTAAAGCCTTTAAAATATAGGCATTGCCCGCCAGCCACCATGCCTACTCCAATTTCGAACACCATGAGATTTAAACCTGGTGCGCAGAAGCTTACGCAAAGCCGCCAAAAAAGAAGTCTGAAATGTGACCAATATGCGCCGAAACTTGCTGCACGTAGTTGCCTGATTACCATGGTCAAAACAGTTGCCAGGTGTTATCTACCGCGTGAACCATCAAGTCACCGCCAAAAAAAAAAAAAAAAACGGGGAATGTGTACAACAAGAAAAATGCAAAAATAGCCAAAATTTTGGGGTAGCAACCTTACCCAGCTATACAACTCGTCACTAACCAAATGATTCGGGTTGACCTGGTCTAAATAGTGTTGAATTATGGTGGCCATGGAAGCATTCTTTCATTTCGCCCAATCGGTCATACTGCTTCCGCTCACCGACTAGCAAGTCACCGCTAATTAGTGATAGTGACTGGCTGGTCGGGGAGCGGAAACGGTTGGCCGATTGTGTAGAAATCAGGATAGACTGCTCCCATCCATTACGATAATCCTCGCAGTTGTGGTTCCGCATATGCCGGTCTTGATTTTGCCCAACAGGCCGAACCGCTTCCGCTAAATGATTAGCCAGACTCACTACTACGAATTACCAGTTACTCTGGGTAGACAGTGAGCGGAAGCGGTGTGCCCGGTTGGGTAAAATCAGCTACAACTGCCCCCTTGGCGGCAATGATGTAACACTATTTAGACCGTTGCCGACGGGGTATTGATCAGTACACACAATTATTGCAAAAAAAGTTATTTGAAGAGTTTGGAAAGTTTTTTGAGCGTTCCTATGAAAACGTCGCCTTCATGGTGAACCGGTGCACCGACCGTCGGCTACAGTTTAACAAGAAAAAGGAAACGTGGCGTTAAACAGTCGTGGACGATGACAAGATAGGACGGATGCAGGCGCCGCTATCTGTCGTATCTTGTCTTCGTCGAAGTACGTTTTGTTTATTTTTTTTTCGTCAGCTACAAATTTCGCGGCGGCATATTACCCGCTCATGAGTCTTCGACTGCGGCATGACCAACTCCAGGTACGATAACGCACTGCGTACTGTTTCACCGAACACGGCTACTACAGAACACGGATGATTTCGGCTTCCTCGTAGATGTGTTAATGCATATTGCAGAAAACAAATCCCCAAAACTGCTTAACATTGCAGTTGTCATGCCAAGCCCAAGCCAAAGTGAGGGTCTTCCGATAACCCCCCCTCCCCCTGCGACGACATGGATTACCAGACGCAGTTTCTCTCTAGTATACTTACTAAAAAAACTATGGTGCCAGCTATGCACAGAGCGTACGCTAAAGTTACCACCGGCGCTCACGAGGCTGACCCTCCGCACTCGGTTGCTGCCGGGCATGCGCACAACCACCTGAAAAGGCCAGGCGCTATCATAAGCTGCCGCTCTCTTCGTAGGCTGGCACTTCGTACTCGTTTAAAACTTCGGCCCACTGTGCTATATTTCACAGTTGATTTTAACTGTGGTAACACATCGAGCAATGAAACGCCCATATCGTTTAAACAATGCAGCAACTGGCAACAATTTTCGCGTGTCTGTGGCTCATTCTACAAGTCTTAGGATTCAACGCGCAAAACTTCACGATGAAAAGTACACGGCTGCAGGATCAGCCAAATCATTCTTGGCTTATTATTAAACGTTGTTTAAAATGACCTTGATGACCAGCTGACTTCCAGCTCTTTTGTCAAGAATTGTTTGTCAGCGTTGTAGCATGAAAGCTGCCCCTAGAAAGTCTGCGACCAGGACATTACACACCACTTGTTCTTCCTTCCGAATTTAGCAACCCATACAGCTGCATAGCCAGTTGCCAAATATTTGCGCCCGCTCTAGGTTCATATATGGTTTAATTTCTATTTCAAGCGCACTATTTCGCGACGCTGCTATGGATTCTGTAACTCCCTAACTCTCACTCCATAACGCCCTGCTTTCGATAAGAACGAACACGGCAGTTATTCATTTTTTTTTCTCCGCCTTTGAGAAACAGCTCAGTCGTTTGCGAAGGAAATTATACGATTATATACGGAAGGTATGTGATGACCGATATTGGTGTTGAAGTAACAAATGCGATTCCTCTCTGGACAGGACAGCGCAAAAAAAGGCCGCGTAAGCCTTGCTCTGCTGGAAACGACCGAAGACAACGGTTCTCTGCCACCCCTGCCTCGTAACACATTACCTCTCCCTTATACCTATCACGCTCTTTGCTTCCCCTTCTACTGCTCGCATGGCTAATTCAATTGCGATTTGCCGAAGTCAGTACAATTGTCACGCACTCGCGCTGCTTTCGTTGGTTAGATACCACATATAGGTAACCGGCAAGAAGCGCAAAGGCTCAAGGGTACGTCGTCTGCTCCCGCCACTTCTGGTTCGATAGCTCCCCTGGCCTCCCGTACACCGGCGGCTTTCTCGCGCGTATATGCCTTTTTATGTGCTTTCACCAAAACAAGAAACTCATGCACCGCACCGTCAATGAATGACAACGATTGAGACGCCGGCGTACGGGAGGCCAGGGGAGCTCTCGAACCAGAAGTGGCGGGAGCAGACGACGTACCCGTAAACCTTCGAGCTTCTTATCTCTCACCTATTGCCTCAGACACTCCGGAGATATTCTTGGCGCTGCATAAAGTAAAACATGTATGACCCACGTGATTGGTTTTGGTCATTTGGAGCGGTTACGCCAAGGTATGAGTAAACACCGACTTCGAATAATTTTGGCGGGGCGGTTAAATTTAGTGACTCGATGGACAGCGAGACCAAAATGTGCGCGTTAAGTAGCCCAAAAAGGCCAGTCTATACTTTCGGTCACCCGCGCTGACAACGTCGCCGCCGGCCTCAAACCGACGGCCACACTGCTCCCGTGAACCCGATTAAGGCTCAAGTCTCTATCTCTTCTATCTCTCTCTCTCTCTCTCTCTCTCTCTCTCTCAGCTGGACAGGGAAAACTAAACGATTTGCATAAGCGCTTCTATTCGCCTCTTCCTTGTACACCTCTTCGCGCTATTCCATACTCGCATGTATCAACTCGCCCACACACAAATGTTCCTCCCAGAAGCTGGTACGTGGGGAACCGCATTCTGAAGACCCTTGAATGCATTCATAACTATTCGTCATTTTCGCGCAGGCTGTTTGTCGAAACGGACCTGCACTGTGGGTGCACCGTGCAGAAATTTTAAGGCCGCATTTCAAGATAAGCCACCAATACTCACATTCGTATGGGTCTGACGGGCAGTCCTTCAGGCGGCACTCGTAGCCAGGTTGACACTGGCGCAAAAAAAAAATGAAATTTTCAGACTCTTCAGAGAGATCACACATACCTTTCAAGCTAAAGCGATTTGCATTTTTATTTACCTTCACAATACCAGCTGGCTCCCGAAAGTTTCTCAAGACGATTTATTTAGTACTCCTTGAATCAATGGCAGGCGTTCTTCAGTTGCATGTCGGATTAGCATTGAGGGACTCTGCTAAAACTATTGAGGGAGTTTAACGCGCCGAAACTATACACCCGGGCTAGGACGCGCGCCGTAGTGCAGTACTCCGGGAGTAATTTAGACAATCCGGGGATCTTTAACATGCGCGGAAACCTCAACACACGATCGTTTTCCCGACTAGAAACTAATCAGCCCAATGGAACGTGGCTGTTCCGTACAGTTCCAAATCACGAAGAACAGCAGTTTTGACAGATTTGAAAATACAGCGAGCGTTTACATGGCAGCGACAGTTTTTACCGCGTCGACGTCATGTAAACGCCGGAATGCGCTCGGAAGACGCAGCGAAGTCGCTGTGCCAGAAGGCTTGGACGCATTTCCTTACAGCTTCTCTGGCTCGCTGCGATGTGGTTCTGTCACAGCCATGTAACCGCAGCAATAGCCGGCTTGCTCCGCGCCCAGAGGCATCACTTTAAAGCGAAGCTTTCTATGATTCACCGATGGCCTCGTTCGTCGCGAAAACGCCTTCTTGCAGGGCAGCGAACTTTGCACAATGGGTTCCGAAAATGACCATCTTGATAAGCGAATGGGGAAAGTTTGGCGTTTTAATCATATTTCCCTTAAGAATTGGGACTTACATTTTTTTTCGGGAATTAAGGCAAGTAAAGGCTAGTACATAACAGCGCAACATAACTCACCGTGCATGAAGAAGAGGACACGCCCACGCCTGCGAACGAAAGAAAAAGCAAGAGCCTCAGCCAGCAAGCGCGTATAATCTGCTAGAGCAATGCTATAGCCTGCATGGCAGAGCAGAGTTCGCATATATGCAAAAAGAAAAAAAAGAACTACTCACAGTGACGCTCAGTCTCGCAGTTAGCGCGGCTGGAGTAGTTGGCGTGCAGAACGCAACGCTGTCCTCCCGCACAGTCAGCATCCTGACACAAAGAAAATGCCATTTAAGGAAGGAACACGAATGGCAACATGCATTTCCGAACGGCAGACAACCAATCGACACACTGGAAACGATTCTTGGGTGGAATTGCAATAACATGTGAACGTCCGATACCTAGAAGATAAGGTTCTCCGATATACACATGTCCGCCGTGCGAGGCACGAGACACGCATACGTTGGAGCCGGCATTTTGGGCCACTCGCTCACCGCCGCAGCAAGTCGCTGTAGAGAGATCACGCTATAATTTCGCGCGCAACGCGGGTTTCCTGGTGAAGCTTGAATAATCTTATTCATTTCGCGTTGCTGTGTCTTGTGGGGAACGAAAAAACTGTGCGTTGAGCACTTTGACCCATTAACGGCGGCACGGACCGTTCAAAGGGTGCTTCCACACTACAGGAACCTTAGCAGAAGCATAACATTATCGCCCCATTGAAAAGGGGCGTGGAGAAAAAAATCGATTTTGTAGAATTCAAATTTGGCGCCTCTTGGAAGACCGCCTCATAGTCTCTACAATGGCAGAAAGAGGGCGCCAGGAGTCCGCTATAAGGTAGGAGTTACTGTATAAACATCCCCCTCGCGAGGGGCACGATCAAATGCAGAGCATTTCCGGGGCGCACGACGTTAAGTAGTTTGCGTTACGTTAATGTTGTTGCACTTGTGGCAACTGCTGACGAGAGAGCGCTCGTCAGCAGTAATTTGAATGAGTCAACGATATAAGGCGCGTTCGTAGCGTCCCATTCTGTGTCGGCTTTGTGGCGCAGTGGGTAGAGCACCATGTACATTGCGTTCCGCCCGCAGGGTCGAGGGATCGAAACCTGGCGCCGGATAGTATTTTCTTTTTTATATAGTAGGGACAACGACGGTGTGGACTACGGACGTCAACGCGGGTGACATCGTGAGTGAAATGCTCTGCATTCAAAATTTAAGTTGGCCTCACTGATGTGGAAGATAGCTCCGTCACAGTAACAATGACGCCTATTGGAACGCAAGCCTGATGTAGTAGCGACCCATCAGCCACTTCCTCGCCCGTCTTTATGACTTCAGTGATGTGTTTGTGCGATCGGCGGTCGCCGACTAAGACCATCAAGAAACACGCTGTGCGATGACACTGGTGCCTCGAGTTTTGCGCGATCGTATCACTTGCATGCTGACGTGCGGGTGGGGCTCATACGTATTTATATCCCCCATAATGCTAGAGAGTTTTGGCTGACCGTTTCTGGCGCTCCACTCCACGCACATAGCAAGCGGGAGCGCCATTGCGCATGCGTGGCGCGCTAGGGCACTAGCGGTGATACCGGAGCGGGGCCCCGCTTCCCTGATTGTTGATTGTAGGGTTTAACCGCGACGCAGCGCAGCGATGAGCGCGCGTAGTGGAGGGCTCGATTAATTTGCCACCTGGGATCTTAACGTGCGCCGAACCCTACACGGGGGCTTTCGCCTCCAGTAGAAGCGGCCGCTGCGGCGGGAATCGAACGGACCCGCTTTCCAGCGGGCCTCTTAGCGGGCTCACGATACCGCGCGGGCTTTTACGATGGTGCCCCCTGCACGGCGAACTCCGTTTCTCCAGTTGAACGCGAGCGACGAAACGCTAAAGCGCTCCCGAATAAGCAAGGTGCCGCATTCAACGACGTTTAGAACAAAGCGAAAAACGTCCGCCGAAGCGCGGGCCTACTTTTATGCACCTCCGAGAGAGACAGCCTTGCCTTGGCTATCCGAAAGTTGAACGGCTTCTTTTAATAAATATTTAGGACCGTTATATCGTGTCAGCGACTACATGCTATAAAAAAAGTGAAATGAGGCAATAAACACCGCACTTTTCCTTATTTGAGTGCCTAAAATACCTTGTCTTATAGTTCGTTTGGGTGAAATTTTGGTTTACACGCGCGCACGGCACGAGCAGTGATGCCAATGATTCCCCGCCGAGAGAGATAGGGTTGCGCTAAGCTAAAAGCGTTTCGGCTGCTATCGCTCCGATCGCGCTGAGAGGGCCGCCGGCAGCGGAGCGGACCGTTAGAAACTGTTAGCTAAAACTCTTTATCGAGCCCCGACATCGCGTAGCGCGCAATGTGCAAGTTCTGTATTATCTTTTTGGGGCGAGAGGTGGCATTAAAGAGTCTTTCGGGGTTGGAGTTCGGTTGATTGCGTTACCAGAAGCAAAGAATTAAACGAAGTGTTAGTTTGCCTTTATGTCGCTGTAACGCAAAAAAAAAAAAACGGGAGAACTTAAAATTATGCATAATTATATAAATATCAATTCCCAACAAGGTTAAAAATCACACAACGAGCCAATCCTGCGTAATAACAGCACATCTTAGCAGTTTCCAACGTTGAGCGCTTATTTAAACCACCTATCAAAAACTGTTGTATGAAAGTGATACTCTACGCAACTTCGCGTTCGCCTTAGGATTTTGAAATATTACAAACGACGAGATTTTACACGCCAGAGCTACCTACACCTGCGCTACCAGTGGTGCCCTAGTGGAAAGCTACGGATTAATTTTGACAATTTGGGTATCTTAACGTAGGCTGAAATTTTGACACTGGCGTTTTTGCCCCTCGCCGTGACCTGAAAAGCGGGACTTGGGATTCAGTTTGATGGCATACTTGCGTAGATCTACCTCGGGCGTCTAATAAACTTTTTTCGAAGTGCAGAAATTGTATCGAACAATGTATTATATCAGATACACCATCTTTCGAATTTTTTTACTCTCACTTGGGCCTTTCAACCGCGAAGAAATACCCAATATCAGTTCTGACTCCTCCTAAGCGTTTTTCAAAAAAACAACTCGATAACTGGCCGCATGGAGTCCCAAATGCAGTTTCAAAGATGGATTCCTCCATCGTAAGCGTGCCCGGTGGGTCTACACGGATATTTTAAGCGGTGTATCATACACTTTTTTAAGGGTATATGCCACATTATGTGTCTATGTTATGTGTAGGTACACATATACCTACATGTAAATGGATATATGCTACATTATAAATAATGTAGATATATATACCTATATATATGTAAGTATGTATATACTTAGTTTTTATGCGCTTATGATACATTATGTTATTTTATAACAATTGGAGAAAAATTTTCCTCACGTTTGTTATTGTTTGAGTAAAACTAATTTTATTCTCATTATCTGGGCATTACAGGGTTAGGATGAATCTCTTAAATCTGATCCTCCACAGACAAGGTGCATGCGCCTTCAATGCTAAGTGCGCAGGAAAGCTTTGGAGAACATTCAGGAACTGTGGAGGGAATAGTCGAAGTAATGTCATGCCTAGAACACTTGACCTGTCATACGTTGATACCAATCATGCAATTTGTTATTTCCCTTAGTACGCAAGTCTGTTAATTAGCGAAAGGAGTGCTATGCCTTTTTTAACCTGTACTCATATGTACCAACGCTGATAATATTTGGAGTTTATTTTGGCAATTGTACGTCTTCAATGCCGTTTTTTATCCTAGCGTACTCACCGTCTGGCACGTCGCTGCGGAAACTGCCAGAACACAGCCTGAAAAAAAAAGGGGGGGGGGGAGAAATTAATCACATTCGTGAATCTATATTGCTACTGCCGGTTAGGGCTTCGAAATTCAATCGCCCAAAAGGATACATTCACTTATTGCGAGAAGAGTCGGAAGAGAAAAAAAACGCTTCGAATGTTGAATTTTCAAATATCAGTCGCAGTCTCGAAGGGACGCTATGCGTACGACGTGTTCTAGTAACCAAGAGACGTGTGGTGTCAGGGTGCGATCTCATAATCGCCGCTAGTCAGCAGACGAGCCGGTCTATTCATCTTGCTCGATCGGGATGTTTTTCCGCGCCGAGTCACGCTGTTGCTCGTCGGAGCCTCTTTTTCCTCGGAATGTTAGAAGGTTTAATGTTTCCGACGCGCTCAAAGGGTGTGACAAAGCGCCAAGTAGTAACCAACGCTCCTTGCGACTGTTCCAACACTGGCATTTCTACATAGGAATCTAGGGTCGTACAGTCGCAGTCGCACGTCTGCACTTTTTTTTTTTACTTGGGGCATGCGTGAGCCTGCTAAGCATACTTGGATACGAAAAATACAGAGCGAATCAGCACTTCTATGGCTTAAGATGTGGCCGCGAGTACGGAGTTGCTGTTTTAGCGCAAGAATGCGACTGTTTCGGTGTTTTGAAGCGCCAAGCGGCCCACAGCAGGGTCACTCATTCTTTGGCAGAGCTGGCCGCAGTGACCGGGCCGCAAGATGTTCGAAAAAGAATTTGGAATTTTTGTTTTGGTAATTAGACGTTATTTATTTGGCATAATTTCATATTATATATGGGGCACAATTTAGTTCATGTATGTTCAATTTTACGCCCTTGATTTATTTCGGTCAGCTTAGCGTAAATTTTTGCGCAAATTTTGCAATTTAGAGAATATGTTGGCGTTGGAATCCGTTTCTGTCAGAGAGCAAATTTGGTGTGAAGCCACGGCTGGCAACCATGCCTACCGAGCATTGACCACCGGACGGTGAGGAAACAAACTTTGGTGCGCAGTTTCGGCTCTTCCTGAAGTGACGTATCCCTTCTTTTGTCTGTTTTAACGCTGTCTTTCTTTCCACGCTCCTGTCATCTATGCTCCAGATTTCAGCTGCAGGCGAGCGAGCGATTTTGGCTGTCCCCTTTGCAGTTTGATACTGTGGTGATGACGCCTCTCAGTGAGCGTTGGACGAGACCAGCTGAAAGCGATCGGCCGGCGGCCACGGAAAACAGCTCAATGAGCGTCGTAACGCTCCCCCGCTAAAACCACTACGGCAGATGACTGCGACACGGTTTTCTTTGTTGGAAGCAAGGATAGGAGCTCAGACATTTGGAAGGATGCATAAGGAAGCGAGAAAAACGTGCTCAGACACAATTGTAAGAGAAACTTTTAATACCCGTTTTTGCGGGAGACATATATAGGGCCTTCGAACCGTGTACAGGCGTTAAAACAACAGAACGACCGAGTACTTGGGGAAATGAGTGGCGTCAGCCGAGCTGGCAGCGCCATTGGTTGCGGTGGTACTGCGTTCGCGCTTCTAGGGAGACGAAGTCGAAGCGTGGCTCGCGAACACCTCCGTCCGTCGGACTGCATCTCGACGCATCTGGGCATCACTCGTACGCGTTGTGCAATAAATTATGCAGCACATGTAGGGCCCAACAGGCGGCAAAGGAGAATAGACTGGGTAAGACGACGCGAAATTCAGATGTAAATAGACAACAAAAAGGCGGAGAGTCAGTACCGCGGCTAACGAGCAAGCGTAACCACTGAGACGGTTAGAATGCAAGGAACGGTTGGCACGAAGTGCGAGGAAGAAGCGCCGCCGTGTTGCGGGCTCATATAGCCGTAGAAAAGCTTGCGCATTTGGCCGAGTTTCGATTTCTCGAGGGAGACGCTTCGCATTCCCAAACATTCATCAATCGGACCCTTATGGTTTTGCACATGTAAGCAAATACCTGGGAGTTGCACGACAGCAGCTGTCCGCGGCGTGTGGGGCTCATGGCCCAAATTTCCTTATTGAAACGCTTGCCTACACAGATATATTTGAATAAAACATGGAGCTCTAGACCCTAGACCCTCCGATCGACGCCCGCTCACGCTTCCATCGAGGGCAGCGAATACGCCCCCCAACAAGCCTGCGCTATTACCGGGGCCACAGGCTGTGGAGCTGCAAGAGGGCAGTCACCCGTTTGTCGTTCGCAGATACACAACCCAACATTATCGCCTTCGCAGGTAGACCTTACCTCTGCCCCACCGCGACCTATCCAGGGAATAACAAACTACCTCACGGCTCATACAATCCGGCTCCTTCCCACGCCGATGCGTCTTCGCTCAATGCACACGAGTAGCTAAGACGCTGAACGTAAATTTTGCTCAGAAGTAGGTACACTCCGCCACATAATCGGGGTGTGCGACGTTAGCCCAGAGCACCCTCCTGTCTTCCCGTGAACATCCCAAGTAGAGCAATGGGAGGTGTTGCTGTCCAGCGCTTCTCTGCCTGCCCAGCTTCAGCTGGTGGCCACAGTACAGGTGACGCGCACTGCGTATGGGCTCCGATGAAGTAAGCACTATCTTGGGCCCGTGGGCTGTTTGGAATGCTAAAAAAAGCATTTCCGCCACCTACTCTCTTTCTCCTGATCGAATCGAATCCTGCAACCATACGGTTGATGCTTCCTTTTACGGGGAAGCTATGACAAACAGTTAATCTGTTAGCGAACATAAACCCCTCCGAAGTTTAGAGGGCGCGTGCGCGATAGCATCCTAGTGCGGGGAGAGACAAGCCACAAAAGGAAAGGGAACATAGGGGTATCTCGAGGCGAAACGCCACACGAACAAGTGTTTGGGATAGAGTTGGTGAGCCACAAATGGAGAGGGAATACTCCCGCAGAGGATCGCGCATTGGTACTAGGAACGACGCCGCGAGCAGCGGTGGTGAGTGAACGACAGCGCCCCCGGGCCGACGAGGTGCTCCTGGAAGCAGAAATGCGCGGGACAAAGAGCGGGCCGGCGAAGCCCAGCGCGAGACGCGGCAGTCGAAAAATATACTAAAATGTGATGTACAGGGGGGATTAAAAGAAATACGAACAACGGAGCGCACAGCCTCCGACGCATGCTGCTCCTTCTGGCTGCAAAGTCAGAAAACTACGCGCGTGCGCACTTCGAGAGCGTGTATGAATGTGGCCTGCGTTTATGGGAAATGCTTGATCAAGAAGCGACCCCGGTCATTTATTTTGAGGCGCCTAGCTGTTCACGCTGCGTCGCCACTGAGCAAGATGATCGTTGAACGGCATCATGCTGGCTGCAATCAGCCGGCTGTTCTCTTGGCTCCGGAATGTAGGAGATAACAGGATGCTCAGTGGCGACAGAGCACAGTTTACTACAATGCAGCCAGACGGTGCAGCATGCGTCGGAGGCTGTGCGCTCCGTTCGTATTTCTTTTAATCCCACCTGTAAATGTAGTCGTGTCGCTGGTCAACTACCTTCGCGGAGAGGAATGGCCGATTAATCTTTGCAATTTTTGTCCGGTCAACTGCATAACGGCATTCCCCTACAGCAGTTTTCACGGGAAGTGAAACAAAGAAAAGCCATCACTGTCAAGACAGGTGGGAGGTATGGCGGAAATGTCCTACGCCGAAGAGGTTACCATACTTGGGCGAGGCCATGACGTCGCTTTTTATGAAGCTTCTCTACCATCTAAATATGTGCACAAAGCCCACTGCCCTTTCTAATTCCCAGCTGTGGCGCGCCTTCTCCGTCGCTTCATCCGGTCAGGCACTATCGTGATACATTGAAATACGAACTACGGAGCACGTGGCTGATGATGATGATGATTAGTGGCTTTCCCTTTGAATCGGGGCGTCGGTTGTCAACAACCGACTTGCCTGTTTTATTACGTTTACTTGCCCTACTCCCAGCTAACCTATAGATTTGCTTCCTCCCTCCCATCTCTCCCCCTTTTCTGTTTTAAACCCATCGCCTCCACCCCCCTTTTTTCTCCCCTCGCTGTTCTAAATTCTCGTCCGCATGATTACTCCGCCTGCGTACCCATCCCTTCCCTACTTTTCCTCCACCACCACTCCAGTCACCTCTTCGTCACCTCTATGGCCTTGAAGTTGAGGTTCCCCCTCGCCCCAAATCCCAAAGCCTCCGCCAGCGTCGTTTCCCCCTCACCCCGCGGTGGCTGTATCTCTGTACAGCTCCTGACAATATGGTCTATAGTTTCCCGATCACTGCCGCAACATGCACACGTTTCATCCTGCTGCCTGTAGCTACCCGTGTATGCCCGGGTTTTTAGGCTCCCTGCCCGTGCCTCGAAGAGCAACGCACTGCCTCTCGTATTGCCATAGAATCCCTCCTTTTTTTTTCCCGTTTCTCTGCCCTATAAGTCTCCAGGGTTTTTTTCGCTTCCATTCTCTGTGCCCACTTCGTCGTCTCTGCTGCCTTTACCTGCTTTTTAACTGTTGTGTAAACCCCGTTTTCCCCTACCGACTTTCCGTAACGCTTGGTCAGCTGTCTGGTCCTCCGTCTCCACCGCGTGTCCACGCTCCTCAAATACAGGTACTTAAACACCCTCGCGGCCCATTTTTGGTCCTCCATGTCACGAAGTCGCTCCTCAAACTTTATCTTGCTCTGCGCCTCCCTCGCCTCGAAAGACGACCAGCCCATATCCCCTTGTACCGCTTCATTTGTAGTTTTGCTGTGGACCCCTAGGGCCAATCTGCCTACCGCCCTCTGATTTACTTCCAGTACCGCTTGGGTCTCTGGCTTCATGCACAGAACCGAATTAGCGAAAGTTAATCCTGGTACCATGACCCCTTTCCAGACTCCCCTTACCACCTCGTATTTGCTGTATCCCCTGAGGGCTCTATGCTTCATTATAGCCGCGTTCCGTCTTCCTTTCGTCTTAAGGTGAGCCTCATGCGCGTGCGTGTAATCTTCGCTGTTGTTCAGCCATACTCCTAAATATTTATACTCTTTCACCCATGGTATTCCTACTTGCTGCACTGATACTGTTTTGTGCTCCTCGCCGTCATTAAAGACCATGATCCCCGATTTTTCTCTGCTAAAGGATAGCCCTAGGTGCGTGGCGTTCAGTACACGGCGCGCATCCTGGCGGCAAGCAGCCTATGCGCAGTACGAACCTATTAGAAGAGAGCTTGTCCAACTTTGGTATGACAAGAAAATCGTTCGGCGTGTCGAGTATTTTGGTTTGTCGTCCCTTCGCGTTCAGCGCCCGCTCACGCAAGCGTTATCTTTACTCCCTGGAGTATCTCCCCGTCTTTGCTCCCCGCCTTTACTCCCTGTCGTATCGTTTTTTGGCGCTGTTTTTTCTAAGTAGCATCATGCACCAACTAGCCCGTCTCAGTTCACTTGTGCAGTTCGTTATCTAACTCCGTCGCTGCGTTCAGGGAAAACTGCGCACGCAGCTATAATTCTTTATTTTATTTCGTGCCAAACGCCCAAAAGATCATGGAGAGATGGTCTCCATACCAAGGTGGGCCATGAACACCTGTAACTTGCTTCTATTGCGCATGCGTGGCCCGTCGCCAGGATGCGTGCCGTGTACTGAAGGCCACGCCCTCCGTTGTTCGTATTTCAATGTATCAACGCTGGTGGTGCACGCCATGGAAGAAGGGTCATGAGAACGCAGAACCGGCGGACACATTGATATCTGTCGGAAATCAGATGCGGCGACGAAGCAAGATTGACGCTGAATGGTCATCCCTGGGGGCGTGCACGGCCGGAAAGCTGTACAACTACCGGCGCATTTCTTGCAATCAATTCAAGATTATAGGAGCCTCTGGCCAGTATTTCCTCCGTGGACTACGCGATGTCATTATCACGGCTAGGACTACGCTCCAGGAGCGGTGCATGCCAGAACACTACCGAGCCTGAAATTATCGACATCTTCAGAAAGCACCGAGTCATTACCACAATCCAACTAAAAGCTACGAGAAATTCTTATTAAAGGCTGTTCCGGTTTACTAGTTGCAGCTGCTGGACAAACGAAAAATATTAAATCGACCTCATTTTTTTAACTTACAACAACACATAAAACGGCGAAGTCGCAGCTGGCTGCAATACACCCACTTCAATCACATAGCGGCCACTCCCCCTGACCACTGCGCCCAAGCCTCTGGATTTGCCTTTGCTGTAATACTGCTCTCACCGAAACACTTCCAGCCGCGCACAGCTGTCACGACGTTTTGCATATTTTGATGTCCCAATGAATACGAGCACAGCGCGAAACTGCTAACCACCCTATCATGCACTCGCTGAAACAGTCAACACCAGTATCGCAGGTTCGACTAATAGAGTAGTTGCAAATGTTACGAACGGGATGGGCCGGTAAACATATTGAAATCGGTTTGTTGCCCGGGGCAGCCCCCCGCAAGTACTGCGACTAAAGCACTTTAGAATTGCGCTTACCCAGCGCCGCCAGTGCAGCCAGCATCAAATGGAAGAACGCCATCGTAGAAGTGAGCCGAGCGTCTAAGTCCTTCCGGAGTAGTAGCACCAGGCACGTCCCACAAAGCAATTGGCGACTGGCCGGACGAAAACAGCTCTCCGCGTCTTTTTTATGCCTACCGCCTGAGTCCGCTGTGAGGGGTTGCAATCGAAGCGAAAGCTTGCCGCACTGGTCGCCAACTGAGCGCAAGGGGAAGTCGAGTCGCGCCTGCGTAGCACACCGGTTGCTTATCTTATGAGGGTCAGCAGCCTCGCAACCTGTCTGGCATTTCAGCACGTGCGGTGTGTGAATGCACGTGGAGAAGGGGGCGTTGAATGGTTTTCTGCGCATATAATACGTTGAACTGTTTGCCTAATTCATGATGTTCCTTGATAACGTGTTACGAAAGGAAAGGAAGAACGGGAGAGGGCTGTGAATTGCGAAACTGGCGGCAATTTGAAGTTTTCCGAGTTTCCTCTTGCAATACATGGCTTCCTTCAACGAGAAAATAAACGAGAATCGTGATGCTTCTCACACGCGGTGCCGCGATTCCTATTTCATGGGCAGCAAGAAAGGGAAGATCGAGGGAGTGAGTTGGTGCCTTTATAGCCATATAGCAGTGTTTACATGCATACATACAACCCGCCGCGGTGACTCAGTGGCTAAGACGTTGCGCTGCTGAGCACGAGGTATCGTGCTCGATTCCCAGCCGCGGTGGCCGCTTATCTGATGGAGTTGAAAAGCAAAAAAAAATTCACGTATTTCCACGAAGTGAACCATGACGAGTGGGCAAAGCACTGGGGATCGTTCTTACCGTAAATCACCCGTGAGAGTGCTTATTGCTGCTAAAACGATTTCCAATTTAATCCAATACAATACAATTCAACTTATTCTAATCCAATGCTCCTCGCGCATGCGCAGCACGGCTCTACAGGAGCTCTCTCTCTCTCTCTCTCTCTCTCTCTCCTCTTCTCTCTCCCCTCTCTCTCTCTCTCTCTCTCTCTCTCTCTCTCTCTCTCTCTCTCTCTTCTCTCTTCTCTGAACCTATTTGGAACCTTTCCTTTTGTTCTTGTTAACGATTTGTGAACCTTTTTTCACAGGTGTTTCGATTTACACGGTGCTGTGCCGTCAGCACGGACGCCGGACAAAGCCTCGGCCTTGAGGTGCTTTGCACCGAAAACGCCGTTTGTTCGAAATTTCGGCGCACGTTAAAGATCCCTGGGTGGTCAAAATTAATCCGGAGCCCTCCACTACGAGCGCTGCCTCATCGCCTGCGTTGCGTCGGCGCGTTGAGCCCTACAATCAATCAGTGCATACATACAGCGGTGTCATGCCTCTTGAGCGATAAATATAATTATCGTGTCCCCGTCACACCTTCCAACAAATTCATAGGCTTTGGTGTGTCTCCGCACCTGCATTAACTATTCATGCCGTTACCACGTCGTGTCGCGTTCATGAAGGTCTCGAAGCTGGCGTATTGCGAGTAATATCGTTTATTACACGCGCAAATATTAACTGCCACGTTGCCTGTAAATCTGGCACCGGTGGTCACAGTGGTGGTTCCAAAATGGTCGAAGTGCACAGCGAATAAAAACTTTGTGAATTTGTTTGTGAAATTCCAACCTGGCGATTATCGAATGCAGGTCAATCACGTACCCCCTACACTGCATCCGAGACTTCGTCTTAGCTTACTAAGGATAAACCTACCAAAATGTCGCTGAAACACGTTTTGAACTTTTTTTCTAGATCTTAAATGCTTCCAGAACGTAGTCCACAAACACATCCGAAATTTAGAATAGGGGGCACAAAGTACTTTCCTCAGCCGTAATAGTGTCTATGCCCATCGAATAACTGAATCCTGCTCAGAAGCTTTGTCTTTATTTCCCGAGTCTTCGCGTTCCTTGAGCGCTCTAATCACGTGGTTACAACGATTTTTATTATTTATTATTTATTATTTATTATTTATTTATTTATTTATTTATTTATTTATTTATTTATTTATATTATTTATTATTTAGCGCCTAATGGCACTTTCTTTCAATCCTCTGCTCGATCGCAAATAACGGAGTGCCGCTCCGTGCTATTTGTAAGACAGCGGAAAAGCAGTGACGGACTCTGGTGCAGCTTTGACAGTGCTTCCGGACGCGAAGGAAAGAGTGGAAGCGTTTATCAGAAGCGTTGCAAAGTGCCCTTGAGTGCGGTGTTTCCTTCAACTTGAAAACGTGTGTTAGAGACACGTACAGCTGGAGCAATTTGGGCACGTAATTGGCGAAAGAGGAGGAGGAGGAATAAATGTTTATTTCACGAGCGCTGGTGCTACCTGTTAGGGCACCCGCCCTGTGAGGGAAAGAACGCCTACGCTAATGCCGTGTATGTAGGACTGACAATGGTGATTGGTCCGGCTGTTGCGCCTCACATGGATTTCCGAACTTGCCGCTGAAAGGTCTCCGTGACTGGCAAGCCGGATCGTTTTGTCCGCAGGCTTCCACATGTGTCACAAACTGAACCGCGTTAGCACGCGCTAGAACGGAAGGCAACCGGCTGCACGAACTCGGCCTGAGCTGGCGAAGAGAAGAGCACGCGAGAGGTCACGCCACTAACGTTATGCAGAGTGTCTCAAAGGTGGAGTTGGACGATGCCGCGAGCTCGATACTTTTCCTTTTCTTTTTGCGAGCCCCTCACGTGGCACAAGCACACGCGCAAGCCTGCACGACGCCGGGCGCTCCTCACGATACGCACGCTCACATGCGATCGGTATTAGAGAGTTATAGCAGATCGGAAAAACGGTTCCGGTACGGTAACGTCTACCGTCTGGACGCCACCGCGCATGCGCAGAACCCTACCGTATACCGGAGCGACTTGGCCGCGCGGTACCGAGACATACCGTGTCCGTCGTTCGAAAGCGGGCGGCCGCTTTGGAAGAGTTTAGGATACGTACGATTGGCTCACGCCTAGTCGAACGGATTGTAAATATGAGATCGTTTAAGAAAAATGAGGTTGCAACAAGTGAAATCCACGCGATTCTGACAGCTCAAGCAGCAGGCGAAACACGGTCCCGGCCCAACTGCCGTGGCTTGTGTCGTCGAACGACGCATGTCCGATAGCTTCTTTTTAGGTTAAATAAAGGCGAGACGCCTACATAACTAGTATTAACAGCAACATGGGGCCCGTCTACAAATGGGCGAGTGAGGAACAGGCGGTATCTGGCAAGGGACTCTCAAATAAACGAAAAACTAGGAACAGCCAGCCGTATGTACTGAGCGTACTGAGCTTGACCTACTGGTGCCATCTGTTGAAATGGCGTAGAGTTAAAATGCCGCTCCATGTTCACGCAGTCGCAGTTCGAATCTCCGTAGGGGCGTTGGATGTTTTTTTTTTTTTTTTTTTTTCTAATACTGTCTTTAGCGCTTTTGAGAACTGAAAACTAATATTTCAGCACAGGAAGCGCCACAGACTCACGAAAAATTGCCAGACGACGGACAACACAAGTCGCTCCCAGCCACGGTAGCATGGCCGGTAGATACGGTCTGCTATAACTCTTTAAACGAGCCTTCCCGGTACGGTCCCGTAGCGGCTACCGTGTACCGTACCGGAACCGTTTTTCCGATCTGCTATAACTCTCTATTTTCTTCGATTTTTTTCTTCTGTTCATGAACTGCGCAACCAAGAGCTTAAACAGCTCTGCGGTTGAAATCACACGTCTTCGAAAAAATCGCACTGTGGTGCTCATACTCAGGCCGGTAACTCGAAAACCTGCAATTGTAACCTTAAGATACTTATGCCTATCAGAGGAGCTCTTTTAGTAGTTGCTGAAAAGAATAGAGGGAGCGCTGTAAGCGAATTGGGAAATGGCGATGGGTGCATACAGGCAGCGCAGGGGTTGTACGTATACGTGGGAACGGAATGTTGGCACCGAAATACGATTCAGCTTTTTTTTATTCTCTTTCGTGATTTTGTATACTTGTTCAACATTCCAGCAGCGTACAACGAAATGTCTCTTACCGCTTGATCCTTGCAGAATTCGCTTTCTACGTCCAAGAGAAAATGAAAAATATCTTTTATTGCAAGCGACTACCTGCTGCAGCTCCGCGTATACAAACGTTTTGAACAGTAGGAAGGAAGGAAGGAATCTTGGCAGCTGGCGGATTACCTTCTTCTGCGATGGCTGTGTGTGGATGACCACAGCACAAGACCGCCATGAATGCAGGAATGAATGGGAGGAATGTCTTCTAAAGGAATGTTGGTATAGGACATGGACATGCACATTAAAAGCAGTAGGTGTACGGTTACGTCAAAATACAAGCTTCTACAGCAACAAATGCGTGCTGTAATCCCATCGCCTTTTAAGGAGGCATACAGCAAGAAAAAAGTATTTGCATTGTAAAAAGTAGTTGGTTTAGAGCAGAATCGGAGTTTTATTCCAACGGACAAACACGAGGCTGTCCCTTTCCCTCCCTATTCGTACGCTCTACATTGTTTGCGCACAATCAAGCCCAAAACGTTCGACCACGGAAGACAGCAGTGAGGTCGCATCGGAGCTTGAGACGTCCACGTTGGAGTCTCCCACCAGAACAACGGGCGTGTTTTCAGTGGGCGAGTGAAGCTTGGCTGGTTGTGGGAAAGGAAAAGGAAAGGAAGTGCACTGGGGATATTTTCAGCTCGGCAGGGAGCTCACCTGCATACAACCCAGTGGGGGGAAAGGAGGTAGAGGGGAGTGAAATGATAAAGGAGAGTGCTAAAGAGATGGAGATAGAGATGGGAAAGGATAACACATAAGACTGTCAGTCCGGGCACATGAGTCAGTCACAGCAGTCCGGGCTACAGCCGCTGCGTGAGGCCGGTCGCCTCCAGGTAATGGAGCAGATGGGCGAAGACTTCCCGTTGGGTTGCCGCAGGCCTCTTTGGGAACAGAAGGTCCTCCATGCCGGCGCTGGGAAGGCCTCGGCGCTGGAACGCTCGGTGGAGCTCTGCTCTCGGCCCCGCGTGGTGGGGGCAGAAGCAGACTAAGTGCTCCAGCGTCTCTGGTACCGAAAAGTCCGCACATGCAGGGGAGTCCTTACGCCTGTTTCGGGGCAGGCGCTCCGCCACCTTGCAGCAGTCGAGCCGCATGCGGAGCAGCAGGCAGCGCGTGAACGCGCGCTTCCACCTTCCCCCACTCGTGCACGTATAACCGGTGATGTGCGCGTGCTTAGACGAGAAAGACACCGGCCAAAGCGCTGCTCCGCAAGCCCTTCAAGGTGCTCGCGTCTGGACGGGAGAAAACACCGGCAAGAACTTCCCTCCATCAGCCTTTCAAGAACACATCCCAAAACACTGGCTCTAGAGACGATTTTGCTGACGGACACGATATGTATAAACCGAGAACTTCGCTGCAAAATTTCCGTTCTACGCGACTTTGGTGACGGCACGATATGTGGAAACCGAGAAATTAACAGCTACGCTGTAAAGAAATTCTGCTTTATGGCCCACAGTTCTCTTTAACTATTTTTTGCAGTGTCGAAAACTAGGCGATACACACTGCGCACGGGTAAAGTACAATACAAATCTAGTGTAACCCCCAGTATTGAAAAATCTGTTCATTGCACAAACGACGGTTACGCCATGCTAAACGCATGTACAGTTTCAAGGCAAGCCCAACCAGAGGAGGCAATTTTACCGGAAACATCTGCTAACATTTCATCGTTAGAGGCTTATGAATTAATGCCGTCTGCTCGCAGCCCGAGCTTTTTTTGTCGTTGTCGCTATCGGCCGTACGGTGCCCGCTCGTGTTCCAGTTAATAGGCCCTGCGCCGGGGACACAAGGTCACCGAAAGGATGGAGCCATGTGCAGCGTTTGTAGAGAGAAGGATTTGTGATGTTCAGGCTAGTTTCGAGCGGCTGGCTGAGTCACATGTGCGTGCCGGATTTGGTTTCTGTGCTGTTTCATGGCAGCAGACGAGATTCCAGCCGATACTATATGTGGAAAGGCCATTTCTTTTAAATGTCTGCGGGTTGAGTTGGAAGCAAAACAAATAAATAAGTGCAATTCGGCAGCTGTTTATTCCTAATCTCACCATGAGAAACAATTAAAACGGAGGTGTGAAAGCACTAAAAACGTTCCTCGGACCACCTAAGTATGCTTGCTTTCCTTGAAGGCGAAGACCTGACGATACTTAATAATAACGTCTTCGCTGCAACATCGCATTTGCGTCACTTTCTTCGATTTCGCTTTTTTTTTTTTGCCTATTGGTGTGAATTACTTCAACGGCCTTCTTTTTTGCTACACCGTGTGGGGTGTACGAAATTTAGGGGCACGTTAAAGATCCCCAGGTGGTCAAAATTAATCCGGAGCGCTTCGTTACGGCGCGCGTCATCGCCTGCGTTGCGTCGGTGCGTTAAACCCTACAATCAATCAATCAATCAATCAATCAATCAATCAATCAATCAATCAATCAATCAATCAATCATCACGTGTATGCGTACCTTCGCTTCCGGTCTTCGTGTATTGAGAATTACGTCCGCAAGCAGACGGGCACCCGGCACAGCTTTCCTAAAATCAAGGTATTGCGTGGCTGGTGTGTACCTGTTCTATTCACGGGCCATCACACTCAGGTATCATGCACCGCGCATTATTTTAGAACGTTTACCTTCAGAATTCATAGTGTTGTGAACTTTGTTAAGAGCGAACATTTTTTAACAACATTTATTTTGCCACAGGGTATAGATGAGGGGGTATGAGCTGTTGATGACGAAAGTTGGCTAGATTATCATAAAAATGTTCGCTTCGCGGATGAAGTCTAGGAGGGAACGATGATGGGGCCCTGTGTCCATGCAGTGTATGCATATGTGTCGTCTACGCGGAGGCCCGTCGCCGCCACATGTCGCGTCCTGGTCGGACGCAAGGCCAACTCCCGAATCCTAGCCAATCCCCCCCCATCTGTGTATGTGTCACGATGGAAAGAACGATTCTTTTTCTACGCTGGCAACGTGGTGGTTGTGGTGGAAAGATTTATTGAGCTGTTCTCTGTGAGAGTAATCTCTAAGTCCAAGAGTTCATGACACAACGGGGAGGTCTTTGCTCTGGACGCCAAAAGAAGCTTGGCCTCTCATTGCCTGCTGGTCGTCAGTTTCTTTCACAGCTCAGAGAGAGGGAGGGGAGAGAAAAGATGGGGAAAGGTTTTAGTTTTGTGCACACCCGATTATGATGGGAGGTACAGGGGGAATTAAAAGAAATGCGAACAACGGAGCGCACAGCCTCCGACTCATGCTGCGCCATCTGGCTGCAAAGTCAGTAAACTGCGCGTGTGCGCCCTTCTTCGAGAGAATTGGACCATCGCCTCCTGTAAAATACAGGAGGCGATGGTTTGACAGTGTGGGCCCACAATTTATTGGAAATGCTTGACTAAGAAACGACGCCGGTGGTTTATTTTGAGGTGCCTTTACCCGCTGCGCCGCCACTGAGCAGGATGATCGTTGAAAGGCATAATATCAGCCTGCTGCGCGCTTGGCTCCCGAATGTAGTAGATAACAGGGTGCTCAGTGGCGACAGAGCATAAAAGGACACCTAAGAATAAATGACCGGCGTCCCTTCTTTATCCAGCATTTCCCCTAGCAGCAGGCCATGCTCTCAAACGCTCTGAAAGCACTACGCATGCGCGCATTTACTGACCGTGCTTGCCAGACGGTGCGGCATGCGTCGGAGGGGTGTGTGCTCCGTTCGTATTTCTTTTAATCCCACCTGTACGGTACCTGGTTGACTGCAATATTGGCATTCTGCAGAGTTTCGGTCAGAGTACATAGAATGGAGCCGGGTGCTGAGGTAACGCAGTTGGTAGAGCTCTGGGCGGCTAATACGCAGCCCCGGGTTCAAATTCCGTATGATTAGAGGTGTGTTTTTTTATTTATTTAGTGTCTACTGCGACGGAAATTTTCAATTATGTACAACAACAGCAATGCGTTCTCGCAGATATGGCAGTTAAGGCTTTCGCTTCCAAATAAAATGAATCCCACGCATAGGTGGGAATCGATATTAATGGAAGCTTCAATTGCATGCCGTTCCGAATGCGTCCGCCACAAAGTGTATTTCGAAGTATTTCACTGCACCAACACACAAGAAGCTCGCTGCTCTCGCAAGGCAACGACACGATGCTGTTCTGGATGTCGCTTGTGAGAATAGTATAGCCCCCCAAAATTTCAAATTTCCAGGGACTATAGTAATAGTGCCGACCACGCGCTCGTTTTCCGTGGCGACGCATACGTGGCCACCACACAGTGCAGACACCAGTTCCAAGCACTGGCTTCAATTTTGCTTCGGCTGGTCACCGAAGCGCGGTCGATGGCGCTTCCGTCTGCGACGTGAATCGGTTCAGTCGGTGGACGCAGAGTGGTTGATAGCGCTTGCGTCGGCGCCGCGGAAACCGAAAAAGGAGCTTGCTTGACCTTGGCTCAGCTTGAAGGTCCGAGAGACGTTACCAGGCACTTTCTGTGTTTCTAACACGAGTTGTGTTTAAAAAATTCAGTGCCCGTCCCCTCTATGAAGAATGATGACCGCTAAATCTGGTCGCAGTCCAAGAACTGCACGAAACAAGCACGTCGTTTGTAATTTGTGATTAATTAGCTGAAGGAAACCTGGACGAACTACAATCTCCTTCTCGATGAAAAACATGGGGTTGTCTGTTTCCCTCCCGTAGAAGTTCATGTGCTGAAAGCAGATGGGAGTTTCCCAATATCTACACTTTTTCTGGGAAGGACGAAATTATGAAAAATCGATAAAACTTGGAGTCGTCATTGCGGCTTGTTAGAGTCATCTTAGCGGCTAATTAATATTACAACGTTTACAACAGAACTGCGAACTAATCAGGACAAGTAAATGAAACTGCGTGCAATTATAGAGTCGTCATAGCGGCCAATTTCAGTTTAATTTTTTCTCAGATGTGTGCATTCGGTTGAGAGCTGCAAGCCTACCCCAGAATTTCGGCTTTGCCACAAGAATATATTTGTCGGAAGCGACTTTTTCTATACAAATTGCCGACACACGCAGTTTTCGTCAGAACATAGCCTAAAAGAGCCCCGCTGTTTGGAGGGTCGCCATCCTTGGCTTCCGCTGGGACCTCGGTTTATAACTCGTCTGCTAAGGGCAGCGGAAGGTTGCACGATATGGGAGCGCTTGGTTGTTTTAAAGACGATACTCTTTCTTGGGCTACTTAAACCCAGAAATTTTGGTCTGTCGGTATGTCTGTCCGTCTGTCTGTCTGTGACTCCGATTCAAGCCGACCGGCCAAAGTAAAATTGATATTGCGCAATAGTCTTATATACTCACAGCCAATGTAACACATCTAAGCCCGGTTATGTTTCATACTTGTCAACTTTGTTGAACAAGAACAAGACATTACGCAAATATAAGACAGGAAATTAGTACACAAGGGATATTTACAGTGTTCTTTGTTAAAAATTCATGGATGCTTGGTTTTTCGATAAAAATATATTCTACATCTACTGCAGAAAACCGCCGCCTCTTGGCGGCGTATGAAAAATGACGCGGCAACAGCAACGAAAGGTTCCACTAGCTAGGTTCCACGTTCTGCTTGGAACGCACGTGGAGCACAGCCACGCGGTTCTATAAACCTTGTAGTCGGCCGCCTCATTCACGCGCGTCTCCGCCGTACTGCAGCGCTGGCATCGAGGAACCTGGCCTGTAGCAGTGGAACGCGGTAAATTCAAATCGCCTTGCGCATCTTAAATGTGCTTACCTTTGGATAAGCGCGATGGTACAGGAACAGCATGAGAGGTGAGCGGGAAAGCAAAGGGGGGAATTTCCTTGGCAAATGTCTACAAAACTACCGTCTTTTGACGACATTTGCAACAAAAGGAGCAGATACGCGGCCAATTTTTTTTCCCCAGGTGGTAATGACGGCTGCTTTTTGAAAAAATTCCTGAGTTGTCATGGGAACATACGCGAGTGAGTTCAAAGCTGTTACGAACCACTCGAGAAATAAGTATTTTTGTGCGGCCTGCTTTGTTTTAAAGAATTGTTAGTAGCTGAAGCATTTCACATAATTCAAAATGTCCGAGGACGCCATGGCACTTCTTATGGGCTGTGAAAGCGAAGTTATGAATATCCAGTTGAACGTCTGAGACGCCTTTTTGAGAACCTGAGTCGAAAGGTTCTACGATCTTCCCGTTTGACGCACTTTACTTCGTGATGCGCCTTTCGAATGGCTCCGATCTCTGTTCTACGCATCGCGCTACTGCTAGTTCCTGCTGCCGTGTATGGAAGGGCTGACGACGCTGTTGAACTTCGCTACCTCTCTGTTCGCGCTCGTTTGGCTGCGTTCCAGCGCTTCCATACTTTTTCTGCATTGTGCTATAGATCGCGCTGTGGAAGTCTTCCCAGGGATACGTTTTACGGCTTCCGGCTCCCATGGTGCCTGTTTCGCTCAATAGACGCTTTATTTTTTTCACAATAAAAAGTTTTCGACCAACTTAATCCCCAAAAACGACCTTCCTTAAAGTTGTGGTGGCGTCCGCGACTGGGCCAACGCAAGGCAGTTAAATGTCCAATATTTCAGTTTGCGGCCTTCGCGTAGCTGGAAATGTTTTAGTTCCTTCACCGAGTTTGTTCCCTGGCTGATTCGTTACGCCTCATTAGTTTTTTCTGTTGCCCCTATTCACCGTCTTACAGTCATTGCCCTCCGTGAGCTCGTGTTATACTTTACTCTACTTTCCCTTCCTGCGAGCTTGTGCTTGTTGAGCTCGTCATTTCTAGTTCTTGTCCTAGTAATGAATTCGTGTGTACACGTCAAGTTTTGTTACAAATAGATCAGCCATTTACTTAAATTCGCTGGGGTTCAATGCCCAGGGCGTCCCCCGACAGGCATCGTAGGCAGTTCGGCCCTGCACCCGCCGCGGTGGCTCAGTGGCTAAGGCGTTGCGCTGCTGAGCACGAGGTCGCGGGTTCGATTCCCGGCCGCGGGGGGGGCCGCTTTTCTGATGGAGGCGAAACGCAAAAAACGCCCGTGTGTACGAGATTTTCGGCGCACGTTAAGATCCCCCGGTGGTCAAAATTAATCCGGAGCCCCCTCCACTACGGCGCGCCTCATCGCCTTCGCTGCGTCGGTGTTTAAAACCCCACAATCAAATCATCATCAGTTCGGCCCTGCAATCATTGAAGTAGGAGTGCCACTAGTCTCAACCGATTTATTTATTTTATTTATTTTCATACCTCAAGGGCCTCGGCGGTGGAGGCATTACATGAGGGGTGGTACAACAAGTGCACTACTACAAGAAACGATGGTGGTGGAGAGGGTGTTCGAGCATCATAACAGAACACTAGATACGTTAAAAAATAATTGATAGAAAAAAAATTACATAGCAGAACGCGTTTTACATCGAGAATCAATAAGTATCGAAACAGCTTGTAATGAAAAACGCTGTAGTACAGTTGTACGAAACACGTGCAATTAGTATTCAAACTACGAAAAAGAGCAAAAGGGCGGTATATACGACACAAAAAGAGCAGATGGGAACCTAAAATGGGTATGCAGCGCTCCAGTACTCAAGCTGCACTGCGAATGATAAAATAAATAACAAAAAAGTAAAAAAAATAAAGAAGAGGAAAAAAAGAAAAAAAGGAAGACAAGAAAGAAACGAGGTACAGGCACATCACGGGCGCCGTGAGCAGCGATTTAAACAAAGCAGGTTCTTTGGTGAATACCACGTGATTAGTGAGGTCGTTCCATTTTTTGGCAGTGCGAATGAAAAATGACTGTGCAGATGCATTGGTACACGGGCGAGGATATGAATTTGTGATTTGTTTTTGCTATGACTTGATGTATGTGACTTCGGCGTGACGTAAGAGTTGGGTGGTAACGAGCAATGAACCATGTGAATTATAATGCCAGCCTTGCGATCTTACGACGGTGGTTCAGGCGAGGAAGGGCTGCGCGCGATTTAAGGTTTTTGACGCTGGTGAATGATGAAAAATCTGAGAAAGTGAATCTAATTACACAATTTTGAATAGCCTCTATATTATCCATAAGATAGGGTTGAGGCGGGTCCCATATGGCGGCGGGGTATTCAAGTTTTGGGTGGATTAGAGTTTTGTAGCCTAGCAGTTTTAAGTTTGAACGGGCGAGTTTCATTGTACTATCGTGATAAATTGAACGGAACCCGCCGCGGTGGCTCAGTGGCTAAGGCGTTGCTCTGCTGAGCACAAGGACGCGGGTTCGATGGAGGCGAAAAGCAAAAACGCCCGTGTGTGCGAGATTTCGGCGCACGTTAAAGATCCCCAGGTGATCAAAATTAATCCGGAGCCCTCCACTACGGCGCGCCTCATCGCCTGCGCTGCGTCGGCGCGTTAAACCCTACAATCAATCAACCAAATTGAACGGAGTGCGTGGCTTTAAGTACATGCCCCGCATCCTGGTGACGCGCCGCGTATGCGCAGTGCGAAGTCACGAGAGTTTGTGACCAACCTTGATATGGAAATACCATAGAATTTCCATCGTCTGTTGGGCGCTGAGCCCGAAATAAAAAATAAAGGGATATAGCTGCATGAGCCGCTTTCGCTCATCGCAGCGCACAAAGATAACGCTGGCCTGAGCGGGCGCCGAACGCGGTGGGAAGACAAACCAAAACGCTCACACGCCGAAAGGCGGTATTTCCATATCAACGTTGGACACAAACTCTCGTAACTTGTTCGTCTCCAGGATGCGTGGCATGTACTGCAAGCCACGCGCTCCGTTTTCAGTATTTCAATTTATCACGATAGTACGCTGCAGATAACCGAGCGATCTTCTAGTGCTGGCAATTATTGTGTTCACGCGTGCAGTCGAAGATAAATTACTGGTAATATGGACGCCTAAGTATTTTTACATTTTTGTGGTTTGTCAAGATGACCCAGAGAATATAGTTATGAACTAAAAGGCATGCGCGTAGGGTAAATGACATTAATTTGCCTCTTGATACGTTTGACGACATTTTTCAATTGCACCAGTTTTCAATACGGATAAGGTCAGAATTAAAGTTGAATTGTTTTTGCTTACATTTAATTTTGGCATACAGCACACAATCATCCGCAAATAGGCGTATATTATTTGTAATGTCACACGGCAAGTCGTTAATATAAATCAGGAACAGCAACGGACCGAGCACTGTACCCTGTGGCACGCCGGACAAAACGGGTACTGTGTTAGATTGGGCGCTATTTATCGACGACAAATTGTTTTCGTTTAAGGAGGAAGTTTCGAATCCAGTTAAGGGGTAACTGTTTGAGATTGAGTAGCGATAGTTTATGCATTAAGCGACGATGAGGTAACTTGGCGAACGCCTTTTCTAAATGGAGAAAAATTGCATCGATTGTATGTTACTGTCGAGATTTACGTGCAGATCATGTGTGAATGATGCCAGCTGCATTTCGCAAGACAGCCATTTGCTGAAACCTTGCTGTGAGCTGGACAGGAAATTATGGCGCTCGAGGTAATTAATGATATGCGAGACAAATACATGTTCGAAAATTTTTGATGGCATGGATGTGATAGAAAGGGGGCGGTAATTTAACGGGGATGTCCTATTACCGCTTTTAAAGGTGGGGGCAATCTTCTCTAGCTTCCATTTTATGAGGATGAAGATTGACGCTAATGACTGAGAGAATAGCAAAGCAAGCATGACACTGACAGGTTCGTTGGCGTTTTTTTAGGATATTAGAGTTAATTTCGTCCGGTCCTGTAGCCGACGATAGTTTCATTGTGTTTATGTGCATTAATCTTCCGGGTGCGATTACTATCGGTGGCATTTGTTCAGTAATAACTAGTTCTGAGGAAGTAATAACTAATTCCTAGGAACTACTCTGATTGTACGATGTTTGAAGCTCAATCGGCTGCACATCTTCGCTACAGATCATTTATTCACAACCAATTTTGTTGCGCACTGCGAAAAACAATCGACTTACAAAGTAGGATATCAAGCCGCAGGGACACTCCATCCCTTTTCCATCGACTTTCGTACGAAGTCGCAGAATCTTGTTTGTGAGATTTCTTCCGGTCGCAACCGCTAGAAACGAGAATGAGTGATTGTAGTGGGGGCTTCGATCACGTTTGAGCGTAACACTTGAATGGAGACGTGCAGGTAACACACCGACTAACCCTGGCTGTCTCACCTGCCGAGAGTGAACATAGTGGCTTGGGAGGAACATATGCAGCGGATTCGCAGGAACATTATTCGACACTGCGTGGACCCGGTGAATCGAAAACTATAATTAGGACCTCGACATAAGTCCTGTGGACAAGTTTGTTCTCTCTCTCTCTCTCTCTCTCACTGATAACTACTTTTTTATTGATGGCCCATATTGCACCATGTCTACTTATATTACCTCACCGTAGCGCGAAATTTCGGAGCTTTTAACAGGGAAGCTGTTTTACAAATCGTAATTTTTCGTGTCTGTAGCTACAAATACCAAGAAATTGCCGAGCTCGCGCACGTGAGCGCAGGCCTCTCCGCCACCGCCCGGCAGTTAAAAATCCAATAAATTCCAAGCCCTCGTCTGTGCGTCCCTCGCGGAGGACGCCCAGAGTTCCCCGCACACGTGTGTCGAGCCAAGCATACCCACCGAGAAAAATTGCCCAAGATTAGCAAAAAAAAAAAAAAAAAGAACTCCAGTGGTCGTCGTAATCATGGCAACATGCACTTGCCCGGAACAAGAAAGACTCCAGCGTTCACCGTAATCGTGGCAACACTTGCTTGGAACGAGAAAGAGACGTCATAGCGTACGGCCCTTCATGGTGACGCCCAATGATTATCACTTCCGAAAAAATGTAAAAAAACTGACACTTATAGCGCTAATGATGTAGTAAAGGTCGTTGCGGCAGCGAAGAACAAGCAAATCGGCTGCAATCGTGGACATATGAACCTTCGTCATGGTCGTGAAGGTTGCGTACGGCTTCGCTCTTCAAGTCTTGCGATTTAGTGTGAGCTTCCTGTATTTTTTTATATTCCTTGCATTTTTCGGTTAATAAAAAGCATCTTTCGAGGCCGGAATGGAACTGAATCAATTACCATGGGCTGGTTGTTTCAAATATAAGAAAGGTGTACTCATCATGACGCATTTAAAGAACCACCGCCGATCTTAGCTCGTCGCACAAGCAGCATCGCCACGAACATGGGGCACGTGCTCCGAGCAGTTCTTACCAAACACGGCCACCGCTTTCAAATGTCAGACGAAAGCCCGCCCTTGCTTTTTTACAAACAAACACTTCAATCAAACTTGTCCACCTGTCATACTCACGCTTGAGAAACCGATAATAACCACACGATGTTCTGCGCACCACGCGCGGCGCCTATATTTATGCCATTCGGTAGAGACGCACGCCTGTCGGCTGTGATAAGCTTTCACTAAACCCCTGTGGCTGATAATAAGCCCGAAGCACTGTGAAAATCTAATAAAAGAGACGGCGGACATGATTTAGTCTTGATGAGTGTGATCAAATAGTTACGCTTCAGCAGTCTCAGTATCACCGCTTGCCGAACGAGGAAACACAGGCAGGGAGTATTGTTGAGGTCTGTTTCACTGGGAGGTGTTATTTGCACTTACAGCGACAGCCAACGCAGGACTGCCAAGTGTGTGCAAACAAGCCAGCAGAGCCCCTTTCAAGTACGCTGCGCTGTGGGCGGGGGCTTATCAAGGGGTTAGCGAGGTCAGCGGTTTTGCAAAGCAGTTGGCACGCAGCACACGTGGGTACGGTCCATACGGTAAGGAGAGTGGTCGCTTGCAATGCATAGCATCCTTTTCCGTATACCCACCCAACCCCCACCCCAGCCGCGAAACGCCCTGCTTTCGCACAGAAATGTATGATTGGCGAATTTATACCATTCAATAGGTATTAAAAGCTTAAATGGAGAGGATTGGTAAAACAGAATTTCAAGAAACCAAAAATACAAAAAGAACACAAGATTTGGAAAACTGAACATTCTAAATAACACATATGCACCTAATGCACCTCCCCAAAAAACGATGCCAAAAATTATGAAAGTCTAGAAAAGAAAAACGGAAACACGGTATAAAAAAATCGTGAAAACAGACCAACCGTTCGCTGTGTCTTGCATCTGCACAAAATACTTAATTTGCAAAGTTAAGGCAGTTAATCCCTACAAAAATGCGAATGTAAATCATTGGAGAAAGGGAATAAACGAAAGCTGTAAAAATAAAATCACCCAACGTATTTGGCTACTCATAGCCAAGCTTAACGATTCTTATGTAAATATGTTTTCAGCAAATTAATTCTTCCTCTTCTTATTCTTCTTCTTCCAACAAAAGCTGGCTATACAATGTCCCAGTGAAAAACACGTGGCGTGAGAATGCTGCCCATTTGGAATATAATTCTGTGAATTTCTGCAAAGTTTTGAATGGCTCGTTCACTAGTTTTCTGCCACGCCTACACACGCCCAGCGCTACCGTCGAAGCGGTATACCGTTTCGAGATGATTAAAAAGTGCGAACTGGGAGAATCATGGACAGTTACACTGTGAGCAGGACAGAGGGGGGTTGTCTCATTGTGGTTGTCAGTAGTTCGCCTGTCGCGTCTATAAAGCTCGCCTCAGAGCTTGTAAAATGCTCTGTAGCTCTCAGTCAAATATGAGTATGTTGTCAAAACGCCGCAAAGACTAAACTGTCATTAGGCCGAATTTCATTTACTTCGAAAGAAATTACACCACAGTTGGCCGCTAAGATGACTGTAAATTAGAGGAGAGGTCAAAGGCCGCTATGTCGCGGTGATACTGCGGTGGTTCTACAGTAGAACCTTGTTATAGCGAAACGGGATATAACAAACTAGTGGGTATTGCGAAGCAATCGTAATTACCCTTGAAATTCCTATACACGCCCATGTATTTAATACCTCGTTTCAACGAAGCTAAAATGTCCTCGCAATGGGTATAACGAACCTTTTTGCCTCCACAACGAGCATCTACGGACCATTTTGGTACCCGTCAGGTCAATGTATTACAGCGCGCGCCGGTTTACGTCGCAACCCTGATGCGGTAATTCAAAACTCGCGCTATAGCTAGGGGCCGCAACTCCAGCGCGCCAAAATGGCTGCAAACGCTTGGCAACACGCGCGAGGGTGCGCGTCCCCGGGCTCCCGGTAAGATGCCTAGATGTTCCTCCAGGCACCCTACCGGGATGTGACAGACCTGCTGCGCCGCTTCTTCGGCGCTCATGATGACGGCGAGGACGGACTCGAAATCGCGGCTGCAGCTGAAAAAGCCATCATCCCCCAGAGAAAGACGCGGATAAAATCTATTGAGTCTTTTTTCTGCGCGAAGTGAGCCGCCAGCTCGTGTACTTTCGAATGATCATAGGTGATCGGTTTGGCGTGAACAAAGTTACGTTTCTTTGCTGTTTGTTTTTTTGCTTCCTTTTCTTGTTTTCGCGGGATGCCGTGAGTCTCGATGGTACGTACAAATGTAAATTGTCCGTAGAAACGGGCATTGGCTAAAACGAAGTAATGGTAATAACGAAGTAATTGACCCCCCCCCCCCCCCTTTTCAACTTCTAACGAGGTTTTACTGTATTTACAAGATAGCGATATGAAAAAGACGCTATAAAGTTTCTATGACGTTTCCATAAAGTTTCTACGATCACTGCCGAGTTTCATATATTTTCATGATTGCATAGCCCACAGTGAAGTTGCAAATACTCTGTAATTTCCGTCTGCTGCAATGCATGCGCTTGTGTATTCGGGAGGGAAACGAACAGCCACGGGATTGTCCGTTTAGTTGCATATTAATGTTTTGCGTTCGCAATTTATAAGAAGCTCTTAGGGGCCCTCGCAATTTTTAATTAGCCCACGCCATGAGCTTAACAAGGAGCCGACGAGTCTTTCAATCGGCCATCAGCGATTCAAACAGCCAGCGAACTGGTCCAGTCAGTCAGTTAATTAGTGCATTGCTGAGTTTGACAGCTAGCTTGATTTCCGCTCAGTTGGCAAGTCAAGTTGTCATTGGGTAGCTCTGCCATTCCGTAGACCGATTGTCCACCCCGTGCATCATTCAATCAATCAGTCAGTCGTTAAGTTGTTTCGTGAGAGATATGCCGTATTTGCACGATTATAACGCTCCCTTGATTGTAACACGCAGATATGCTTCCGCACAAAAAATAAAAAAAAATATGTCGAACGCCGATTGTACCACGCAGATGTTAAAATATGACACCACGTACCAAGCATAACACAATTTTTTTTTTTTTTGACGTATGGCACCGTAGCAACAAGAAGCACTTTTGCGTCCTAAACTTGCTTGTCCAGCGTCGGCTGGAAATAAAGCTCTGGAAATAAAGCTAGAGCGGGGAACATTGAGACTGCGATTTCGATTTCAAGTGCATTGACTTTGGTAATTTTAGACTTGACGTGCCCCATCCGCGGCGGGCCGCTTTTTGATGGAGGCGAAAAGCATAAACGCCCATGTGCACGAGATTTCGGCGCACGTTAAAGATCCTCAGGTGGTCAAAATCAATCCGGAGCCCTCCACTACGGCGTGCCTCCTCGCCTTCGTTGCGTCGGCGCGTTAAACCCTACAATCAATCAAATCAAATCAGGCTTGACGTACCAATTGCAGCAGCCGAAAATATGCAACAGGTAGTTAGGGTTTGCCATTGAGTATGGATTCCACCAAGGTTTACTCACGTCGGTGTCGAGAGTTTTGGAAGGAGGTTCGTGTTCATGGCAATGGCGCTGGCCTCTTAATTTTTATTTCGGTTTTGACCCAGATTGTAACGCGCTACACAAATTGGAGGCTACGTTTAGCAAAAAAAAAAAGCAGTGTGCGTTATAATCGTGCAGATACTGGTATATAGGATAAGCTTTACATGCGAAAGCCTTCGTTCGAGGCATCGCTTGGCGTGGTAGTAAGCCTTTAAAACAGACGATGGGTCAATAGATAAAGGTTTATTCCACTGACGTATCGTCTTATTTCCTTTCGTCGACTTAATCTTTAAGCAATCCTTATAAGGATATGTTCGATGCTGTGATTCCTTTTGATGTTGTTGTTGTCTGGTTGTTAGTGTGTTGTTGTTGTAAACAGGGCTGTTTCTGAAAAAGTGTACATCCAATGATGCCTGACAGCCCAAACTGCAAAGTGCGCCTATGGTGAGTGAAAACAGCAAACAAGGCAAGTGAACGCAGCAAAAGAAAGAAAAGTCAAGGGGCGCAGTCACACATCAGGAAACCTGCTTTTCCTGTAACGTTTGCTCGAGGTTCCTTTCAAGGCACAGCCCCGTATATACAGCCGCCGCCTCGGGTAAAAGCCGGTGCGGGCAAATGGAGCGCACAGAAAGGCTTTAACTTGTATGAAACGACATCGAATCTCCCCAGACGTTGTTTTCCATTCGCGTATTCATCGTTTCAGTTCCTTCTTTTTCTTCTTCTTCTCTTCGCAGTGCAAAGCTCTCCACGCCACTCACGGGAGCGAATCGTAAAGTTGTTCGCCCTACCAAATCGTATCGCAGTTCTGTTGCCCCGTCAGATTTATATTCCTTTGGTCACTTCGCCCCGATTCGCGAGGCCAGGGGAAGTTGATGACCGTCCCAGCAGCTTCGTCTAAGGCCAAGGCCAGAGGGGTATGAGCCGCGTTTCCTGGGCAAACACTGCCACCCTGGATCGCGTGGCGCGAGGAACCGCCGTCATACGAGAAGAAGAATTGTTCGAGTCCCCGACATGGCACTCCTCCGGTCCACACCCTGCCTCGCTGTGTTTCTCCACCTATGCACCATGGCGGTAAGAATCTCCTGCTCGCTGTTTCTCGCGCTGTTTCGCGATATACCGCAGAGTAGAAGGCGCCCGAACGCGCGTTCAAACCGGGGTACATGGCCGCGATGAATGTGTATTGAGTATGTATGTGTATTGTGTGTGTATGTGGTTTGAGATGAATGTGTATGCGTAGTGTCTATTATCCCGTCAACCGTGAGAATTACCGTCAAACATTTCTCACGGCAGTCGCATCGCATTGGCTAAGAACGCTACCCGGAGATTCTATACGATAAATCCTTCCTAAAAAAAGCTGTGTTTGCAGCTGTCCCTGTAGCTCTGTGGTATAGTAATTGGTTTTAAACGAGAAGGCCCATTTTTCGAGTCCGACAGTGCGATGGTTTTTTTTTTTTTTTTTTTTTTGCTTTCGGAATTTTTTATCGTGATTTTGGTGATGCCTTTTTTTGCTCCGGTTCTCACTATATCAAGAGATCGACGCGCAGGGCTTCTAGAATGGGTTGAATTACGTTTTATATAGGTTGTGTTCTGTGTCGTTGGGCTGGGTTAGATTACGTTTGTTGCAGTTTGGCTGGATTTGGGCAGGTTATGACGGCTTCGGTTAGGTTGCGTTAGGTTCGGCGAGGTTATGTTATGTTAGGTTACGTTGGGATGTAATATTATTTAGCAAATTTTAGGCCAGTCCGCTTTTATGGAAACTGCCCTGAGATTTTCCCGGAGGCAATTCTCACGGCTGCCGTGAGATTAGACGCAGCCTATATAGATAGATAGCAGTGTCTAGAGTGCTGTCCGACGACGTTCGAATGTTTAAAACTACTGGGATAGGGCAGAGCGTCTGCTGTCGTTGTGTAGAGGTTCCGTTTTGGCTTCGTGGTACCAAGGGTGGCGGTTTGAGTTGGGCTTTTGCCCACTCATTTTTTTTACGTCTTCAGTGTCAATTATAATTTTGATGGCTTAGGTTAGCCTGCGGGGTTTTAAATTAATGCTATCTGTTAGTTATGTCGGCTTAGGACACGTTAAGTTTCCGTTACATTACGTTACAAAATGGTGCCACACAAGGAATCTTTCATTTTGCAAAGCCGGAAGTGGACGTCGCTTTAGTAGAGCGCCTGTACTACCAGAGTACGGTAGTGTAGACAGCCTAGATAGATAGAAACTTTATTAAACGCGTTATGAGGGGTGAATCAGTTGCCTCGGTTAAGGCAGCCACTGAAAGCCCTGTTGATGTGTAGCCGCCAGCTTCCGTTGTTCTGGAGGTTTATCGCAACAGCCAGCCACTCTCAGGTTATGGAGTTGCGGGGACAATTCTGCACAAGATTGTCCAGGGGTGTCTGGCGTGATGGTTGTGAAATAATTTGAGTCGAGGATTGTGTGAATGATTGTTCATGGCGGGTAAGCCCGGTGTCGGAGGGTATGCGACGGGTACTTAGAAGGTAAGCTATAGTGGGAATGGGAGGTGAAGGACATAGTCTGTGTCGAGAGGATTCCTAAGTAACTTATTGCCGAAGCCTCGCAAGGTGCGCTGGATTGCGAAGGGCGCGGGGTGTTAGGGTGTGTAGATATAACGCTGCGGTGACAGGTTGCAACCGCAGGTCCCAGTCCTGAGTGAAAATGTTACAGCTGACGGAGGCGTGATAACCAGCTTATTGTTTACAGAAATTGGTTTCATGAGCGCCTTCAACGCTGAACCCCGCGGAATGACGACATATCATTAGCCGTTTAATATAGTCAAACGAAGAATTAACTGAACTCAATCTGACGCACAAATGGTGGATTGGTACGTTTATTTTCGTTTCAGTGCCCGCATTTTGAGTTTAAATGTATCGATTATTTTGTCATGTAATGCAGAAGGCTGGAGAACGGGAGGACGGTGGGGTTTTATTGCTTATAGGTTGCACAGCTCTGAAAATGGTACCGAATGATGCAATTAGTGCGCAAAGAAATCCGTGGGCGCGGCATGTTTTCCGTACGACGCACGCGCTACTGTGGTTGAGAACTTTGATTACGCCCCTGTCGCGTCATTAACTAGAGCGCCTTCAAGCTCTACATGTCCGTGTGCGCTCTGTACTGCAAGCCATTCCCACGGGCGTTTCTAAAAAAAAAGAGAGCGACAGGCTTTACGATCGAGCATTACAGGGTAGTGAATTCTTCAGCAGCTGTACAACTTGGTATTTAGAAAATTGCCGCACAGATTTCGCCCTATGTGACTCCGCTCGTTTTTGATCACTAGCCCTAGGGGTAAAAATATTCACCAGTTTTTTTTTATTAATTTGCTATTCGAAAACACACAAAGCAAAACAAAAGCTTCCGAGTACGGCAACTACTACCCCAAAAGGATGTGTTACTTTCCTAGTCGACAACTTTTTTTTTCTCGTTTTTAAGGCTGAATTCAAGTTACGTGGTGCCCCGTTATGTGCATGCGCGCAGGTAAATGAAGCAGTCTTTGTATACGCACCTCATACCCGCATTTTCTTTTTAAACCATTGTTATGTGGCGTTGTCTTTCGTGCTCATTCCGTAACCAGGAACTTTTGCGTGCGTTAAATATCGCCCTTTCCCATAATTACGCTGTCAGTACATTCGCGTAATTTCTTACGCAACCATGCCTGCGAACCTTGGGCAACGAAATTTCTACCCAAATTTTCTAATGCTCATTAAAATTTTCTTCGTGTCATTTAACAATCATTTGGTGTTGGCGAACCGCAATGCCGTTGACGGGTCAAGCATGCATTTCACTCCTGTAGCCACACAAACTCTCAGACAGAAAAATATTAAAAATGTAGGTGGCTAGTCATCATGATGATGATAATTAGGACGGAAGTGATATTGGTGCCTAAAGGCCTGTCCTTCGGAATGGGATGATGTGATCACAGATGTCATCTCGCTGGTGTAGATGATTTATGTTCTGCTCTGTACGTTTTTTAAGCTAAGATTCACGTTTTCTTTTAGACTACGCGCTCAAATTAATCGGTTGTTATAGCCCTGTCTTTGCCCTTCCCCGCATTTTCCTGACTAAGTCTCTCATTGCTATGTATACCCAGGACAACCGTTCTTTGTAACGGCGAGGTACAACTCACCAAATCAGCAATGTACTCATCCCCACACATCTCCTGTCCAAAACAATGATAGACAAGCAAGAAATCATTTTTTCATAAATCAAATTTTCATTACAGTATAGGTACACACTTAAACCATTTAGAGTGCGTTTTTTTTTTAAGTGGGGTTTATATGAGAGCACTACAGGGTCCGAGCCTCGAAAATGGCGTCTCTAAGTGTGACGCCTTCCAGTCAACGTTCATGTGGGCACTGATGAGCACGGCATTATTTTCAATAGCAAAAGAATGCCATGCAAGCATGACAGTGTCGTTAGGCACCGCCTGGAGTGCTTGGAGAGCGTCGTCTTCTACCTTTACTCACTCCGCGGTATCCCTATTATCAGCGTCCTCTGCTATTAATTTATTAGCCCGACGAGTTTGGGACTGGAAGCAGCTAGATCACTGGACCAAGCACAAGGGCTACTGCCTCAGCAACTGGAGATCCCAGCAGCTGCACACTATGCACATTGGATGGCGGTGTGGAAGAAGAACAGGGCGTAAATTGCCGTGTTTCGGCTTACGTGCCGTTTTCCCCTTGGGATGCGGCAGCTTATGACGTCATCTGCTTCATTGTCCCGCTTTTTTTTTGAAAGTGGATGTCCTAGCTTTTCGAATGATACGCTGTTGATGTCGCGCTCTGTCACGCAAAAGAATGGTCAGCGACGCCAGGCTGAACGTCCGTCCGTTGACTCCGGAGTGCTAGTTAAACTCATCAAGCGAAGAAAGCCCCCTTTCCCAGGAGAAAAAAAAATAGTTAAAAGGTGAAGCTTTCTCAGTGCCAACTGTGTCAAATCGCAGCCTAGAATCAGCACTCCCAAATTTCGAAATCCAACCAGCGAAATTACACAGCCAAAGTGTACTTCAAATCAGCCGCAAAGTCGAAATACAACGCCCGCGCAACGAACCCAAGGAAATGCTTAGCGATTCGAATGCTTTGATGTGGTAGTAGGGTAGAAGTCGGCTTCATAACGCGAGGAACTCAGGTTCGGTTCCTGCCACGGGAATCGTTTGTTTTCTCGTTTTATCATCGTTATCACCATCACTATCATCATCAACAGAAACAACAAAATGTGCCATCCTATTGTGTAAAGTTGGCCCTCTTGCAGTGCATGTTGGTTACGACCCGCCATCAGTGATACCAAGAAAAGAAAAAATTGGCCGCGTATCTGCTCCTTTCGTTGCAAATGTCGTCAAAAGACGATAGTCTTTGTGGACATTTGCCAAGAAAATGCCCCCCTTTGCTTTCCCGCTCACCTCTCATGCTGTTCCTGTTCCGTCGCGCTCATACCAAGGTAAACACACTAAAGGTTTGCTCAAGGCGATTTGAATTTACCGCGTTCTACTGCTACAGGAGGGGTTCCTCGATGCCACCGCTGCAGTATGGCGGAGACGCGCGTGAATCGAGGCGGCTGTCTTCAAGGTTTATCGAACCGCGTGGCTTGGTGTGGGTATGTGTTTGTTTGTGTGAGCCTCTAGTCTTGCTCTTGGGCTGTTGTGAGTTCCGGGTGCGGGGGCGCTAGCTTTCGGCGGCAGAGGCGATAATGTTCCGTAATATCGGTAGTTAAGGAGACTGTCTCTGGATGACTAATCCACCCAACACGTTCCTATCCCCGAACTGCACCCTCTGCACAGCCCCAGCCACCCTACCCCACATTCTGTGGGCCTGCCCCCAAATCCCCTATCCCCGAATCACCACAGCTGAGCAGTGGAGAGAAGCACTGGCATCCCACGACAGGGAGGTACAGACCTCCCTGATCGCAAGGGCCGCCTCGGTCGTCGTTGGGCTGATAACAACGACCACCAACTTCTCACGCTAAAGACAAGCTCATTTTAATAGTTTTGCCTCTCTCTCTCTCTCTCTCGAACCGCGTGGCCGTGCTCCACGTGCGCTCCAAGCGGAACGGGGAAACCTAGCAAGTGGAACAACTTTCTTTGCTGTTGCCGCGTGATTTCTCATATGCCGCCAGGAGGTGGCGCGGGCAACAGCAGGCGGTACGCGTTGTTCTGCAGTAGATGTAGAATATCATTTACCATCGAAAAACCAAGCATCCAGGAATTTTTAATAAAGGAACACTGTAAATATCCCTTCTGTACAAATTTCCTGTCTCATATTTGCGTAATGTTTTGTTCTTGTTGAACAAAGTTGGCAAGTATGAACATATAAACCGGACTTAGACGTTTACATTTGGCTGTGAGTATATAAGACTATTGCGATGTGAGAATTTTTACTTTGGCCGGGTGGCTGAATCGAGTTGTAGACAGACAGACAGACAGACAGACAGACCAAAATTTCTGGGTTTAAGTAGCCCAAAAGACTATCGTCTTTAATATCGTCTTTAAATCCCTCGCGGGGTCCCCTGTGTAGATGCGACACATAGGCGGAACGGCGAAGGGACCGCGTTTTATAGCGCGCATAACGTTGAGGGGACTGCGTAAGCCGGTCCCAGTCGATGACGACGTTGGCGTACTTGTAAAGCGGCGTGGACTCTAGGTGTTGAGCCAAGCGTGGATGTTGCTTCGCCGGAAAATGGCACACCGGTTATATGCGCAGCGCGCCCGAAGGAGAGGAAACCGCGGAAGAGAGAGTACTGCACGTGCGCCGGCCCCAGTGCGTCTGCCGCGGCTATGACGCAACACAATCCAACACAATCCACTTTAATCCAATCCAATCCAATCCAAATCCAATCTAAGCCAAGCCAGGCCAAGCCAAGCCAAGCCAAGCCAGCCAAGCCAAGCCAATCCAATCCAATCCAATATAATGCCCCTCGCGAGAGAGTGTTCGCTATCGGAGTGGAGAGGGGGTGAGCGGCGGAGAGCGCAGCTGGCGCGTCGAGGATAATGGGGGAGGGGAGGACAACGCCGATGACAACGACGACGACGCCGAGGGACAAGGCGGGTGAATCAGATGCTCTGCATCTAAAAAGACACATAACCAAGATAACCGCAAGCGGAACTCACCTCGCGCGAGCGTTATCATTCCCATTCAAACTACCAGGACGCTAGAGAGTACTGGGACGGAGAAACTGATAGAGTTAGAGAGAAATTAACACAATGGGGGGAAGGGATCAGTCAATGTTTGCCCGTGCATCAGTATGTAATGTGTTTGCTGTTACCAAGGTATGGTACGTCCTAAAGACGATTTGTATGTCAAGAAGGAACATACAAAAGCTGCGCAGAGTGTTTGCGGTGTTTTTGTGGGGCTCAAGTTGGGAGCGCATGAGTCGAACTAATTTGTTTCGCTCGGTGAAAAGTGGTGGATTGGGACTGGCACATTTGTTTATCCAACAAATAGTTTCTAGGTTTATGTTTCTGAGAGATCAGAGAGATTGCTTTCTACGTACTGTGGTACAAGTCCGACTACGTGATGTTATTCCAGACTATGTAGTTTCAAATTCTGAAATGCGATGTGTACGTGTGCGTGGGTTCTTGCGCGAAGTGGTGGATGCTTTTCGGTTTTTAAGGGTTAGGTTTTCCTCGGAGTATTTGAGTAGTGTACCGCGGAAACGTTTGTACAAAGATATTGTAACGAGAAGACGAGGAAGTGGACTGTGCAGCCTAGTGCGATGGGCATCTTACACCGACGAAGACGAAGACGGTTGGCGTGGGGTTATCGCTCGTGCTGTGATGGCCGAATTGTAAATAGCTTGCATCTCTTTCTGTAAATAAATCGCTTCCGCATCGACCATGGTTCATGTCATCCGTCCTACCGCCACGTAACATGTTTTGGTGGAGGTTGCGGTTCTCATCCCCTTCGTAGACCTCCAGCTACGCCCGTCTCGGTTTCTGAAGCGACCACCTCAAGGATCAAGGATCGCGTCGGTCCGCCCCAGCCCCGGTGAGCCATTGGCCTGCGCATTCCCCAGCCCGGTGTCCCCTGCCCGTGATCCGACGAGACCAGCCGACCTGACTAGCCGCGACCAGACCAGAAGCCGACGACATTCCCCTGCCCAGTTCTCCGGCGCGATTCCAAGAGCTTGAGTTCCTTCGTGGCGTCGGCGGCATCGCTGTTCTGGGGCCCATCTTCATGAACCGATCAGCGTGTGCAGTGGCGGCAAGGACTTCACTGTTTATATTCATTTCATCTTCACCGCACGGGTTCATTGACTGTGACCTCGACCGGGACGGTCGTTTTGGATGGCGGGGGGATATGTAACGAGAAGACGAGGAAGTGGACTGTGCAGCCTAGTGCGATGGGCATCTTACACCGACGAAGACGAAGACGGTTGGCGTGGGGTTATCGCTCGTGCTGTGATGGCCGAATTGTAAATAACTTGCATCTCTTTCTGTAAAGACATCGCTTCAGCATCGACCATGGTTCATGTCGTCCGTCCTACCGCCACGTAACAATATGATTGATGTGTGTCTGCCTGTTCCGGTTTATCGTCAGTTATATGCAGTGGGTTCAGGAAAAGATGTCCTAAAAAGAGTGAAACGAATTCCAGTACGTTCATCTGTTAAATCTTTCTTATTTAAACTTCACAGCGGCACGCTACCGGTAAAACCCTGGCTGCAGGAAAAAGGACTATATGTACACCCATGGACACCTAACTGTAGATTATGCCAAAAGCTGGAAACAATTGAACACATCTTTCTGGACTGTTGGGATGCGGTGTTTCACTGGGATATCCTTCAAACGAACCCTGAAAAAAGACTTACCATTAACGCCTTATGGCATTCGCTTTTTGCCCGTAAACAATGATGGAGGCGTGCCCTATGATATGTTCACGGCACTTAGTCTGCATTCTATGTGGAAAACTCGCATGGCGGTTCAAAATGCCGAAGAAGATGCTCGCACAGTGCGAGAGTACTTCATTGAAAGCGTTGCTTATATAAGAGAAGTTTATCGAGTCATGCCGGAAGAACCTGAGTGGTTACCCATTCTGGATGTTCTAGCGCAATTTAAGATGTTTTAAGCCACTCCCTTCAGCCGATTGGTGGCTGGAGCTACTAATTTGTGTACTGAGCATTGCGTGTTGTGTTGTCGCCAAGCAGGCAATAAAGAAAAAAAAACCGTACTGAAATGACCTGTTTCGTTGTTGGTACCCGTTTCGTTCATCTCTTACTAATGCGTTTGCCTTTTTCGCTCTCAGGTGTCGCAGAAAGCACCAAACTCGGATTCAGTCAGAGGTAAGTCCCTCTCGGTCTAGCATACGGAACAGAAGTTGCTTCTGCTTATTCTTAGTGGGAAGGGTCTACAAATGGTGGCTTTTAAGATTTAGTTGATCAAAGCTTCCACAGGCTACACCCGCTGATCTGAGCGAGCGTTTACAAAATATATGAACATCACTACAAAGTCATAACAGCGTGGAAGCTTTAACTGAGAAACTTTCAGATCCCCCATTAACTAACTTAGCAGGTGTAGCCATGCAGAAGATTCCCAGTATTATAAAAACCGTTTTTTTCCTCAAGTTTCGGCGGTCGTCTCTGTGCTCACAAAAAATGGCGTGCTTCATCGAAGACCTCCGATTTCAAAATAATTGCAGTGCGACTGAATTGGTTCGCATGATGGTACATTATAATAGCTTTCCTTCTGTTCTTGTATATGCGGCTTTGGGAACAATGTCCCCAGGTAATTTAAGGCGCTCCCACACGGCATGTAGAAGTACGGCAGCAATCTTCAAATCACAGTGCACTCTAAAACAGTTTTCGCACACAGGCTCACACTCATACCGGCACTCTCTTCCCCCTCTGTGCAGCGTACAGCGGGTGCGGCCAAAATGCAGACACGAAAGTGGTCGACGGGAGCTCGTTGACCAACAACAAGTACCCCTGGGTGGTGAGTTTTTCTGCTATCGAATTCCCCATCATTTTCTTTATCTCCGCCTATGTATACGCTGCGTGTGTACGTGCGCATGTGTGCGCGCGTGGTGTTTAGAATTAAACTCCGACTTAACGAAACCTAAATATACAGATCTCCAAATAAAGACATATTCGAAATCCCCCCTCCCCCGCCCCCGAAGAACCCCATAGGCCTCATGCTTTCTAAATTTTGACGTAACGAAACCTAAATGTAGAGATTTCCCAAAATAAAAGACAAATTCAAATCCCCCCCCCCCCCGCCCCCAAGAACCCATAGGCCTCATGCTTTCTAAATTTTACGAAGTTCGGGATTTAACGAAATGGTTTGGGGGCCCCGTGAATTTATTAAACTGTGGTTCAACTGCGTACAGGAGACAAAACTTTCGTCGAGGGACCAGCCTCACGCGGTCTGAGTCTCCGGGAGCCTTGTCTTACTCACCTGTCGAATATGCGTTTAAAAAAAAAAAAACCTTGCGCAGTCTTTACGGTTTGGGTATTTTGTTTTATTTGTCTGGAAGAAAACGGCGATATTTCTCGCAGCAATGCAAGCGATAAAACTGGCTAACAAGGTTCCGCGAAAAACAAACGCGGGAGGTAAAATCTTCTCGTATGCAGCACTGAAACATTTGTTGTAGTCCTCCATTGTAAAAATTATTTATGAAGTTTCAGACCTGATCAACTACAACATCAACTCTATGCCAAGATATGAGTGGTGCATACACGGCGCGACCAGCAGCTTCGACAAGCCTTTTAAAAGCACGAAGGAATTGTTGGCAAAGGTTCACTGTAACTTCGATCATGAATGACCTAACGGTCATTCGAAATTTCCCGCCAAGCGCATACTTGTTTTCTTCACTTTCACATTTACTGATTTTATTCTCCCCTGCCTCAGGTGCGCATCTCGGCATACTACACTCCCATTGAGAATTTCAACCAGAACGGCACGGACGCGTGCTCCATCGTCAAGACGGAGAGGGTGGGTGTTTTCATTTTGCGAAAGTCGCCTTCGAGGATATATGACTTCTAGTATACGGCATCTTGTGAAGGCTTCTTTTTAAAGCAACCGTGAAGACAAAATACAAATTTGTTCAGTTTGAAATAACTATAGCCTTTGCTAACTCACTCAGCTACGTTCGAATTAACCACTAAAGAGGGTTATTAGGGAATACAGCGTTTGGTGCGTTTGCGTACGCTAAACGCTAAATTTTTGCGTATACCCTGCGTAAACACGGCTAGGGGAGTTTTAGTAGAGCGTCTCATCAGTTTTGCGTAGCGACACGCTAATGCTTGCGGCGCCATCTGTCGAATGTTTTGCGAAATGACTCGCCACCTGATCGGCCAGCGGAGTGCCGGAGTGCTTGGCGATTTCACGACTACCCAAACAAGTGGAAACAAACTCTTTCTTTATTGAATGCAACATGCCGATAACACGGCATGAATATTCTCTTTCCTGAGTATGTTCCATCACGAAAGCGTTGAAGCCCCGCGGCACTTCCTTCGGACAATCGCACAGAGTCCCCAAAACCGAATTTCCGGGTTTGACGCATCATTCAACTTCAAAACAATCCAGAGATGCGTCTCGAAAGAACACAACGTCACGACATGCGCTGCAAGTCTGAACCGCGATTGACAGGTGATCGGTTGCCTTCTCCTGCCCGTCGTAAATTCGCCACTCACCTCGCACGCGGTTTGCGGGAACGAACAGCAAGTCATTTAACTCTGGCGCGCAAGCCGAGAAGGCCTTTAGCCACACACAGTACATACCCGATGCGAAGTTGAGTCGTACTTCGCTCGGGAAGGATAATCCAGAGCATGGGAAGCACTGTCCACCCGCAGACTCACAACGTCGAACTTTGTCGCGACGCGAACGCGTCCACAACACACACACACACACACAGCTTCGGTCTCTGGCCTGGCTACAAAGCTCCGTTCGGACAGTCAGCGAATACAGAGCTGCGCGAGGGCGACGTGATAACCACGCGACAAAGTTAAAAACACAGGAGCAAAGTACTTAATCAATCGGAAGCAAATTACTACCCACAGAAGAGCGGAACCGTGAATGGTTGTCGCGCTATACTTGCCGCCTTGTTGGAAACGCAAGCGGTCTCGCCTACGAACGCTACATTAGATGCGTCCCTGAGAGAATCTCTTTTCGGCGGCCTTGTCCTTCCTGCGTGCGTCCGTTGTCGTCGGCGTCCGCACTCTCCTCCACTCAACCCCTCTCCTCTCCGATAGCGAACACTCTCTCGCGAGGGGCATTGGATTGAATTCGAGTGGCTTGGCTTGGATTGGATTGGATTGGATTAAAGTGGATTGTGTTGGATTGTGTTGCGTCATAGCCGCGGCAGACGCACTGGCGCCGGCGCGTGCCCAGGTGAGAGCGAACACTCTCTCTCAACATCTGCAGGTGTGCGGCCCAGCGCGCTCTCACTCCGCCGGTGGGCGGCGCTGTGCGCGGTGCTGCGCATGCAGTACCCTCTCTCTCCGCGGTCTCATCTCCTTCGGGCGCGCTGCGCATATAACCGGTGTGCCGCTCTCCGGCGACCTTTCGGTCGACGGTTGCTCTCCGTTGCGCTTGATCCCCCCTCAGCGTCGCATCACACCAGGGTTCCCGCGAGGGGAGGTGGGCGTAATTTTTGCTGAAATAGCGTCCGCGTCCGCTCGTCATCCGTCCTCTAAGCGCAGAAGTGGCTTAGCGCACGGCGCATGCGCAGTACGAACGACGAAAAGAAATAGCGTTCGGTACTGTTTCCGTACGGCTGCGTACGTTATTCTAAAATTTTCTATTAACCGAAAAAAAGCCCCCCAAATACTCTCTTTCTACTTCGTGCTACACTTGCGTAACACGGGTAGCAGTGACGTCATATAGGCCAGCACTGCGGACGTATTTGTCAGTGTGTAACTGTACGTCAGCATTCCAAAGATGCGATAAAAGGAACTACGCGACCCACTGCAACCGGCCAGCCATGATTCTTGGCGGTGGCTTAGGGGCATGGCGGCCAGTTCCGTGACGTCATAGAGACCACGGCGGGCGGAAATACGCAGGGTATACTCGGTTACAACTCAAGAACGGCACCACCTCATGTAGTGTATCGCTCCGCCAAAGTGCCGGACCCGTGACGTCAGTGCGCGCGCGTTTTGAAAGGGTTTGCTATGAATGCGTGATATCGTCTGCCTTGTCTCACGTAGTTTGTTTGCCGTCACTGGAGTCGTTTATAAGCATATTAAGTCCAAAAAATCACGGGAACGGCTCACGCCATGTTCAAAATATTCCCAGTAACGCCCTACTTGCGCCACGCGGAGAAACATCCGACTACGGTGATAAGGCACAACGGCAACTTCCGGTGCCGTTCTTAAGTTGTCACCGAGTATAGTAGCCACTGCTTCATCTGTTTTCATTATTATCTGCGTTATTCGTTTCAAGTTTCTAATAAAATTCGTATCACGGTTATTGGGACAAAGCAGTCCTTTTGACAAACCGAACTTGTGTTTTGTATTCCTAAGCTTTCGTGTCCCGCGTTTTATTTAAATGCACTTACTAAGAACTCGTCGCACCTTCGCCTGGAAACCGTTATTGATAACATGTGGGGTCCGGAAACAGGCCGAATTAAAGTTACGGATTTAAAGTTTAAATATTTAAAGTTTAAATTTTCACAACGTGGAAAGTTGAAAAAGAACTTGTGCAGTGGCGCCTCACTTAACATCGTAATTCCCAATCACGTTAGAAAATACTTACAGCTGTAAAAAAATCTAAGCGACTAAACAGGGGGGATTCTGTTTTTTAACACGAAAGTGTTATATTCCCGGATACACGAAGGTTTCGCTGACGTCATATCCGTCACGCAAGTGACGCCAGTACAACAAAGCAAGCGGCCTGTCAGGGTGCACCCCTACACACAGGGCGTTCTTGCGGGGAAGCAACCTTTAGTACTGAAGAGTACGTTATACTTTGGGTTGTTTGTTTTGGGGTTTTATATTTTAACACGAACGTGTTTTATGCCGGGATACCCCTAGATATCACTGACTTCATATCCGTCACGGAAATGCCGCCAGTACACCTTTTCCGAAGCGACCCGCCAGAAGCACGCCGCTCGCCAAGCACACTCACAAGACAGCCACCGACCCGCAAATCATGCTGAGCTGCAGATTTCGCTGCAAATTTTCCTTTTGTATTTTACCGAATCCTATGACAGGGGAATCAACCACATTTTTTTGTGTCTGCCAGTATCTTTCTTTTTAAGTGTTCCCGATGCTCCCAGAGTGCGTGAAAGTCGCAATTTAGCCTTCAGACTAAGCATAGTGGAAGATACTGGAGGGACGGAATGTGGGAGAAGGCGCGGTCTATATCCTGGAGCCATGTTTTGTCCACGTGCACTCAGGATGGGGCCTTGCTCAACGCACTGTGCACAAGGAAGCCGTACGGGTTCCGAAACGTCAAATAGCTTCATTCTTTACTTTGTCAGTGACCATGATTTTCACTTTGAAAAGGAGGAGGAGGGGATAGAGGCCCCTTACCTTCAAACCAAGAAGAGTGGACGAAGGGAAGGTTTGGCTGTATGGAAGGGGTGACAGGCGGCTGAGAAGAGGGAATGTAGTTAAACACAGAACTGTCACACGGAGCAAGAAGAATGCTAAAGACTTCACATAGACAGTCATGTCATTTTCAGCGTGCATTACTGGAAACCAGGGATTAAGACAGACGTCCAGTGTAGGTTTTTCGAACGTTTGGCACCCTTCCCTTCCGAGGGTGCTTTGGGCCAAAATTCTCTGTAAGCCTTTGAATTAAACATTCTAAATCGCGTTGAGTCGTACAAGTAGTAACTGCTCCTCCTATAAGCGGCAGTTCCCGCATTCGAAGCTAGGTCATGACAGCCTCGTTTCTGAACATGATTAAAAGCAAAAACGCTTGTGCGCACAGCGTCAGACAGTTTATGGAACCCAAATCCCCCCCCCCCCCCCCCCGCCGCCCCTCCACCGCGCAGAGTAGTGAGACATTGCTTTACAAAAGTGAAATTAAGTGGGTGTTTCGCGCAGAAGCTATACACATGGGCTATGTGGCGCACCGTATGTCTCCGGAATAATTTCGACCAGCTTGGGATACCAAGAAGACATTTCTCGACCAGTCTCGAAGAGAAAGCGAGAGAAGGTGGGTTCGTTTCATTAAAAATGTGAAAATTATGGTTTACCAGACATTTCTCGACCAGTTAAACCCTAAATTTCATGTTTTAATCGAATGAACACACCCTCTCTCGCTTTCTTATCTCCGCAAAACCTTGGTCGTATATAGAAATTCGATGAAATCTACATCCACGGGCGTATTCCCAACAGCTTTAGCCACTCGGTGTTGCCCCGGAGTTACCACGGTGTTGCCCAGCATAGCACCCAACGCACCGCTCGGGCTATCTGATCGTGCGCCTGGCCCTCTCATCGCATACTGGGTTCGAGCGGCCTCGGCTCATGCTCTGTGTCTCTCTTGGCCAGGTGAATGCTTTGCCAAGAGGTGGTTTGGCTTTGACCTTGCGGCGCCCTTGAAAGTACAACCCGGTAACTGGCGATTGCTTCCCGGTACACGCGCCCCAAAGAGGGGACGGGACGCCCAAAGTACTTCAACCACTTGTAAGTTATTTCCAAGGAGTGGCCGACCCTCCTGTCAGCGGCATTAGTAGGGGCGTGAACTTTCCGAACAGCTCCTGCAACCACCAAGCACTCACCGTTTGAGAACGTGTTTCTAGGGTGTTTAGGAACTTGAGAACGTTTTTGAGGCAAGGCTGCCCTAAAATACCACAGTGTGTCCCACAGAGTAGCATAACCTGGTGCTCTTAAGTTGGTTTCCGAAGTTCTAAGCCGTTCTGTACTATAAGAGTATCCCGCGTATCCAACTGCTGCTTGACGCTACCAACGAACATCTTGGGCTACACGCACTATTACACTGTACAATAATACACATCGTTGAGGGTGTAAGGCTGTCTATAAAACCCTTAAGCCCCAGCAATAACCCAAAGGAAAGAACCCTTTCAGGGTGTTATGTCGGTTGTAACACCCTTACACACTAGCAAAAACAAAAGAAAACACCCTTTTAAAGGGCCCCGGAATAGGCTTCCGAAGGTCACCGTTTCAATCGCGCAATCGCTAGAGTACCCCTTCACGACAACGTATACCAAGTATTACGCCTCTGCGTAAAGCAGGGGCCCGCACAAACACGCAACAAAGTTCCTTTCTTTCTTTCTTTCTTTCCTTGCTCACCTACCGCTTCCTCGCCACCACACTGCCGCGCTATGACGTGCGGCAAAATGCTTGTGACGCAGCCTCTATGACGCACGAAGCACTGAACAGTACGCACGGCTATTGGTGGGCCCCTTTATATGCTGTACCAAATCAGCGTTCCCGGCTCTGGGGGACACGCGGGTGCGCTCCGAACTCTTACACCGGCAGGACCGCCAATCTCAGTAGCGACGAATGTCGATCGTCGCCATCCGTCACACGAGCCTAGCTGAGTTTGTAGATGTATAGCGCGTCGTTTACAAGGTATGAATAACGCTGAAAACCACGGAGGGGAATCGCCCCCTACACGCGCGACCGCGGCAATCTGCCTGCACGGTCGACCGTGCTGCAGATCGTGCATACACCGCACAGTGGGCCGCACGATGCGGCATACACGGCAGCAGCTAAAACTTGTCACCGCTCGCCAGAACAAGACTATTGCTGAAAATCAGTTTATAAATGCGTGAAGGGGGGGTGATAGTGCAGTGAAAGATTGGGCTGGGGACCTGGCAATGCGGTGTCTGAATAACTGCGGCGATGATGAGCCTTTTCTCCTATTTCGGACGGACCACTGCCGCGACAGCGCCGCATGCAGAAACGCTACCGGTCCGCTAGTCGCCGGTGGCAATCTTCAGTCGTTGTCGTGAGCGAGCATGTTGTGTTAGGAACACCCCTATCTGGCTTTCAAGCGCTCGATTCCGCGATTAGTGCCGACGTGGGCACGGCCGGCGCGAGGAGCAGTTCGATGCGGACCGACAACCGACCGGCTCCGCTGAGCGGCAGCGGCTGTATATAGTAGGCAGAGCTTGGCCGTCGTCAGCTAAAAAAAAGAAAAGCGTGAAGTTCCGCTGAGCGGAGCCAATGGCTGCGCGGATCTCGAACCATCCCTATTTGTCTACGTAATCTGGCGCCTGGTCGGTGACGTCACAGCCTCCACAGTGTTTTGGAGGAGCGGTGAGAGGGTTAATGCGTCGGGTCTTATTGCGGGCCCTTTTTAATGAACGATACCTCGGCTAATACTGAACGCTTTTAAACCATTTTTGCGGCAGGACGTTCCTTTATTAGTGCCCCAACGATTGCGAACGTAAAATAGCAACCTTTGTAACCCTGTTTAGGGCCCCTTTAAAGGGCGTTTTATCGTTAATCGCATGATTTCAAAGGGTTTTTTTTTTCTTGTTCGGGCGTAAGGGCGTTAGTTATAGACAAAAGGGTGTTAATAATTTACAGTTACACCGTGCAGGGTACTTACGCTGTTAAATGTGGGACATGGTGACAGACTGACGGTAGGCTGCTTTCCGCTGTAAAGAGCCTGCCATTTTTTCTGTTTCTTTAAAGGTATGTTTGCACGCATAGTATTTATATTTCTTTTATTGCACCCGTTGGCTTGCAGAACAAGATGAACACGGCCCGACTGGTGACCAAGAACCTGCAGACGATCGTGGCTCTCTGCGGGGGCTCCATGATCACGAGGCGGCATGTGCTCACCGCCGGCCACTGTTTGCTGCCCGAGTAAGCTCTCGTAAAAGACAAGGGGGGCCCCGAGTTTTCCTCGGAAATTATCCGTCTCACTATGGGTTGTATTCACTGACGAGGGACGTATGCAGGTAACGATGTGAATGCGCCGTAGATGGTTACGTCTGGCGCCGCGGTATGGCAGTACTTGTCCGTGCTAAGCACGTGACGTGTGTCGGACGTTCCAAACGCTACCCCACTGAACGCAAAGTAATGCCTCGACTCTAATGTGAGTGCGATTAATAACATCTCTGTTGGCACCACCATTGAGGATAAGGATGAAACGGAGCAGACGACGCACGCCGGGTTTTTTTTTCTGCGGCGTGCCGGACCGGTGGCTTAGACGAAGCGCCATGTCCGTGGCCCTTCAGACATGCCCGTGGCCGTTTCCAGTGTTGCCAAGCGAAGAAATTGATAGCTAAACGTTACAGAGAATACCATAAGGCATCGGACGCCGGACGGTTTAGTCAACTTTAGAAGTATCGCGGCGGCAGCCGGCATCTAACCACTTCTTGTGCACACGTCCACACAACCAGGCCCGGGCTGTGTGCACGTAAACCTGTGACGCAGTCACGACGCGTACATGTGCCCAAGACAATTGGGCTATGGGCAATGTGCGGACAACGGCCCTAATGATTCAGGACTGGTCCTCTAGTCCCTGACAATTCTCCGCGGACTGCCTGGTGTTCTGTACCTAGGAATTTTTTCCCATCAAGGATCATGCATCATCCACGACAAAGTCAGCCCTTACGATGAAATTATAAGGACTTTGACGAACGTGTTCGCCAAATAGCGGGCATATCTGAGTAAACCTTGGTAAGGGGGAAGGGGGGGGGAGGCGCTTCACATAACAAAAAAGTTTCCGAACATGACAGTTAAAATTTTTTGCTCATAACTCATGCCTTAACTAGACCTTATTCTTGAAAGAACGGCCTTAGTTCCAAGAAGAGAGTGCACCTCCTTACTTTCTGTGCGCATATGTCTTCAGTGCATTTGTACAGCTGCAAGAAAAGGCTTCACTTGTTAGCGTGGTGAGTTGCGAGTGCCTTCCCTCGTCCCGTATTCAGCGATGTTTTCTCAACCGCAGCGGAAACCAGCCCTCTCATAAAACGGCCTAATTGGCGTGTTGCCCCAAAAACATTCAGAAACTCTAGATGAGGAATTTTCATATAGTGCGTAAAACTTTTTCCATTGAGCTTATCTGTGCACATGCACCTCTACGTACGTTTGTCTTGGAGGAGGCACTATAAAGACCAAAACTTTTTTGCTGCAAAACAGTATATGTACAACAGCCCCCCCCCCCCCCTTTTTTTTTTTCTTACTCCGGTGAAGCCGCTTGCTCGGCTCCGCAAATTTTGCCTCCCTCCCTCTCTCCGGCGTTCGTTTTCTCCGCCGCTGAACCCTCTTTCACAGCTGTTATTTGCCGGTGCCTTTCACGCTCAAGCACGCGCACACTAGCGGTTGCAGATTTATGCGTGCGCATGCGGGAAAGGGGAAGGGAGGGGGGGGGGGGCATTCGACGCCATATGCTGTATTCGCTGGCGTGGCACGCATGCCGGCCACCATGTGTGTCGCCTTAACAACGGGAACGCGCGTGCTCGGCCATGGCGGCGCCCCCATAAGGCGTCCCAACGAGCTCAAAAGCATTATCTCGACGGTAACCACTGCTTTTTAACCTATCGCAAAACACGAGCCAAGTCGTCCGCACAGGTCGGCTGATTGCCAGCTGCCGTGTTTTGGTATCGGCCACTGATGGCTCACCTGTCGGCGAGCGCTCTCTCTTTCGGTCGCTTGCCGATGTCGCTAGCCTCCCAGCTAACGACGTGAGCACCGACGCTAGCGCGCAGCGCTACTCTGCTGCCGTATCTCAACCGGCGTGCGCGTGAGCATTCACAATTTCTTCGGAAGCCTTATTTGGCTTTTGTACCGAACGACTCTGCCGTGCGCAAGGTGCGGGCGCACATGTGTTGATCTCCGTGTTCGCACGCGACTGCGCTACGAACACGGAGCAACCGCTGCACTTATTTTAGATGCAGAGCATCTCATTCACTCGCCTTGTCCCTCCGGCGTCGTCGGCGTTGTCCGCCCCTCCCCCATTCTCCTCGCCGCGCCAGCTGCGCTCTCCGCCACTCACCCCCTCTCCTCTCCGATAGCGAACACTCTCTCGCGAGGGGCATTGGATTGGATTGGATTGGATTCGATTGGATTGGCTTGGATTGGATTGGATTGGATTGGATTGGATGATTGGATTGGCTTGGTTGGATTGGATTGGATTAAAGTGGATTGTGTTGGATTGTGTTGCGTCATAGCCGCGGCAGACGCGGTGGGGCCGGCGCAGGTGCAGTACTCTCTCTCCCGCGGTTTCCTCTCCTTCGGGCGCGCTGCGCATATAACCGGTGTGCCGCTCTCCGGCGAAGCAACAACCACGCTTGGCTCAAACACCTAGAGTCCACGCCGCTTTACAAGTACGCCAACGTCGTCATCGACTGGGACCGGCTTACGCAGTCCCCTCAACGTTATGCGCGCTATAAAACGCGGTCCCTTCGCCGCTCCGCCTATGCGTCGCATCTACACAGGGGTTCCCGCGAGGGGAGGTGGGAGTTTTTTGTTAAATGCCCCCTGCGATCCACGTTTACGCGACGCACATCCTGAAATTCGTTACTAACGACAGACAGAACGATTTCGGGAAAGTCCGCAAAAAATGTTTACGTACAATTAATACGTCTGCGTCCAAGCATATGACGTACGATTCATAGCTTCGCACAGCGCAAAAAACGAACAACCGCAGAAAGACGTAACCCGTCTTTGCGCTTGCGCGTGGTACGCCTTTCGGTGGTTGTCCGCTTTCTTGCGCTACACGAAGCTAAATGTAACCGACACCAACTACCTTAAACCCACACTCTGCTAATATAACCTGCGACGCTCCAACAACCACGCTCGGTCCACAAAACGCGACGTGGGATCGAAAAAGAGACATCGGGTAGCTGGGGCTCTTAATTGATGCTAAAGGCCTGTGCATTGGCGAAGAAGGGAGGCTTTATTAGGGAAGAAAACGATCAAAATGAGCCCATCAAGATGTCGCAAGCGAGACTTTAATGATGCCCGAAGGACGCCTGGCAGAGGAGACGCGTGCAGCGCAGAAACGTCGAACCGTTGGCGAATAGCCAGGCAATATTTCGCGATGTCCTCTGGTCGTCCGTTTCCGCGGCACTTAACTCGCGAAGCTGTAGTAACGCACGAATTTCTCCGTTTCAGTAGCGCAAAATGTTACAATATGGTGCCGTATACTTGATTATACCTAACCCCAACGCCACGTCTTTCTTGTGTGTGCGTGCACCGGTGGCTTAGCAACAGCGACTGCCAGGTTCTTGGATAAGGCTTCGACCTCGCCGGCTTTATCTCGAATGCGCCGTGGGAGTCGGCAGACGGAGTAAAAGCACATGCTTTGAGTATTAGTGAAGCGTGTTAAATTTATTCGGCGGGAATTGAATCTTTGCATAAAACATGAACAGTGACCAGGCGTGACAAGTCGTGTCATGGTTCGCGAAAAATTGGTTTCACTGACATCCATCCCCTCAGGGACGCCCGTACTTCGTTATGGAACAGCTGCGGTTATCACCTCCCGAACTGATTGATTGATTGGTTGATTGACCGAGTGATTGATTAGATTGATTGGAAAAATTGGTTTCGCTGACATCGATCCCCTCAGGACGCCCGTACTTCGTGATGGAACAGCTGCGGTTATCACCTCCCGAACTGATTGATTGCTTGATTGATTGGTTGATTCATTGATTGCTTGATTGAGCGAGTGATTGATTGATTGAAAAATTGGTTTCGCTGACATCGATCCCCTCAGGACGCCCGTACTTCGTGATGGAACAGCTGCGGTTATCACCTCCCGAACTGATTGATTGATTGATTGATTTGATTTGATTGTTTGAGGAGTATTGATTGATTGAAAATTTGGGTTTAATCATCCTCGCCGATGTTGATTGATTGATTGATATGAAATTGATATTATTGATTATTATATATGATTGATTGATTGTATTGATTATTGATTGATTGATTGATTGATTGATTGATTGATTGATTGATTGATTGAGCGAGTGATTGATTGATTGAGCGAGTGATTGATTGATTGAAAATTGGTTTCGCTCACATCGATCACATCGATCCCCTTTTGATTGATTGCTTGATTGATTGGTTGATTCATTGATTGCTTGATTGAGCGAGTGATTGATTGATTGAAAAATTGGTTTCGCTGACATCGATCCCCTCAGGACGCCCGTACTTCGTGATGGAACAGCTGCGGTTATCACCTCCCGAACTGATTGATTGATTGATTGATTGATTGATGATTGATGATTGATTGATGTGATGTAGTTGATGAGTTATTGATTGATTGAAAAATTGGTAACACCTCCCGAACTGATTGATTGATTGATTGATTGATTGATTGATTGATTGATTGATTGATTGATTGATTGATTGATTGATTGATTGATTGATTGATTGTGAAGTTTTACGCGCCGACGTACGCTACACAGGCGATGAGGCGCGCGTAGCGGAGGGCTCCGAATTAATTTTGACCCCCTGGGGATCTTCAACGTCCGCCGGAATCTCGAACACACGGGCGTGTTCGCTTCTCGCCTCCATCAGAAAAGTGGCCGGAGTGTCCAGGAATCGAACCCGCGTCCTTGGGCTCAGCAGCACAAAGCCTTAGCCACCGAGCCACCGCGGTTGGTCACCTCCCGACCTGCTTTACAAAGAAAGTTATATGGACTCTTAGCTGCTTAATCTATAAACGTACTCACCGCTCGCCAAACAGGCATTTTAAAAGACCAAAACAATGACAGAAGTATTGTCCTTCGTACCGATATGACTGAATTACACTGGCATGGCAATATAACTGTCATGGTCACGCATCTCATGCGAAACACGAGGGCTATTTTTGGCTTACACGGATACAAATTGTACGTTGTGTCTGGCGAGTCTAGTTCAGACGACGCTGCCCTGAGTGCGCTAGAGCGGTTATAGTGCAGCTAAAGAAACTAGTGGTGTATCATCTCTCACCTAACAAACCCTACAGGCCGAAGGAGAAGTGCGATTCTTTCTAAACGGAGACTTAGGTGTGTACGTCAACGTTACAGTCACGGAGGTTCTGTATAGCGATGGCCGGAGACGATGCAGGTATGCATTCCTTCGACAACAAAGTGAGCGCACCACCTTCAGGTGCGACTGCTGAGTAATTTGAGTGCCTGGTTGCTAAGCTAGATATGCTTGCACACTTGGAACCTATCTTCACTGCGCGTCTGTGCACGTGGAGGGAGAGTTCGGCGACCTTCCAGTACAGCGATGATATCTCGCTGAGCGAGGATCGGCGCGTTGGTTTCGAGTCATCTGCGCAAATGGACGCACGAAGGGAAGCTGAAGAGTAACGCAAACAGGGGCTGCATTGTGTGTGTGGAAGGGGGAGGGGGGGGGTGGTTGGTTTGCGGCGTGTTGCATTCAACCACTTCTTACTGCCTCCTCACATGTAGGGAAATGGTGTGTAACATTCTAGGGCGACAGCTACATTCCTTTTTGACGTGCAGGAACTTCTTCACACGCGAAGAGGTGTAGTTGGAGCTGAGCCACTCAACGTTACAACGTCGGCACCCTGGGACGACCCCTTATCGACCACGTTTCTATTTACTGATAATAATCATCATCAACGTGCTTGTATCCACAGCAGCATGAAGACCTCTCCCAAAGGTGTCCAGCCGCTTCTATCGCGAGATTGTGGAGTCCGTTCTTTGCTCCCGAACTTGGTCAGTTCACCCCTCCATCAAATCCTTGGTGCATCCCCCTTTCGTTTACTACCCCATGGCAACCGTTTTGCTAAAGCTACCATAAAGGCAAAATACAAGTTTTCTTCAATAAAAAGACTGCCTTGTCCCGATAGAAAGGATCCCCGCTTTTCCGCAACCTTCAAAAAATAATCCAGATAATAAACAAAACCGATGCGTTAGTGGCGACTCTCCAATTACTTTCCGGCGATTTCCCTAGCTATGACGTCACAAAATCTTGTTTGTTCGATTGGCGACCGCCCACCAGAGTCGCCGCCAAGAAACCTGACTGGTCGATTGTATGGAGACCTCTAGTCACTTTCGATCATATAACTTGGATGCTATCCCGCAGTTCTATGTCCCTCCCGCCCGTATTACGTCACTGTGGCGCGAAATTTGAAAGTTCTTCTACTTTCCAGCGCTTTTATTTTTCTTTTAAAAAACGTTTTTGGGGTCTGGAACACAGCTGTGTAAGTTAGTAGAGCCTGCAGGGCCGTAGCCAGAGGGGGGGGGGGTTTGGGGTTCAAACCCCTCCCGAAATCTTTTCCAGGCAGCGCGTAAGCAATACTTACTGTTGCTTTCGGAAAAACTACCCCGTTCTCAAAACCCATAACCCCCTCGAAAAAAAAAATTTGCTACGGCCCTGAGTAGAGGTCAGCTCCTCGTGCGCCCTGCGTACGGATGGTCCTAACAATTCACACCGATCATGCGCAGGGAGGTCCAGCCGCGGTACGTGGTGCGCTACGGCTCCGCGCGCACCTCGCGCCAGTCGACGGCGTTCGTGGCCAAAGTGTACAAGCACCCCAACTGCCACATGGTGAACCAGGACCGCGCCGTGGACGACGTGGCCGTGCTCGTGCTGCGCTCGGCGCTGCCCGTGCCCCCCGTGTGCCTGCCCCGGGCGGGCGCCTCCCTGCCCTCGCAGGTCACCGTCGCCGGCTGGGGCAACACCATTCCCAGTGAGTGCCTATAAAGCTTTTCATGCGTCAATCTTTCATAAGATCAGGGCATGTCCTGGGCTGTGTTGCGCATGTGCAGTTACATATTCCTGTCGACTGCACCAATTATGGGACCGCTAGCCCAGCCCACTGATAAAATGGCAGCTCCCAGGACGAATTAAACCCGGTACCAACCAGTGTGTAATCTACTAAAACAGCGGGGCTGTGGATTGTCCCGGGAGTTGCCGCTGTGCCTCATCACCGCAGACGGAATTTGCTCCGCCCGGCGCAAGTAGGGCGTTACTGGGAATATTTTGAACATGGCACGAGCCGTTTCCGTGATTTTGTCGACTTATATGCTTATAAACTACTGCACTGACTACAAATGAACTACGTGAGAAAAGGCAGGCGATATCACGCATTCATAGCAATCTCCTTTCAAAACGCGCGCGCGCCCGTTGACATCCGGGTCCGTCGCTTTGGCGGAGTGATACCGTACATGAGCTATTGCCATTCTTAACTTGTTCCCGAGTATAGCCTCGGTGTATTCCTTGCGCGTTTTGTTGCTGTTCTCTTAGCGGATAATTGCCGTATACTCTGCTTCCGGGTAGTTCCGGCGAAACGAGAGCGAAAGCCGTTTTCTGTAACCATACTCCTTCCGTTGATGGCCATGCGTTGACAGCGTACAGTAATTCTGCAACGTATACAACTCCACTGAAACGTAACTGAAATGAAACACGGCCTAATGGTCCAGTCGTCTTTGCGGCTTCTTGTCATATAATTCGTTTCAGGATAATTTTTGATGACATAAGAGTTAGAGCCGCTTTCTCTAATCATACTCCCCCCGTAGATAGCCACGCTTCACTGCGCAACAGCTAATGTGGGAAAGCCAGCTTACAAAACCAAGCATACACCGATCTCCTTAAAGGCGGCTTCACCGCCGAACAAAAATGCATTGCTGGCAAGACACACTTTTCAGGGCAATATGTGAGCCGTTTGCTATCAAAATATGAAGAGCCTAACAGGTTTTATTTTTCTGGTTTTTTTTCTATACTGGGGATCGGTTTTTGCGGGGCGGAGACCTTCTTCGGAGAGCGTGACACGATACAAGGACAGGCTGTCGTCAAGCCCAGTTCAAGAAGAACTACCTACCCTTACGCACACTCGAACACAGACAAATATGTATGCAATTATATTGCCGCCAACATGTCTGTTTTAGGGCGAAACACTTTAGCGGCTGGGGCTGTTGGCTTTTCCTGTCGTCGTCGTCGTCGTCGTAATCGTCGTTCATCTCATGTAGTCACGGTACTGAAACACCGGGAAATTGTTTACGCTTCGCGCTAGAGAGCTTCGTGCTTCAAAGACAACGGACTTTCACAGCAAAGCCGTATACCTCTGCTTCCCAACGGTTTGATCTCCGTTGGCGAAAACTCCAAGGCGCCAAGAATACACGTATACAATTCATGCTTCGCCCCGCCCTAGGTTTCGCGTTACTAGAGATGGACCGGGATTTTTTCAAGCGTCTGGCCAAGCCCGGCTATCTCATTCTTTTCGAGTCGAGCGCGGGTTCGCTCTTCTTGTCGTGTGCCGCGACGGGCACTCTTAGAGTAATAGAAAGAGGGTTGCACCCTATCGGCACTAGCCTCAATGTTCTCGCTCCAATTCGATGGTTGCGGGAAGAGTAGTAGTGGGAATGTTCGCCGCGGGCAACAGCCGACGTTCGTCAGTGAACATCACTTTGTTGACCACTTGTGTTTTCTGCGTTTTTTGGGGGAGCACAAGTTCGCTCCACTAAACGTTCATTTCTACAAAATCCTCGCTTATTTTCTCACTCCGGAACAATCTATATACTGCAATATAACGAAGCCCTCGGAACAAAAAACTCTTCTTTATAAGCGCTGCATCACTAAAAGCGGAAAATATTTTCTAACAATCGACCTACGAGGGTTTGCTGCATGTATATATCGAGAGGACAAGGTTTACTGGATAGGCTGGTGTTCAGAGTGATCTTTTACCCGGACGCTCCAGCGAAGATTCAGCGGGCACTCCCCATGGTGATGACTCGTAGAGACCTGATTTTCCAGGATTTAGGCGCCTATAATAGCCACTTAGATGTGCCGTTTAGGGATAGATATGCACCGAATACTCCCGTTTAGGGATATATAGGCTCAATTCCTTTTTGCTTCAGAAGCATATTTTAGCACCAATCTTTGACTTGCAGTGAAACCGCGGACACATAATGTGCTGCGGGAAAGTAATTTTATTTTCTTCCGTAAAATAAGCAGCAGAAGAGCCAATATTTTAAAATTTAAGTGAAATTCATGGTGATTCAACACCAAAAGACAAGATTGAAATCCATGAAAATCCACATGAATCTCAATGATTTGCTGCTTGAAGTTGTACCCCCTTTCAGTCGATAATTGTGCGGGAAAAACAACGCTCAACGTCCACTGAAGTTGGGGGAACGTTCTTGTACTTGGGGACGCTCCATGATCTAATTCCATTTGGAATATCACAATGTTTGCTACTCAGAACATCCTGCAGTTATTTTAGCACGTGGAATCCAGTGAAGTGAAGTGAAAGAGACTTTATTGATCGCCGGCAACAGACGTAATATCTCCACTGCGCCCGGACGTAGCCACTCGTCGATCCTGGTGGCATTCTAGTAAGCAACACTTTCGCTACTCACTGCGGGGTGGACACCCTTGTCCCCGAAGGGAGGGCGTCGGCCCGCAGCTTTCTCTCCGGCGCTGCCGTTCGAGAGCCGTTAGGACCTGCTGGACGGCTGAGAGTTCAAGGAATCCAGAAATTTTATGTCAGGCAGATTTAATGAACCGGTCTTTCGGGGATGGTGGTGGATCGGTCCTTGATCTCCGAGATGAACTCAGCATTCTTAGACAGAGTGGCGCCAAATCTCTCAGCTGCTGAAATGCTTTCTGCTAAGAATGCGAAATAAGCACACGAATGCGCCCTGTCACGTTGAAGTGTAGCGTGGGGCAAATACTTTGGGCTGCGACGCATTTGTCCATTGCAAAGCTGTTGATAAAACCGGAGTGTTTATGGTATAGTTTTCCGCCCTTAGCCGAGTTGTTTAATGGGTAACGACGGGCTCTGATTGAAGAGGCACAATCGGTAACTTCTGCCTGAAGACACAACTGCGCTTCGAAGAAAGACTCCGCGTGGCTGTCGAACGCGAGCTCACTTGGGCGCACGGAGGCTGCGAGGGGCCCTAGCCGGACTTTTCTCCGTTCCGTCTGATTTACGAGGTACACGTTCTGGTCAAGTCTGGCTTATGTCAGAAGGATTTGTTAACAGAGCAGAACGAGCTCCTCAGCTCTTCACAAGACAGATGAATCCCATCGATAGTACAGGGGAGTGCAATACTTCTGTAGAAATTACTGAGCTTTTCTGTTCTGCAGAAGCAGATGACTTATGAAGCTGGAGGAATAACAACATTCACTAACTATGCGCTATATACCCATTATCAACATTCGACAGCACGCAAGATTCTTTGGAACTAATTCCCTTAATGCGAGGTTCCCAGATGCCCTTAAAGATTACCCGGCCGCGGCAGATGACGGGTGTCACGACTAGACTACTTGTGAAGTGCTGAGATCCCCATTCCTAAGCTCCGTTTCTTGTTCCTTCTTCGTGCTACGCGTACTGCATAGTGCCAGCCGGCGGTGTACGTGTGATCGGCGCCTGACAGTGCACGTGTTCGTGGCATCACCTTAAAACTTTGGGGTCTCAGATCAGCACGTGGTTTCCCGCAGAAGGCGTGTTTGAACTTGGGCGGCATGCATACGCGGCTGTGCCGCGTTCATTTTTTGTTTGCTGTCTTTTTATTCCGTTAGCAATAGATATGGCACGTGGGCAGAAGTTTTCCCTGTTGGTCCGTGGACACAGCACGTCAGAAGGACATAGAACGAAAGAGTTTGCGCGGACCGGGGTGACGTCGGTGAGCTTGGCTGCGGTGTCGCTGCGCGCGGGTTTCTGGCGGCTTGGCCGAGGTTGCGAGCTCGAGGTGGTGGCGGCTCGGGTACGGTTTGGGCTTGTCAGCGTGTTTGGCACGACGCGCGGAATTTTCTCGCAAACGGCGTGAAACAAACGCCCCATTGCGGGCTTCTGAAGCGAGAACAGTGCCTGCAGAACATCGACTCAAAAAATCGAAAAGAGGCATATCTAACACAAATAAGGCCTTTTTAGGCGCCAAAAATTTTATATAGTCAACATAGACACAAAAAAGCTCATATAGTCAAAATAGGCACTATGGGAACAATAAACTATTGCTTAAGATGCTCCCCTTCCCTTAGTTCGCGCTTATATGTTAAAAGGGATTGATACGGTCTGAAGGAAAAAATACGCATTTTGCCTAAAGTTCCGGTCTCTAGTGATGAGCATCGACAGAGATGAAGGCGAAGTTCTGGTGCGTCAGCTAAGGATGATGATAATTCACAGTTGAAGAGGGAGCATTATAAAGATTCTAGAAGAGTCCTCACACCAAGACTGGTTCTATAAGGTTTCATGAGTGCAGAGGCTAAGGGCGCTCACTACATGCATAATGAAGTCTTAGCGAAAATTGCGTTGAACACAACTAAAACGGTAACGAAGTCCGGTGTGCTTGCAAGCAAAAATGGCTCTGGTCTGTGCTAGTTGGTACAACTTCGTTGGGAATAAGCTTGAATAAAAACGAACACAACGGAAGAGGGAGATACACGACGCACTGCTAACTGAAATTTTACTAAAGCAAAGACAGATATGTGCATACAAAAATGCAAAAAATATAAAATATGTCCTTGCCGGTCAGTGATTTGCTGAACGAAGATCGCTGTGCAGAAACTCTTTAAATTCGTGATAGGGCCACAGACGGCACACTGACGCAGCTATCTCCAGCTTCGTATATCGATCCAATGCTTCTACTAATTCTCGTCCGATCCTGCTTTTCATCCTTTTGATAACCGCGATTTCTTGCAAATAGGCTTCCCAGAGGCAGTCTTGAACGTGGTTAGTAAGGTGGCCGGGAGGGGTTGCTCGGAGCGAAGCAGCATGCTCTCGAGCGCTGTCGTCCGCCTTTGTGTTCGTTTTTATTCAAGCTGGTTCCCATCGAAGTTGTAAGCCAAAAGTCCAGCCGATGCATGTCAGGTATAGAGCGCGAAGAATACAAGGATACATGAACACGGCGCGATCAGGAACAAGGAGTAAGCATGGGTCACGTTTTTGCCGCAGCTTACGTAAGGTCCAAAATTAACGACGCCTTTACTCTTAGCACATCTCCTTCGAGACCCTCAACTGTTCCCACGAACTGACTTCTCTCGTTCGGTGATGAGAGCTAGCACCTCTTTCGTAACTCCCAACTGCTCCCACGAACTTGCTTGTCTAGTTAGGAGATAGGACCTAACATCCGCTATTTATAGTTTACACACGAGGGTCCACGCAACCAATTATTAGCAACGCGGCCGCGTAATTATCAGAGCCGTCGATCGAATCCTCTTAACTCCTTCCCGTTCACAGACTCCTCAAACGATATAACCGAGCCCAACGTCAGTCCGCTGTTTGTTCCTCTCACGAACACTGGTCATTCCCACCATCGCCGATGATGTCCGCAGGCATCGACACGCTCCAGCTGCCAGAGTTGCTGAAGGAGGCGCAGATGCAGGTCGTCTCCAAGGACAGATGCCAGGAGGAGCACTCGTACGCCAACCTGCAGCACCAGATATGCGCCGAGCCGGCCTCGGGATTCCCCGGAGTGGTGAGATGCTGCCCGTGGACTGCGCACACGCCGCGTCACCTATGACAGCATTTATATTGCGTCTGCCTGAGCAGACGTACTGCCAACCTCTTCTGGCTCTCATAATCGACACGGTGGCTGACACGTTTCCTAGTTATAACGCGGACGACTGTTTACAATTGGCGACGAAGCAGGGGTAAGCTATATATAGCTTATCTTGGAACGAAATAAGAAACGTGCTTTCTTGCTGTTTCCGCGTTGGAAAATCGGAGCAAAACCCGTTCGTAAGTGGAATGCAGAGCTGCACCCTCGGAGCATGAGGAACGAAGACCGGACCTTCGGAGACCGGTTATTTGTACGATGGGAATCAGCTCCAAAGACAACGGGCTTACGTGTCTGCAATTTAAATGAAACGCAAGCACACGACAACTGAAACGCAAGGCTTGTATTTGAAAATAAAACGTCCCAGAACAAATGTAATACAACAACACGAGTGTAAATGGGCGAGTTGCAATGCGCTAACGATAGCTTCATTTGAGGCGCCTCCACACTACCGGAATTCTGGAGGAGAATAGGAGAATGGGGGCATGTCTATGCACAAATGACTACACCAGGGGCACTTCATAAGCAATATTTCGGCATAATGAGACCGCAGCAGCAATACAGCTGCCAAGCTACTGCTTTCCAAAAATACCCCCACTGCAGTATTTACCTTTATGGCACGCTGCGAGTATGACAAGGAGAAACGCAGGAGGAGCCGAGGGACCATGGCCTCTCGAGAATGTAAAACACCAGCTACCACTCTCACGCCCACATACAGTATGCACTACAATCCTGGGAGACCCCATACTGTAGACTACAAGCTCAATCACTCAATCAAGTCTAACTAGCGTTATACACTCCCAACTCTACCGTGATGCTTGTACAAAACCGCACAATCTAGTCTGCTTCACTGCAACATATCCTATGCACGTACCCATCGCCTTCGCCTGCATTACCTAACCATCGCCATGGCAGGCTACACCCTACAACAGGAACTGTGGCGCCAAGCGAAGGACAGCGCATTACTCTGCTGTTATGCGTTGTACCGTGAACACTAACGCAGCTACCCATACGCAGTTGGCGGTTTTGCAATAAACTTCCTTTTTTTATCGCTGTTAAAATGTTCGTACAGTGCCAATGTGATTAAAGCGTTGTTCTAAAGATGTCCATTTGACTAGAGCATTCGTCTACCCTGCTCCAGGGCGACTCCGGTGGTCCCCTGATGACAAAGGGCCCCTCGGGCGAATGGACACTGGTGGGCGTCGTGTCCTGGGGCAACGAGACCCGCTTCCGGACGTCACCCTTCGTCTTCTCCGACGTGGCGGCGCTCCTCTCGTGGATACAGGACGTCGTCGCTCTTCCCACCTGGTAGCGAGCCCATCATCATCATCGGCCGCGGTCTCGTTGAATAAAAGTGTTGTTCCTCCGTTCGTTGCCTCCATTTTCATTAAAGAGTTTTAGTATAGCGTTTTAGCTTTGGCGTTAACGTTTGCGCGCCGCAATCGCAAACGGATAGCGCCTCGTTACGCGACGGTTAGCGTGTCCGCTAACTCTATGGGCATGCTGAAGTGGTGCTTTCTGCTATACTAAAACTGTCTATTGACAGTGTAAGGGCGCCCGTAAGACGGATCTGTTCTTACTGCATGCCCTAATAAATAGTCAGGGCAGTAGTTATTTATGTAGTCTCACTCAACTGCAACTGTGAACCGAGTTGAGTTCTGACTCAAACTGGAACACTGAAACGCTGCTGGACGCCCCGACTGCTTCGGTGCACAATGCTACTTTTGAAGCTTTCAAGGTAGCGACTGCGCGGAGAACTTGACTAAAGTAGAAACTTCACGAGTTGGTGAGCCGTGACTGAAAAATCATGCACCCATCCGCCTATAACAATGACGATGGTCGAACGCAAAGCTTTTAGGGGCGAAGCACCTTAGGAGCTCAGGCTTTCGGCGTGTCCTGTCGTCGTCGTCTCATGTAGTCACGTTACTAAAACACCGGGACACTCGTATTCCAACGCCTCGCGCTAGAACGCATGCTGACGGCGTGTGGCAGAACGCAGACGTTACGGCCACGTCTGTCTCTCATTTAATTGCTTAAATCCGGCTCAGCGCAATGAGAGGGCGCCACCGCCTCAACAAGCACGCGTTCGCTCCTCCCACCGGCGCTTCTCCGGCGCCCAATCAGCACGCGCCGTGCAGCAAGAGAGATTTACAATCTTTTAATACACTTATACACTGCATGTTTCTCTCCTCCACAGGTGTCAAGTTAGTGGATGGAGATGGCCCGGGATTTTTTCGTGATGTTGCTTGGCCAATCCCATCCCTTTTCTAGAATACCCACAGCCGCTCTCGCGCGTGCACTCCGTAGGCATAACGTTTGGGTTTGGGGTAGAGACCTGCATTGGGTCTCCGGCTTAAATCGGTACCTGATTCACGCCGGAGTAGGTGCCGGTGACGTTAGGAGTTAGGCTTAGTGTCCTAAACCTCAAAATGCAACGTCGGGCCTAACGTCCCGCGGCTAAGAGCCTTGCGGAATGTAGAGCAATGTCATTCCCATCGCACGTCGAGCTGTGGGTGACGCTGCCGACTTTCCCCTCAGGATGTGACGTTAGGCCTATATACGTAGCGCCGTCGCACGGCAGCGTCAGCTCCTCTTTCTGCTGCGCATCAACATTTAGCGGAGGGGGTCTCATGGAGCTGTCGCCAAGCTTCGCAGGGGAGCGTTTTAATTTTTATACTCTTCACCAATGATCACTGTATTCACCATAGAACGTTGGCTTTCCTGCTGTGCGTTCTCCCGTACAGACGTCCTCAGTGATAGGCTGAAAGCTTCGTTTAAAATAAACTGCCCGAAAGGCGAGGGCGAAAGAAGGGATCACACCACAGTGCCGTGTACGAGATATCTACTTCCAAAGAAACATACACTTTGACATGAGAAACTCAACGTCCCTTGAATCTAACCAGAAAGATGGTTGAAATGGGAATCTTTCTCTTCTCTGAATTAAGTGGGCGTTTGGGATTGATTTGTTTGAATAAGATTTATTTAGGAGTTCGAGTAGCTTAGGGAACGAGTAGAAGCATGCACTTTGCACGTAACATACGCCATCGACGACTGCTTCGACGCTGTCGGGATGGCGCAGGACCCGGGCTCGATTACGACCACGGGAACGTCCTTTTTTTCTTGTGTCAAATCATTATTTGCCCTTTGCGGAAACTCCGTGTGTAAAGCTGACTTTACTGCCGCGCGTTTTGGTGTAATGTCCTACGGCGCAAGTAAGGCAGAGAAAGCTTCTCTTTAAGAAGTGCCAGTGTACCAACTTTTTCCAGAACTGAAGCTACCACTCAGAAACCCCGATAAATTATCTGTTCAGCTGATCTGTTGTCTGATAAGTTTATTAGCAGTTCCATTTCTTGTGCGTTGAATTTTCTGAAAGCTCTTGCTGAGAAAAAAAATGGTTTGTATACACCCGCGTGACCCCCAACGCAAACCTGCATGAAACAAGACTTTTTCAGTCATGCGTTGCGCCGCTATTGGCCGCGAGGCCAACCACTGGAGTGGCCGGCGCTGCGATCGTTGTGAAGTCACTTGTAGGATAGCCGTTCCTATCTTGCTGCGTTCTTGGCTTGCAGCGCGTGACACTTCACCTGACTTCACTTACGAAGCGCGTCCTAAAGGTCGCCTCACGGTATAATGTCCCTGTAGTGTTTTCAGCCCCGTTTGAACTTGGCGCACTCTGCTCGCGATGTCAGCCAAAAAACAGAAACTCTGGCCATGGTATTTGTTTTTCTTGGAGAGCCTTTCAGTTTGATCATATGCAAATGTCGTTTCAAATCGCGCGCCATCAGCCGCAAAGGGTTCGCACAACATCCGACAGATGGCGACGAGTGTACTGGCCAGTAGGAAGACGCATTGAAACATCCCCCTCGCGAGGGGCACGATCAAATGCAGAGCATTTCCGGGGGCGCACGACGTTAAGTAGTTTGCGTTACGTTAATGTTGTTGCGCTTGTGGCAACTGCTGACGAGCGCTATTTGAATGAGTCAAGGATATAAGGCGCGTCCGTAGCCTCCAATTCTGTGTTGGCTTTGTGGCGCAGTGGTTAGAGCACAATGTACATTGCGTTCCGCCCGCAGGGTCGAGGGATCGAAACCTGGCGCCGGATAGTATTTCTTTTTTTTATATAGTAGGGAGGGGTGCGGTGCGGACTACGGACGCCAACGCGGGTGACATCGTGAGTTACTGAAATGCTCTGCATTTAAAATATTGTCGTGTTAACTTCCGTCGTGCATCAAGCGCAGTTTGACTCATGGGGACTCTATAACCGTATAACTGTGGTACATTCTCCGCAAACAACTTGAGCGTGGTGGTGTATGACGTATGCCACCGAAGCGCAGCCTGCGGCTTGTTTCCTTGATCAACATTTAGAATATGACGATCGCCGAGCTAAGTTTCTAGATTTCTCTTGTTTTGCAAAATCTATAAAGCAGGAAATCATGAAGCATTTACTGCTCGCAGAAACGCTCCGCACACACAGCCGCCATGCCTGCCCGCACGACCGACGCAGCCGCTCGAACCGACGCAGGTCGCGGCACCAACAACTTGTTGCGCTTTTTAAAATCACACTAGTGGTGGAAAAGTAATTCCACAATGGTGAACGCGGAAGTTAGTGTGGTGAAAAATTGTGCTAGCTAGTGTAATTAGCTGTTGTTTCCAAAGCGATGCTCAAATATCTGCCGCGATCTACGCCGACCGGTAGCGGAGGCCGGTCCCGTCACCACCGGCCCGTTCACGCGCGGTGCGGCGAGCGGACGAAGGATGCGATGCCTGCGCGCAAGCATTGGCCGAGGGCGTGGCAGGTATGATGATCATCGATCGCTTAAACAGCAGTCACCGCGGATACCGCGTTGCACATACGAGAAAGGGGGTGACATTGCGGTGAAAAGTTGTGTTAGGGACTGCCATTCGCAACTGTAACGATAGCGGCGTTGAAATGTCTGCCGTGACGCTAAGCCTAAAGTTTCCTATATTCGATTACGTGCATCCAAAGCCAGCTGCGAGCTGTTGAAGAAAACCCTCTCGTCGTGTGCGCGTGTTGCTTTTGGGTTCCCAGCGCTCGGTTCTCCTATTTTAAATCTCCCCATTACCCCATTGCCCCAAATCATTAACGACGTGTTTCGCCTCGTACACAGCCTCGCCTTCTGTGAGCAGTCATGAGTTTCGAAATTGATGCTAGAGGAAGGCAGGCTCACTTGTAAACAGACAATTTAAAAGGCCACGTTGCAATTACAAATTCCTATGCTGAGGTCCCATTGAAAACTAAATAAAGCCGTGTCCAAACCCGCTCGAAGGCGTTGAATACTTGCGTTCATACCATTCATACATTGCGGACAAGCTGTCGCGAAAAGTAAACATCATAGCCGTGCAGAGTACAGGCTACGGCAGTGATCGTTGATCAAATCCGAGCATAATTATGAAAAACATTGTTGGGGAAATAGGCACTGATTAAGCCAGACTGCAGATATTAGCAGCACTTTTAAGCATGTGCGGCGAAGCAACCCGATCACCGTTCTCACGTAGTCATTAATTTACCAGGCAATGCGAGCGGTACGCTCAGTGAGATCACAAGTGAGCGACGCGTTTCCGTCTCTGTTACAAGGTGTTTCCTTGCACACACAATCTCGTACATGTCCCGTCACAAGTATTTCATAATGAATTTACAGCGTACTTTTCTCGGCATGAGTTGCATCGTCCTTGGCGTAAGCTGGCTGCGTACGAGCTGTGGGTCGCGATGGTAGCAACTACCTGAACGCGGCGGTGTGGCCGGGAAAAATTGAGTCGATGATTGCTCGCCCGGATTATTCCGTCTGCAGACCACTTTTTTGGGTAATTTGCACCAAATCCATAGAAGGGTGGAGACGGTGGCCACAAAAAAAAAACACAAAAAAACCCCGGTCGCATACGCACAGGAAATGTGTTGTAGCAGACGACAACCCGACCCGGCGTCCAACAAGTGACGTCATTCGTAGGGGGCGCCACGGTATGTCCTCGAGGTCAATATCCTTTAACGTCGCTCACACAAGTACTGTAGGTAGTCTTAACTCCAAACGTAGCTAGCGTTTTTCTATAATGATTTATGGAAAAACAGAAGCCACTATTCATGACCGCCACACGAATTACAGCATTGCCGTCGTCCACTGTTCAAACTGCTTTCATGCCATGTCAGCTTTCAGTCATAGCTTTCCCCTATGTCATGTATATTTTCACCGTGCGTGGTTTTACGCGGTAGCGGTTAATCATGTTAACGTTTCTTTAAAATTAGCCTTTGATACTTGTCTGCGTGTCGCCCATGGATGAGTAGTGAGTTAATGAGTGAGTGAGTGAGTGAGTGAGTGAGTGAGTGAGTGAGTGAGTGAGTGAGTGAGTGAGTGAGTGAGTGAGTGAGTGAGTGAGTGAGTGAGTGAGTGAGTGAGTGAGTGAGTGAGTGAGAAAATCTGCTCGCGCCGCTGTAAATGTCGTCGAAAGACGATAGCCTTCTTCCGCCCATGCACGTACCTGCCACTCCTCACTTTCGCTCACTTCTCACATCCTTCCCGTCTTGTGGCGCTTCTCCCATGATAAACGCCCCGGACGTTTGATCAATTAGATTCAATTATCTGGATTTCACACTGCCGACACGCTATCTCTTGGGACCTTTTGTTACTGCTCGGGGCTCGAGCTCGAGGCCAGCCCTTTTTTTTGTAATTTTGAGTGCAACATTGTTTTACCGCGACTTTCCTAATTGCTATGATGAAAATCAAGCCCACGTCTATTTTTAATTAAAAGAACACTGCTAGTATCTGTTATGAATCTATATTCTTCCTCAAATATGCGCAGTGTTCCCTTTTCGCTGAAGAGTTTTGACAAATGCAAAGTATGCAACCAGATTTTCTTTGTTTAGGAAGGTTTGGCCTATATGCTGTTTGTTCAAGAATAATTTTACCTTTTGACTTGGCGGCTAAATGTAGAGACAAACACACAGACACAGGGCCAGAAAAACAGATCAAAATTTCCGCGTTTAATTAGGTGGAGAAAGGGCATCGCCTTTAAATAGGATAGTTTCCGTCAGGCTCAATCGTGTACTCACTGCAACCCACAATCCTACGCACTGCTAAGTTACTATAAAAGAGGTAATAAACGAAGTCTATCCGACGACATTGAGGCGCTCGAAATGTACAGGGGGGTGCCGTTCCCACAATACCTGTAACGCACGTGCGACCGCCTCCAGCGCAGTTGTGAAATGTTTGCTAAATGGGAAATTCAGCCCCGATGCCACTGGCCGTGCAACCGAACGAAATTAAACATTTAGAAAGTCCTTCGGACACACAATTTCTATCGTGGGTAGTCCTTCCCACGCCTGATAACCACAAAAATCTTTTCCAGTTACGGTAAGTTCTGTTAAGCTGGCATGGGTGACCTGCTGACGTGTAGTATACGGGTTGCGTTTTGTCAACGGAACATTTTGTAATCATTATCCGTCTTGTATCATTTAGGCGTAACTTCGCTAGGAAAATCCTAACTTTTATTCAACGTTGTGCCCACATCTGTTCACACGCGATCTGTGCAACGTGAAGTCCCACTTCCAGCACAAGAATTATCTGCTCTAGCACGGTGTGTCCCTTAGTGGCTCTTAGCGCAGTCCCACGGCTGAGCGGAGGTAATGTGTAGACGGCGCACTAAGGGCGTACCGCGTTCACGGCATAACCTTCGCACGCGAAGTTAATAGCCTCGTAGCGGTGGTGCGGAACCAAAAACCTGGCAGGGGTAGAAATGTCGTATTCGCAGCATACACCCGGGAAACGAGCGCAAGCGTTTCACCACGTCTTGAGAACTACAGACCCTACAGGGAGACGTTTTTTTATTGCGAGAGCAGTAGACGCGGGGCCTGTCGGTGATATTATCGCGCCACTCCGCGCGGCCGCGTTGACCTGTCAATAGAGGAAGCAATAGAAGAGCATAGAACAATGCAGTTAAAACGTTGATAGAGTTACAACTTGAACATTTACCTCGGGTGTACCGTAATCCCTCGTTAACTCGAAGCCGTCAAATACGGAAAAAAATTCGAGATAAGCGGTATTTCGAGTTAAAAGCAAAACGCCGAAAATGTTTGCCCAGGTCACTGTAAAAGAAAAGCCAGTGCTGCCAGAAAAAAGCTCCACTGCACGAGAGAGCTACCGCAGTAAACGCACAAGAATTCGCAGGGAAAAAATTATTACCGAGGATCAAAAATTGGGCCCATCTCCCCGCGAGGGGGACTCGAGTAAATGCGTCGCATAGGGGGTGGGTGATTGCGTTAACGTTTAGGTTTGGGGAGTGGTGGTAGTGATGCGTTGTATAGCAGCTTGACGTAGTTTGAATGAGTCAAGGATATAAGGCGCGTTCGTAGCCTTTCATTCTGTGTCGGCTTTGTGGCGCAGTGGGAAGACCGTACATGCGTCGCTAGGGCGTGGGTCGACTTGCCGTAACTTTATTTTGATTGTGTAGTGAATGCGTTGTATCAGCAGCTTCTTGACGTAGTTTGAATGAGTCAAGGATATAAGGCGCGTTCGTAGCCTTTCATTCTGTGTCGGCTTTGTGGCGCAGTGGGAAGGACCCCTGTACCTTGCGTTCCGCCCGCAGGGTCGTGGGATCGAAACCTGGCGCCGGTAAGTATTATTTTTTATATAGTGTAGGGGGAGGGGTGCGGACCTGTTGTTGAGAGCGAGGATGGTAGCGTGATGCGGGAGAGGAGGAGTGGGGGAGAGGGCGCACCTGCGCGCTGAGCTGTTGCGGACGGACGGCGGACGCTACATGTGAGTTAAATAAATGCTCTGCATTTAAAAACTGCGTGATGCTCGCTTGTTTCGCGTTCACGTTCGGTCCGAGAACGGCGTTCTCCAGTTGCTCAACACATCGCATGAGCCGTTGGTCGCCACCGCCGCAGTCGACCTTGTTGCGGAGCAAGCGCAGCACGTTACGTGTTTCTGTCGTCGTAGGCAATTCTCGAGGCTCTTCCTCGTCTGCATTGTCATCTGCGTCGTTCACGGCCATCTGAGCGATATCGGTGTCCGACAGCATCGGCGTCCGACTCCCACAGTTCCTTGACAAGGCGGATAGGAAACGGCTGCGTCCGCGGGAATTTCAAATTCGCCCTTCACGACCGCGTTCGGCATTATAGTGAGAGCTAAGCGTTCGCACGGAGCCCTCGTTTCCTGTTTGGAGTGGATTTTGCCTTCTGCCCTCCCGGTCAAGATTCCGAGATATCCGGTGCCCCCTCCGAAAACCGTTCGAGATAAGTGGGGGCAAATACATAGCCCCTATGGGAGGTTAATGCACGGCGAAAAAAAGTTTCGACTTAAAACCGAGATTTCGAGATATGCGAGTTCGAGTTAACGAGGGTTTACTGAATTTTACCATTCCTTTTTTACACCGAACTACTCAAATCTCTCCAGACCTCAATGGTGTTCATTACTTTTTTCTTTCTTTCATCCTTCCTTCCTTTCTTTCTTTCTTTCCTTCATTCTTTATTTTTTCGTTTTCCTTTTTTTCACTCGCCTCATTTTTCACCTGACGTAGCATGATAGGCTCTCTCCTGGACAGACCTCATCAGTATGTTTAGAGAGCATTCTCTCTTTCTCTCATAGTGGAGAGAGCACGTGGAAAGAGCTTTCATTAATAAAGGAGAAAGCTACCTTCTCAACGCTGCGGGCGATGCCATGGAGACGTCTAGTCTAAGCGCGGCGCACCACCTGCATCGGCGCCGATTCGACAGAATACACTCCGGCCTCCGGTTGCCCGTAGAACAGAATGTGCGGCCAGTGCATGATTGCAAAACAAGGAGCCAGAGCAAGACATGTGCGTCGGGCAGACCCGCAATTTCGCGCGGGAGTGGGCGACGAAATGCTCACGGTTTCTTAAAGATTCACCAGCGCATATATTCAATTGATTTTGTTTTGTAATACGGATCATTCTTTAACTCCCTCAGCTTTGTGCTCTCAGGCTAACGAGCTATGAGGCTATATATCCCCTTCCACCGATTCATCCGTCACAAATATTGCTGTAAAGAGTGCTTCACAGCTAAATGGGTATTATGACGGTGAAGCAAACTTTCGTGATAATGCAAAGTGCACTCCAACCACTCGCAGTCGCGCTACTCCCACTCGCAGAGAAGGATTTTTTTCCCCATAACCATACAGGAAGCCTTGTCCGCCGAAACTTATATTGTTCAGCGAGCATTTTCCCAAGCCCAAAGAATGCATTTGAAGACTCACATCGCCGTTTAATTCTACTCGCATTTTCTTCACATATATTTACGCCCATACATTTGTTCGCCCCACTTCACAGTTTATTTGAAGTCGTATGCGGGAACGACTTCCGCGCTATGTTGTGTCATCGCGTGTGGCAATGAAATTATCATTGCAGAATTTAACAGCAGCACGCGGAGGACGCGAGAGTTGATGAACCAACAGAGACGAGCGCTGGGTGTCCGCTGATGATGTTTATTGCTGCGGGCAATATGCGGGAAAAGATATCAGGGAAAATAGTCAGCACTGGGTGCATTAACTGCTGAAACCTCCGCGACACGCAGAAAAACCAGTGATTCTGTTCTCGCGTTTTTTCACATCTTGCTAAAAAAAAACAAATCCTTCTGCTTATATGCCCGCCTCTGGAATGCCCGGATGGTACACTTGGGTCAAAGGTGATAATCAAATTTTCTGCAACTGTGACGTGATTTTAAGTTGTTAATGCCCCCATGTGTTTTTTGTTGTTGTTGTCGTTCGGAGTACATTTTCATTGCGCCGAGCAATAAACATAATTGTTTGAACATCAGTGCATGTGTGGGCCAGTTTTTTTACTGTTGCCTACCGTTTACAGACCGTTCAGTACATTACCATGACAAACCGAGTTTGTCCGCTACCTCCCCCTTATCTCTTAAGAACTTTATTATTCTTCCCGATACCATAAAATACTCAGTTCTCAATCCTATATTTATTTCAGAACTATGTTTTGTGGCCTTAAAGATATTTGGTTTCGGCTCACCGTTTCATATCAGTGTTTTTTTTTTACTTTACTTTCTGGTTCTCGCTAAAATAAATATGGTGAAACTGTCCCTCTTCCAATGAACAGAATTTTCAAATTTGGCAGCAGCCGCTACCGACTTTACCCCCGGTGTGGCTATGCAGCTTTGCAACCGCACCACTATTTTAACGGACATTTCTACTCACGCCAGGGCAACAGCATCGCTGCGTTAGCGCTGGCATCAATAATGATTGCCGTCACATCTGGCAAACTGTAACCGTTACAGAAGCAAATACTTCAGCTATAAAGTGTTAGCCACAAAACGTCACTAGGCCTGCTTAAGAGCGACACGTGATGCAGTCTTTAACGACCTGCCGTTGAAATAGTGACGGATGTAACAGTGGAGCCGTTCCGGCGATGCCAGCCGCAGCGACCGTCGCCCAAAAACGTGTAGGCGTTATGGATGCGCACGCCTGCCGATTCCCCTCGTTGTTTACAAACACGACCTATTTCCTACTATCGGGGTCTCAAACGTGCTGCACGCGGACAACCCTGGAGTACTTGAGTCTGTTTGCTAGTGTGACCAGAGGCAGGATGAAGCTGTCCGTTTCGAGTTCGGAGGGGTCGACCCGGTCCAGGGCAGGTAGCGCCTCACACGAGGGCGAGCCCCGGGTGTACACGCCGCAGACGAGTCCCAGGGTCTGGCCGAACACGTTCTCGGCCAGGGTGGCCACCAGCTGGTGCGCCTGGGTCCCGTTGCAGTTGACCAGGGCGTTGCTGTAGCAACCCAGCAGGGCGTAGTAGAAGCTGTAAGGCAAACGACGGAAGGTCTTGTCAGGTGTGGCGGGTGCACATGCATGCTTGATATCGAGTTCGGATGAAACACTTGAAAGGGACCCTGCAAAACATTTTCAGCGTTTTTTCTACATCTTAAAAAGACACTGAAGTCAAAATACAAGTTGCTTTAGATCGATAGATTAGCTCACCAAGAACCCGAATACACCACTCTTAGGCGTAGTTTCTTTTAAAAAAACAATGGAGAAAATAGCGATGACATGAAGGCGGGTGCCGCCGCCACTGGCTATACCGCGCAACGAAACTGGGACTGGAAGTGCTTAGGTCGTCGGCGTTTGTAACGTCTTTGTTGGCTGCCGCAGGATGGCGCTACCCGTCCATACTTGGTAGGGCACCTCGATACCAGCGCCGCCGTACAGGGTGGAGACATATTTATCTCTATGATGGAGACACCCTTTGAAGGGTGCCGTGCCGCCACCATTGAATCAAAGTGTTCAACGCGTTGTTTTTTTCGTTTCCCACAAGACCCAGCAATGGGAAACAGATAAGATGATTCAAACTTCGCCAGTAAACCACGTTGCGGAGATAATTTGAGCGCGGTTTTAATACAATGAATTGCTTCGGCGGCGAGCGAGTGACCCAAAATGGTGGCGCCAGCGTACACGTGTCTCCACCCTGTATGGCGGACAGAGGTGACGGTACCACTTCTCGATGAAGTGGTACGCCAACATCCGCGGGGCCTGTAAACGACCATATATATCGCTTAGGACAAAAGGATAATAGGAAAGGACCCTGCTAAGTACATTTCGCTTAGTGGCCGGGAGCTGCAAAAGTCGCAGGAGTGCGGGAAAGCACGACTGATTTGACCGCAACTGACTAAACCACTCATGTACGTGGTAACAGTTGAATTCGGTTGCCTCTGTACCGCTATACATCACCGCTGCCTCAGCTTGCTTCCGAGTTTATCGTGACGGCAAATTTCGTCCCCGTTTCATCAGCGTTTTGACTTCGCGATTTTTAAGCTATAAGGCATCTTTCGGCCTCCGAATTAACGCTAAAATGGCTATGGGAGTGTCAGACTTTCGTTTGATACCAACACTACGGTTGCCTTCAGTTTTCCTTTTAATGCTTTCAGAACGTAGTCAACACAAAGATGCAGTACTTAAAATAGGTCGTCCCAAGGTATCCCAAAATCACTACTCTGTGCCCATAAGATAACTTGGAAACCGGCTCAAGAAAATATTCTCTCGTTCCATGTTTTGCCTGTTCTTCGGAGTGCTCTAATGACGGCAATTACAGCGGTGTGGTCGGCTATTGGCCGTATTTCCTTCAGTTGCAGCAATAAACGCATTCGATAGCAACTTTAAAAAGAAAGCTACAAAAGGAAAGCAGATACGGAAAGCAAACATGCGACGAGTAAATCACGCGGTGCCGCTCCATGCTGGCAATAACAATATAGCTTTCGCAGTGCTCACAGACGCGAAGGAAAAGAGTGAAAGCGATTGTCGGAAGTGTTGCAGAGTGCCTTTAACAAACAGGTGGTGCATGGCACCCCGATCGTCATTTTTCGCTTTGTGTATGTGAATTGAGGATGAAATGCCAGATCACCCCTGAGGGTGTGCGCCGCTTTCCGCGCAGCTGTGGTGCAATTTCGACTGACGTTGAAATTGGTAGCCAGTCGTCACTGAGCAGGGCACCACAGATCCACAGTTATGCGTTGTTATGTTGCGGAACCATGCACGAGGACGACGGAGGCAACTATGGCAAATTGCATTTAAATTTATCGTCAATGACCCGCCTTCAAGGGTTTGTTTCATCCGCTGACGCTGTTATTTTGGAGAAACTCTGTGCTGTCAATCACGCGTGCAGACAATTCCCAAGCTACGGGAAACACCTTCAAAGCAGAAAAACTGTCCCAGTACATTTCGTAGTTTACTGTATCTTATTTGCACAGAGCAGTACTATTCGGCTAGCACACTTCATATGCACCTGATGTACCGGCAGATGTGCTTGCTTGCTACGTTTTTAAAATCATTCCAAATGTTGAGAGAAGCTCGAAATTGGTGGGAGAAGTTCTTGAATATTCAGTCTAAAAACACGCTATGAACACTCCCAGTTTTGTTTTTTGTTGTTACCGCTTGCCAATCGTCTCGTTTTGCAGTATAATTTTTCATTGCGGAAGCGCCAGTGTCTCCAACTGTGTAGTCACGCGACCATCCGCAATTTGAATCTCAAATTTATTGTTCAGCCCACGGCCCGCCTCGATGGGAACTATCGAGCGGCGGTGTGGACCTAGTCCATCGAGCGGCCCGTGGTCCAGCCTAAGCTCAAGACGGGCTCTTGTGGCAATAGGCTAGCAGCCGCCAGCGTAGCCACTGCATGATGCGTGTGACGCCGAGAAAGAATAGCGGTCCTCGGCTTAGTGAAGAGGGACTGGTCTGGACTGAAAAATATCAATTTTATAGGTATGTTGATGAGGTTGGGCGACACTCCAGCGGTTTCTTATGCCGTGTGCTACAGCTCCCGACGGAGTCCAGCAGGGATGCTAGGCAGCAGAGGCCGCTAGTGTAGAAGGATCCCATGGCAGGTAAGACACCAATCGACATTATGCTCACCAGCATCCGTACGGCCACCTGGTTCTCGAGGGGCGCCTTTTCTGCAGCAGTGCTCAGGGTCCAACACCAGATCGCGGATGCAGGAGTTCATCTTAGTTCCGACCTTGTTCAGGCACCTGATGGAATTTTTATACACTGAAATATGAAACATTGACAAAAAAACTCCCTTAGGGTCATTTTTAACACAGCTGAAATGGGAACTAAAATCGATAGGCGGCAGTTTTTATGGGTGGGAACTTTAGACATTAGGGGCCGTTCCATGAACCTTGTGGACCCCTTTCATCAAGGTGAGATCTCGCGCTCAGTGATTGCTTGCTTCAAATACAAACTCAACTAGTGAACTTCATATTGGCGACTTTTTCGCAATTGCTCACGAAAAGTTAACGTTTCTAGGGTTCGTCTGACAGACTGCACATTTCAGGAAGCTTCGAAATCATCCTTCAAATTTCCGACTGCACAAAAAACAAGGATTCATCTTCTATGCGAACTGTGTAGAATTACATTGCACAACCACCAAGGAAGAGAGGGAGAGGGCGAAACACAAAGAGAAAACTAAACGTAATTTAAAATCCATTGGTCGACGTTTAGGAATGTGTGAGCATCTCGTCCGTTTCCCTCGTGAACCTGACGCTCGGCCCTACGCGCACGCCTTGCTTGGGCTTCAGATGCCCCCAACACCCGTCCCCCGCACACCGTTCCAGCCGTTCCTAGCTCTCGAGCCTCTTCAGTCGTCACGTTTGCAGCGGCATTGCCTTCCTGTCGCAACTTTAAAGCGAAAGCATTTAGTAGGGAGACCGAAAGCGTCCTGTCAAAAACTAATGCATTTCTCCATAGACCAGCTGGTAGACCGAAAAGCTGTCATCACATACCTGCGTAACACACAGCACACGCGTGAAACCGGGCTGCCACGGCGTTGAAACGGTTATTTGAAAAGCGCCAGAAATGAACGATTTTAGATAAGACAGTGCACACATCGATCATAAAGAAGGAGTACAGTAGTAGACCTTCATCTTATAAAGCACGCAGCGGTATACCTTTAGGTCATTCGTAGATGCGTTTACCTAGAGCGCGAAAAAATTGTCGCATCGGTTCGTTCTTCGTTTGCGATTTGAGCCATTGAAGGTTTGAAGATCGACTGGACGTAGTTTTAGCAAAGGTTGGACGCACTTTTAGCGAAGGCTTTGACGAACGTTTTGATGTTACAAAGCTTTCGCACTGCTCCCAACTTTCTCCGTAAAGGTATGGTATAGCTTTTGTTGCCCAACAGTACCGCCATTTCGTCGCCGTCATTATGGCATTCGTACGACTTCAACTTCTCGCCCTGGCTGCGGTCTCAATTCTATGACGCGTACGAGCGCTGGAGGGGTCGACCCGTCGTCAAGCAGCCCTTTGACTTGTCATTACTGCAACATCCCTAGTAAAACCAGAACGATGCGAAAGGAACAGACCACCGACGTATTTTAGGGTGTCTGATGCCAGCGCCGCCGTACAGGATGGAGACAACTTTCGGAAGGCCCCGTGCCGCCGCTGTTAGGTCACAGTGCTCAACACATAGTTGTTTTGGTTTGGCACAAGACCCAGCAACGCGAAACAGATGAGATGCTTCAAACTTCGTGAGGTAAACCGCGTGGCGACGACAATTATGGCGCGGTCACGCTACAGTGACTTGCTGCAGCGGCGAGCGAGTGACCCAAAATGGTTGGCGCCAACCTATACGTATCTCTACCCTATACGCCGGACGCTCTTGGATCGAGGCACCCCGACGAATTTGGCCGAAGTGCCCATCTATTAGTGACCCGAACACATCATATTCGTCGTTGGATTCTTCAGCCCAAAAACTCAGCTAATGTGGCCGGCCGTCATCGCCCTTTTCGCCAGTTAGCCCACTCTCCCATTGCTTGCGGGAGGGGTTGGGGACGGGGAGATCTCGGTTTTGTTGGCAACAACGTTTGAGCAATTAGGTGTGTAAGTAATGTAATCATTCATTATTGAATAACAATCACTGATCCTTCATTAAATATCTCTCCCGCAAACAAGGTGAAAACATTTGAACGTCGAAAAAAGATGCACTGATGATTACCATACTGCCTAGTGAAAAAATTGGGGCTCAGCGCGAGCTGCAGTGTTATCCGTCACAGCGCATATATTCTGCATCTCGGGAAGTAATCGCGAGAATAGCGAACGCATGGCGGCGCGCGCTACTCTGCTGATATCTCGCAGCGCGTCGCCACCGCCGGCCAGCGCGTTGTTGCAAATCGTTTGAACCTCCCGCGGAAATGCCACGTGGTTCGGATTAGCCAGGCAGGGGAAGCATAGAGCATGTTGCTGCAAATCGTGCGTGAACCTCCCGCGCAAATGTCACGTGGTTAGGATAGCGGCGAACGGAACAGCGTCAGGGGAAGGGAAGGGCACGGAGGTCGCTCACGGGCGGCGATGCATGAAACAAGAGTGAGGTGGAGGAAGTGAGAGATATGACGCCATAGATGCGCGTGCAGCCCTCCCCGAACCCTTTTCCGAACGCTTTTCGCGGCTTTCTTTCTGCCGTAGCTACTGCGTTCGGGTCGCTCGGTTACGCTGACGCCTACGCCGCGAAAGGCAGGTAACGGTTGACAGAGGGCTGCGCCCTAAAATTCAGTTGTAATAGATCTGGATGCCAATTACTTAGAAGTTGTGATAGCATGAATGCGATGGATACGGGTCCCAGAAAGCAAGGAGAAACAGAGAATCACAGCGCGACAGAAAAATGGGGGTGTATAGAATGTGCACCGGATCATCCTTTTTGAAGTAGTCGAAGTAAAAAAAAAACCTTACAAGCAAGTTTTTTGGCGGTTTTTCTGCCTTCGCCGTAACCTTTTCGCAAAAGGTGCGGCAAGTGGAATTTCTTTTTTTTTTTTCACTTTTGTATAATGAGGTACTTTTTTCGATTATAGAAGGAAGTTCACTTGGCAGTGCCCCAACAAAGGTCACCTTGCGTTAAAGGGGCCAGGGAGACGAAATACAAGTTTTCTCAGTTTGAAACAGCTAGCTCTTAATAACTCACTCATTTCCACCGCAGCCACAAGCGGCGTTTTTTAATTGAGAAAAATGCAGGAAATGTTGAATAACATTTCAATTTTTCGCCAGAGTGACGTGACCTGCACAGAGGTGACGTAATATGGGCAGCAATAAAAAGCAGTTATCACCGTATTAACTGAACGTTAGCATTCTAGTAACATTAAACAAAACTAGGGTCCCCACTACACTGCTGTTTTTTTTTTTTGTTTACAAAACTTTGTACTCCCGCTCCTCTGGGTAATGCCTCGAACGCTTGAGAATAAATAAATAACTAAATAAATACATAAATAATACGTATAAAAATAAATAAATCACACCCTCACGTTTTTTGGCGATCCGCCAATTGCACAAATAGATTTTCCGACATCATGAAGAAATCGCCAGAAAGGGACAGTAGCTCCATCTGCTTTGCCTGATATATAGGGAGGTTCCCGTTTGAACCCATTCCCATTTCACCCTTCCCGCTGTTCCGTCCCGTTTCAACCCGGCGCAAAACGACCCTTCCTGTTTCGCCCTTTCCCACTTGGCTCGTTCCCGTTTGAACCCATTCCAATTTCAACCTTCCCGTTGTTCCTTCCCATTTCAACCCGGGGGAAAGAACCTTTCCGTTTCGTATTTTCGTATTTAGTCTGTTCCCGGATTAACGTACCCAGTTCATGAAACGTTTATAAAAACATTTTCATATTGTTTTACATTTGGCTACAATTCAAGTCATACCAATTAACAAATATTTTAATCTTTTAAATTAACAAACCAATTAACAAATTAACAACAAATTAACAAATTAACAAACACGTTGCTTATGAAAACGAAAACACCAAAATACCTAAATGCACCTAACTAAATGTATTTAGGTCGCGAGGGTCGCCCTGCGCCTGCCCTCATTTGCACTTGTTCGGTCGACTGACTCTCGTCTCTAGCTTCTTTAGATCCACACTCAAAACACCAGGCCCTTAAGTTTATTACATTAAAACGATGGCATCATGGCCCTGTCCCGAAGAAAGAGTGTGAGGAGGAACTACTAACACACACGATCAACCAAAGGTTTATACACAAACATATATTTTATCCACACTCTAGAGCTATCTTTAACTCAAGCTTCAAGATATTCCTCAAAGGACGAGTAAATAACTAATAAGAACCGAAATTTGAACCCCCCCCCCCCCAGAAAAGACAACAAATGTTAAAAGGTGAACTAAATAAACCTAACTATCTGATACTCCGTTACCAAAAACGATAAAATCAAAAAGCCCAGAAAAGCACCACGGAAGCACGAATAAAAAATCGCAAAAACACCCTCACTTTGAAAGAAATCGTATTTGGCGGACTAACACATTTAATCGTTATAATAGCGCAAGTGTACATCAATGTCGAAAAGAAACAGATGAAAATTATAAAATATAAAAAGATGTATAAAATAAAGTAACCCTATGTATCTGGATACATATGTCACATCTCGCTATAAAAAATCGCAGTCATCAGAAGCGGCGAAAATTATAAACTTAGCTTTGCGTTTTATTGATTCTGTTTATTCTCGTCGCTCTAGTGTACTCAATTTGCATAATAGAGCAAACCTCCAGAAACTTAAGCAGCGCAGGGTCGTCTCTAGCCTAAATTTTTTTTACTACAGAAACTTAAAATTGTCGCGGGAATACTACTTCCAAGGGCCTTTCAGACATTTAGAGAGAAGACATAATAGTAAGGATATTATGCAGCCAATCAGCTGAATTACTATTCCAAAGTTCTCTTTGTTTCCTCGTGCAATGTCTTACTGGAATAAGTTAACTGAATGAACAGTGAACTCGGTATCGTTAGAATTTTCCCCAGGTATTGGAAATGTGTGTTCTGGTTGAATCGTGGTGTTTTTAAAATTGGAATACAATACGAATGCATATCGTTGTTCGAACCCCTTGGCGTTCGGACCTTTTTGCGTCTATTACAGATTTATGTCTTTTACTTATTTGTGTTGAGCGTTTTTAAACTACGCCAACCAATACTGATGTGTTTTATGTTCACTCCTGCATGAGCCCGACCAGGTCGTAAAGTATCGGTAAATAAATAAAAAATCTACCCATTACTCACGTAGGAAAGGCATTAGTAGCCAATTCTCAGATTTCTGCACATGTTTTTGCCTTGTTTAAAGTCTCTGCTATGGACATCTTTGATCTATAGATCTCTCGAATCCGAAGACAAAACCACGTTCCAAACAATGAGCATACGAGTGGCTGATAAATAAATTTCTGCCGCACGTACGAACACCAACTGCTGAAAAATCCAATGCGTGCATTACTCAAGATATGGGGTATCTTTCTAGTACACTTTCGCCGCTACAAATTTTGTGTCAAAAGGGCAGTATCGGCCTAAGGCATTCAGAAACTTTTATCGGCCAGAAATATCGGTCGGTTCCGGAAAATGTGCTGCATACAAGTTTTCAGTGCATGACCCGTTGCTTGTAAGCACATTTTGGGAGAACAGTTTCGAAGACGGTAACGCATATTTTCAGAAGTACAAATGGGTTGGAACGATGCGGGTTCAAATGAGAAGGGCGCTTTGGGAGCGGGTTGTAACGGGAAGGGCGTTTTGGAACGGGCTGAAACAGGAAGCGCCCAAGCGGGAAGGTCGTTTCGGGAACGGGCGCACACGGGACGGGTCAAGCGGGAAGGGCGTTTCGGGAATGGGTCACACGGGAAGGGGTCATACGGGAATGGGTTCTTTCGGGCTACACCCAATATATACACTATTTCTCCACAGTCAGCGATAAAATTGGCATTGTTCCTGAGACAAAGCAGTCTTCCTAATGAACTAAGCTTTCATGTTGTCTTCACTCCCCTTTGAAAGGCTATATGGTCGGCTTACTCATGTGCAGCTCCGTTCCGGGTGTGCAGACAGCCTCGATGTTTTCGTCGGCAGCGTCCAGCGCCAGCAGCGCGGCCACGCGGGGGTAAAACCCGTCACGCACTCCGTAGTGTAGTTCTTGGCACAGCGTAGCTGCTTGAAGTGCAACCTGTGAAAACGCGCAACGGAACTTGTATACACAAACAGTAAAATTTAAGGCCGTGGGAAGGCGAGGGTGGCACAAGCGACGGGGTGGGGTTCAGCAAGGAAAAATTCGATGATGATTGCGATATTCCCTAATGCGATATTTGAGAACAGCGCAAACTACAGTATTCTTGGCGGCGACGCATAGCTGCTGCTGCTTGACTCTTACCGTTACCACGCCTATTCAATGCTCTATTGATATTTTATATTGCCAATTTATACATGTTGTATTCGTTTCATGTACACCTAAAGTGCCCAAATGGTTATTCTAGGCACTCCACTTTTACAATCAGTCTAAATTTTCCCGCTCCGGAGATGTCGAGAGTTTTGACGGGCGTATTTCGCCAGCTTAGGGGCGTGTGTTTTCGCCAAAGGGGGCATGGCGGCTGCACTTGATAAAAACGCATGCCACTCGTGGTTACGCTGCATTACCATTACATATTTTTATCGAAAGGCTCCTAGCAAGTCACCGTACCAAAAAATGTTGTCAGCTTAGTAAACCGGCAGCACTGAGAGGTGATCGCTATTCACTAGCGATCTTTGATTCGAAGATATGGTAGCTCTACTCTGCAAAAGTTTATTTCTGAAGGTCCCTCACATGTTTCACAAGAATGACTGGCATTTTCGGTTTTGTTCTCGCGCTGCGAAATTCATTATTTGCACTACTTACGCTGTTATCCAACTTCAGGCCGATTGCGTTTGCACCGCCGTCACCTGCTACTGTTGGTCGACAAAAGCACGCCGCTCGTGATTCCACTTCACTCACACTTTACTTTGGCGAGAACAGCTTCAGCTGAAAGTCGAAAGATAACACCAAGTCCTCAGATATCACTTCAGACGACGAAAGCGCTTCCAATCGACCTTGAACACCGCCAGCTGTTCACCGGGCAGTTTTGTTTCCTTACGAGGGTATCTCCGGAGGTCTTGTGTCGCTTCTTAGTAGAACTAGTAGAACAGTCCATTCTGACCAAAGTCTTCAACATGCTTGATAGTGGTTCTTTTCGAAAATGTTAGGTGCACTACAATGTAGGAAGCTTTAAAATTCCTGTATATAGTTCCCCTAGGGGAGCAGAGTTGCGCGTCCATACGACCAGGCGAAACTTCGGTCATCTCCCGGCCCAGACGGCATTACGCACAAGGTTAATAAGAACCTCGATGATTCAGCCCTCAGCCGTCTCTTCGATTCCATCAATGAGCTGTGGCTCTCGGGTGAAATACCAGAGTCATGGCTCCGGGCAGATATCGTCCCTATACCGAAGTCAGGCAAAACCACCCAAGCATCTTTCCAATTTGCGCTCAATCGCATTAATGTGCCCCTTGTGGAAACTGTTGGAGCGAATACTGGCTACGCGACTTCAGTTGTGGACAGGTGGTACCATCCCGGCACAGATTCGGTTCAGACCTCGTCTGGTGCAGAGGAGGACTTGAGCAGTTATCATCAATGGTGCTACTTGGCGGCCGATCTCACAAAGTGCGGACGTTGTTTGCCATGGATATTCACAAGGCATATGCCAACGTTAGCCACAGTGTTATCCTGGAAGTTCTCCAAAGCCTTCTTGTCCCGGAAAAGGTCCGCTCTTTCATCTGGACTTTCTTGACAGATGGGTGGAGCTACTGATGGCCATTTTACACCGGTCCGTGGGGCGCCTCAGGGGTCGGTGATTTCACCCTTCCTGTTTAATGTAGTTATGCTGCCGCTTGCCTGTCATCTTGGCTCCATGTCAGACCTACACCTTCTGGTGTACACGGACGATATTAGACTAGGAACTGTCCACCCAGACCTGTCACGGCAAGCCGCGAGCCTGTAACAAGCTTCAACTGACACACAGATATGGTGTGAATACGCTGGTCTCCCACTTTCAGTCGAAAAGACAGCCATTCTGTCTGTGGCCAATGCGTGGGGCCGTCCGAGACTGGAGATGTCACCGATCTCGCTACTATTCTCCGGCCAGCCTGTGCGCACTGCTACCTCTCTTCGCGTGCTGGGATTGGAGATTTCATCGTCAGGGTCAGCTGCCTTGTGCTTCGATCTGCCCGTCAACAAGCAGGTCAAATGGTACACCTTATCCGACGAATTTTACAAACGTCTGGAGGCTCCTGCTTCAAAATGGCCCGACTCTTGGTGCGGTCAATGCTTCAGCCTCGACTTATCTATCAGGCTCAATTCCAGCATATGATCCAAGTGGAGTGGGCCCGACTTGAAGCAATTAATAGAGCTGCAATGCGGACGATCACCTACCTCCCTCAAACAACGCCTATATCATTTCTTCAGGGAGAAGCTCAACTTAACACCCTGGATGAGCTTGTATATCAACGCCATTCCGCCCGCCAGCACAAACTTAATTTTATTTCCGGAGGCAGCGGCGTTGGCGATCTACATGGGCCGTCCTCTATCCGCCTTACCAGCCCACCCTCTACCTAGGCCACCCTGGCTGTACCATCGAGAAACCGACAACCGGCCGCTCATTCTACTCCACAGTCGGTCGGCGGGAAGCGCAGGCGGCGCAATCCGACGGACGTACCACTACTAGCGACTGTGAACCAGCCCCAGGTTTGTAGAGGCATTTGTAGAAGCTGTGGCCGAAGACGGCATTTTAACTACGGCGATTGAATGCCCCTCTCATTCAGAAGCGAACCCAAACTGCGCTTATGAAACACTCCGCACCTGGCCTTCTGTGCTGGCGGAGCTTACAGCCATCCTGGACGGACTGCAAGCGCTACTACCCCGGCACTTCTTCAAGCTCCTGGAAATTTTGCGGCACAAATTTACACAGACTCAACGGTGGCCATACGGGTTTTGCGATGTGTAGCCTCCAACTCGCCTGTCTCAAGAGACAGTCATAACCTACTGGACACGTACCCCGGCCCTCTCCGACTGTCGGGATCCGGCGTAATACTATCCACCGCTCATATTGCGGCGGATAGTTCCTGTCCCTTTACGTCGGTTCCACGGTCCCTGCCCTTGCTGACAACTGAGCCACATAAACAATATTTTTTCTAACTAAAGGAAGGTCTGCGTCACGCCCTACGTGCTCTCATCCCACCGTGTGGAGCATCTCTTCCCAGTGGGCTCGTTCGCTGGGAGGAGGTCCCGCTGCGTAGACTTCGAGTTGGAGCGGCCCTCTCTCCTGCGGTAACCCGGGCGTGGCCACCGTGATACCATGCCCGTTTACCAACAACTGCCCCTTCTGTACGGCTCCTGCCGAAGGCGCTGACACCAAGAACTTGCTATGAGCCTGCCCTTCCCGGAGTGCAGCGAGATCCCGACACCTTCGTGGCACAGGCCCGCATCCTGGGAGACCGCCCCATCTTCAGCGATGGCTATGGGGTCCCCACCACCTCTGTTCTCTAGTCTTCCTCCGGGAAACGGGTTCCAACTTGTACCTGTAGGACCTTGTGCCAAAGGGCATACTATAGCAATTAAAAAAAGTATGCTTTCCGGTAGCGCGTTTCCGGTGGCGACGATTTTAATTTTGAACTTTGGCTTTGGACTTTGCAGGCATGGGCTGTCTACCAGACAAAGTTTCGAGTTTAAACAATCTTTCACTTCTACCACGATCATCGTCATCGTAAGAAAAAGTTGGCTTTCCTGCAGTGCGTTTTGGCGCAACGTCGCCATCACCAAGCCTCCGATAGCTTCGCTTTAAAAAGCAGCGTGCCTGCCATTCAAATTATGGCATTGTGTGCTCGACCGTCGTGCACGGAGGAAGGCCGCTGTGGGTTGAGACAGGAAGATTCAGGTAGGAGGCCGAACTTACGCGCACTGCTCCTTAAGCTCCTGCTCCGTCTCGGCCATTCGGGTCGTCTCGGAGTAAGGTATGAAGGCCCTGCCGCACGTGGCCAGGGCCGCTGGGGCGCATTCGGGAGTGTCCCTTAACGGGCCACCACCGCGGGCAGTACCTGCGAGGCAAAAATGAAGACGCCGAAGTACTTGTTAGGGTTGCGAATGCGAAAGCATGAATCGCTTTGCCGAGCTTTGTAATCGGTCCCGTTGAGATGCTTTGCCCTGCGGTCCGCGTTAACACTTTCGAATGGCTTTGATCTGGCTCCCGCACCACTAAAAAGGCATGCAACGGTCAAAACTACGAATTCTGCTCTGACTACGTCCCACGCCTCTTTTAAAGCGAAGCCTTCTACTCACTCATGGCGATGTAGTTACACAAAACTCATTGCACGAAAGCCAACTTTACGCAATGGGTTTCCACAAAGGGCACAAGCTGCTGCTGCTGCTGATGATGATAATGATGATAGGAGGAGGAGGAGAAAGATGAGGAGAACGACGATGACGACGACGAAACTCGAAGCGTTCTCCGATACAAATGCGAAGTCCACAATTCAATCAGTCCAAGCCCAAATCAACGGTAACGCTGAGCTAACCGAATAAATCACGAACTAATACTTAATAGAAAATCGTAACACCACATTGGGTTTAGCTCAGCGTCGTCGTAGATTTCGGCTTGGGCTGATTAGATTTACGGACTTTGCGTTTGTATCGGAGAAATATTCGCGTTTCAACCATCTTTCTCTCAAAAGGGCTGTCAAATTTTTTGTCCGAGGTCTGTCTTTGTACTTGCTTCCTCTCTCCCTCTTCTTCCTCATTCTCTATTTTCTACACCCCCTTTTTCTGCTTGTAACTTCATCCCACGCGTTTAAGGGTATATAACCGAACGCTTCCCATGGTTAACCTCCCTGCCTTTCCTGTAGCGCTTTATCATTCCTTCGTACTCCTATACACCGTTTGCTGCACAAAGTGTTGCAACTAGGAAACTATAATGAGGCACCGCTCGAGGCAAGGCGCACGCCCGTCCGTGTGATCGAGTGACGAAACCTTTCAGTTCTTTACCTATTAGTAGCGGGACGGTGCTTGGGGGGCACCGTTCAGGTCTTTTATTAAACGGTTGCGCTTTGGTTGCCGGGAGGAAGGCGTCGGTGCTTCGCGTGGAATCAGACGATCGCAGATGTCGCAATAGCGGTTCAAGGCTATGCGGAAGCAGAGGCGACGCAACTGGAACGACCGCCACCGACGTTCTCACGCTTGCACGTGACACACGCGACGGCGTGGGATTTTTTGTTTTCTTGTCCTTTCTCTTCGATTGCGATAAAACTTCGTGGGTGGGGACGGTTTCAACATATGTCGCGGCGTAAAGGCGACGGGCTTTAGTGGGCTAGCTGCTTCAAGCGATGTTTTGTGTCTGTCCGTCTGTCTGTCCGTCTATCTGTCCGTCTGTCCGTCCATCCGTCTGTCCGTCCGCCTGTCCGCCTGTCCGTCTGTCATTCTGTCTGTCTGTCTGTCTGTCTGTCTGTCTGTCTGTCTGTCTGTCTGTCTCATTCCGTGAGTTCCTGTAATATGCCCCAAGTTCTTATTTCGCCGATTCGTTATAACGCCGTAATATCGGTCAACTTTGTTGCATTTTATTGAAACGATCCGCAGATTCTTTCTTCCAGGACTCGAAGAAGCTGATCTTGTTTTATTTAAATCTGAGCTCTGCTTTTTGAAAACACTGCGAGAAACGAAGCAAACAAACCTAATGGTTCCTTTCAATTCTTAGGCTAGTGCCTTCACCGCAACATAGTGCTTAACACAATCGCAGCTTATTTTTAAAACCGGCTTGTAAACATTAACTTTACAAATGTTCCAGCAAGATTTTCACTTTAGCAACGACCATCCACACATCCGAGCTTGCCTAAACGCTCTCAACACCCTAACGTCTAAGCAATCCACGCAAAACAAATGCTGCCCATATAATCCTCGAAGCATTGCGCACCTAAACGCACCAACCACGATACCAAAAAAATTCCCTCGCACTTCCCCGAGGGGGAGAGTGTGTAAGTGCGAATGCACGGTTGCTGATTGCGCGATTACGGTGGATATCGTGATCTTGGAGTGGAGAGGAGGCGCCCAACACCCGCAGTCACTGAGCGGAGAGAGGAGGAGGAGAGTAGCGCCCGCCGTTACGGCGAGGGCTACGAGCGCCCTCACGCGTCGGAATGCGGAGCGCCCGCTACGCGAGCGAGAGCTCTCCCGCCCGAAGTGGAGAGGAGGCGCCCAACACCCGCAGTCACTGAGCGGAGAAAGGAGGAGGAGAGTAGCGCGCGCCCATCTCCCCCGTTGCTAGGGAAGACGAGGAGGAAGCCGAGGAGCACGCGCACCCGCAGCTGTTGCTATGCGGACGACGGCGGCGGACGATTCAGGCTCGCTTAAGAAGTGCATTCGCACTTAAAACCCGCATTTTGAAAGGGCCCCTGCACCACCTTTTCGAAACTTCAACCTTTTTAAAAATTTTAATTCTAGCAGAACGTAGTCAAGAAACACATCCAGCACTTAGATTAGGGGGTCGTGCAGTCCGTCAGCCAAATATTACTGCTCTATGCCCATCAGATCCCTTATAAACTTGCTCAAAAGATTTTCCGTTTCCCGGTCTTAGCGTCGTCCGACCGTTTGAATTATGTCATTAGAGCGGTGTACCGGCTATTGGCCGTTTTTCCTTCAGTTGCAGCAATAAACGCATTCGATAGCCTCTTTAAAAAATTCCCGCGCCTTCCCGCGAGGGGAACACGAGTAAATGCAGAGCATTGGGGCCTCAGTACTGATTGAAGGCAGTGTTGCTTCCATCGCTTCTTTCGTGATGCTGGAGTAGCAGACACGAGTAAACGTGGGCACGAGCGTCAACCAAGGAAGGAAGCAGCAACGCAGTGACTGAAACACGAGCGACCACTAGCCGCTATATTTGCAGCGCGCGCAGTAGAGGGAGAGCAGTACGGGGGGGAGAGCGCGCATGCGCAAGCAGCGCGCGCCCTTCCACGCCCCACCGCGCTGCTATCACGCACCTGTTACGCCGAGACCGCGACGGAGCGAACGGGCTGACTACGACGCATGCGCGCGCCAGCTGCTGTGAGAGAGAAGAGGGAAGCAGAGGCGCACCTGCTGCGGACGCGGAACTGTTGACACCGTCCGACGCAGGAACAGGCGAGGCTAAGAAATGGTCTGCATTTAAAAGAAAGCCGCAAAACCAAAGGAAAAGCGGAAGGCGGGTCTGCTGCGACGAGCGAATCACGCAGTGCCGCTCCGTGCTTGCGATAACTAGCTTCGAAGTGCTGCCAGACGCGAATAAAAGAATCAAAGCGTTTATCGAAAGGGTTTCTGGGTCCTTTCATTCCAAGACGCTCCATTTCAACTTACGAAAAACACCCCGTGCGCGCAGACCTTACTCAGCGCATACAGTGGTGTCTTATCGCAAATGACTCCTTTGTATTCCTCTCGGGAAAGAGAAGAAAGGGAGGGGAAAGAGCATCATGAATTGGACAAAAATAGAGGGGGAGGAGGAAACGTGGCAAGGGCGGCCGGAGACGATCGTCTTTCGGCGTCGCTTGCTGCGAGGCCAGCAGATACGGGGCCAATTTTTAAAGCGAAGCTGCGGTGTCCTCACTGCTGCCATTGTGCGCGAAAACTCCCTGCAGGAAAGCCAACTTTCTCCGACCGTGACGGTGAATGATCGTGGGTGCAGTGAAATAAAAAAAGACCCTTCCCGTGGTCGGAATCGAAACTGGTTCCTACGCGTTATGAGCATCGGCGTCTATCCGCATGCTCCATTTCGAAATGATCAAAGTGAACGTCAAGCAGAAAATACCAATTCGCGTCGTACACCCGAAACCCAAACGTTAGGCCTATGTGGTGCACACCCGAGAGTTTCTGTGGGCATCCTAGAAAAGTGATGCGTACCCCCAGAGTAGCCCATACTCGCAGTGTGGAATCGCCCAATCAAACAATTCATCACGAGAAGGCTTCAAGTTCTACTATCGTCGTCCTTAGGCAGAAGGGTGCAGATGTCTCATTGATGGTATATGCTGCCTCAAAGATGCACTGCAGGAAAGACACCTTGTGCCGATGAGGTTGATCGCGGGTGAAGAGGGAAAAAACGCCTCCCATGGTCAGAGTCGAACCCATCGGTCCCTCGCGTTACAAGCCCGACGTCTATCCGGTTGCGCCATACCAACACTTTTTATGGGCGAAGCCCCTTCGGGGATGGGCTGTTGGCGTCTCCTGCCGTCGTTGTCGTAATCGTCGTCTCATGTAGTCACGGTACTAAAACACGGGGACACTCGTTTGCGCTCGCGCTGGAGCGCGTAGTTACACGTACTCAAAAAACACCGGGACACTCCTTTACGCTTCGCGCTAGAGAGCTTCGTCCTTCAAAGACAAGAGACTTTTGTGGCAGAGCTGTGTACCTCCACCCCAAAGGGTTTAATCGTCGTTGGAAAAACCAACGCGCCAAGAGTGCATTTGTACACTGCATGCTTCGCCCGTCGTGAGGTTTCACGTTAGTGGAACGTTTTGGTGTACAACGTCGCCAACCCGTACCAGTGGTAAAAGTGCGAATTTTACTCACTGTGCGCCAAGCCTCAGGCACTGTTGGTGCAGTAGACCTCAAAACGAAACATTAGGCCCGTTGTTGTGTTGTTGTTGTTTTGTTATTGTTGTTGTGTTATTGTTGTTATTGTTATTGTTATATTATTGTTGTTGTTGTTGTGTTATTGTGTTGTTATTGTTGTTATTATTATTGTTGTTATTTTTATGTTTGTTGTTTTGTTGTTGTTGTTGTTGTTGATACCGTTTATTGAAGGGAATAATGTAGTTATGTGGTTTTCCAACTACGGAAAGCCGCGAGCCGTGGCAGCCGCCTTTTCTGAGAAACAAGGTTAGCCTGCGCCTCTAGCAGGCAGATGGTCCGCTCGCACTACCACTGGTCCAAGGAGGGGGAAGGGATGGTGTTTTGGCGGGTAGGGCCCACGGGCGAGCCCATAGTAGGTGGTATGTGGTGTTTGGGGTTTCACAGGATGGGCGTTCATAGGGGTATAAGGTTGATGATAAATTGTTGAGTTTTTAGTACGTCTGGGTTAGTAAGGGTGGCCAAAGACGGGTTTGGTTTCGGAAATTTATTTATAGGTGGTATTCATTGAAAAGTTTATCGGGCGATTACTCCGCTTGGCAACACTGAAAACCGCCATGTCCGTGGCCACTGTCCGTGGCCACTGAGCATGCGCTTTGCGCCCGCATCTCGCAGAAGAAAAAATCACACCAGCGTCCATCGTCGGCTGCGTTTCAACCCGATTATCCGTAGTGGTGTCAACAGATATATTAATAATCGCACTCACATTATGTGGTGGCGCTGTAACACCCCAGAGAACTTGGCCGCTCGTGGCCGCTCGATTGGCCGCTCGTGGCTGATGCGTTTAGAATTGAAAAAAAAAATGGATCCGATCCACGCCGTGAAGGTGGTTGAAAAGCAAAGCTGTGAACGACGCCCACAACAATTCCACATGTGACGTCACTTGACTTCACACGCATGGCTCTAGAAAGAGTGAAACCAGAGATTCTGCCAGCCGTTACCTGGGATTCGCGGGAAGCTGTCCCGAACGCAGCAGCGTCGGCCACGGCCGGGCTAGAGCGGCGGACGCCACCCGTTTAATATCGGCCGTGAGTCGGGAGAAAGAAAACGGAGAGGAGCGTCTTTCGAAGGGTGAGGACAGCGGAACCTAGCCATCCTGATGTGCTAGCTTGGGGCTACACCACTGCGCGACACAAGCGTAGGCACCGAAACAATTTTGGCATGTGAGCTTACTGATTCCCATTTACACCGATTCAAACTAATTCGTTTAGCAAGTCTGAGAGTTGAAAAAGATGAGGAAACTTTTATAATCGTATTTATCAGAACTCGTTGCTACCTTCTTCTTTGTAATCCTGTTAAAACACAACCCGAATTGCTGATCACGAATCCCCATTCATGGCAAGCAGTGCGCAATAGGCAGCGTTTCTCTAGCGGCCAGATGTCTGTATGTGGTCTCTAAATTTTGCTTTCCCGCCCTCCAAACCAATTCTTAACGTATGTTGCCGTACGACCACTTAACTCCATCGGGTCCAGGTTACCCAGGAGGTGCTGTCGAACAAGTTAATCAAGCCGTGCGAAGTAAGTGCGCAATGGACGCGAAACTGCGCCAAAGCAGGCCCAACACCGTCGCTAAAGCAGGTGAGAAAGCCGACGGAAGGTTCCCGCCGATGCACCCTCCGGGGTGAGCACGGGGAATCGCTGGATAATAGCACTCTGTCGCCACGCCATCTACCCTCTTCTCCGCAAGTGAAATGTGTCCTCCACCTGCCCAGCCGCGTGGGGAGTTTCTCGTCCCGCATGCCACGAAAGAACCCTTGGCTGGTACAGGTAGAAAGCTTTGCTTAAAAATAGAAGATGCGATGCCCTGGAGTACTAAGGCCGAACAGCGGAGCTCGCTTTAGCAGTTGTCCAAAAGAGCAGAAGGAATCTTCTAAGCAAACTTATCTAGGTGGCGCTAGTTGCCTTGCGTTGTGCTAAGCAAGGCCATGTTCATTGTACGTCGAGCTGCAGGTACAATTCAACTACAGCCGACCCCTCAGCATGGCGTTAGGCCTAACGCCAGGCCATCGCAATCCCGCGTCTGTCTCTCCCTCTGCGGCGCTAAAACCTTTGTGGGAGCGAGCTGTAAACTGGGTAATGTGGGAGGCTCCACGACGTTCGCTTCATGAATGAGGCTTCAGGAATATGCTGAAAAAGTGGCAAGGTCGTGCTTTCGCACTAAAACGAAATCCCATTACCCTGTTAGTGCGGCACCCAATTTGGGGTCGCACTCACACTCAGCCAGTGTTGCACGGAATGACGTTCCAAGGAACGGTGTTCCTTGAACTAGTTACTTCTTGGAGGAAAGGAGCAACGCCACCGTTCCATTAAAGGTAGGTTTAACTGTAACGGTAACTAGTTAGGTTCATGAAGCAACGGAAGGAACGGCGTTCCTTCGGCAAACGTTACATTGCAGGGATCTCGCTGTTTTTGATGCCATTTCTCGAGTACGAAAAATCGACTAATCGCTACTGTGTTTCTCTTCCTACCAGCTGGCCAGTTTCCCCGCGTCCTTCAGCGGAACGTGCTTCCTTGAAAGCCAAAGGCAGAAGAATAACCACGCAGCAGGCCGCAGCTGGTGGCTGCTTTCAAGCCAGCTCAGCTTATCTTCGACGGGTGAATAGCACAGCCGCGAGAATGCTTTTCACCTTTCATGGCTTGTCTGGAGAGGCCAGGATACGCGTCTGGCGGACCGAATTGTTCCCTGCTGGGGAAAGGTTGTCTAAGTTCGAGCGGCGTTGCAGGCCCCTTGTGAAACCACCGTTCTGTATATTTTCAGGGGTAATGACCCCGTTCGTGCGCGCGAGGCGCGGGTGCGTTGCTGTCGGGGGAGTTGCGCTTGCTCTGAGGTCATTCGAAGGGCACCGGCTATCAATAGGTCTGGGCGCTGCGCAGTGTCTCGGTATGCTGTACTGCTCGAAGTTGCATAAGCACGTAGTTCGTCACGGAGGGGTCTGTCGCCGATCTGGCGAAATGGGGTGGACGGGAGTGCCAGGTCCTTTTGTATCGAACGAGTCATGTTGACAAAAGACACGAATTTCTTCATTGTTGAACATAATTTCGTCGCGTGCCAAATGGACAATACCTGAGAGAGGCCGACCGAACGTGCACGGCCAGCGTTCAGAGTTGCTTTAGTTGGTCGGTTTCAACCCGTGCTTTCAATAGTGGGGTAGATGAGCAGTTGCATCTTTATTTTTCTAAATGTGTTGGTTTTGCTTGGGATACCTAAACAAGAAAAACATTAGCCTGTCTGTTTGTCTACCACATAATTCAACCACGCAGTAAGACATTTTGGCCGCGTATCTGCTCACCTGGCAGCAAATTTTGTCAAAAGACGATAGTCGTTTGTCGCCCCTGCCACTTAAATGCCTCCCCTCTCTTTTCCCCTCAAATCTCCCGCCTTCCCCCCCCCCCCCGGTCCCGCTACTCGCACAATAAAGACGGTGGAGGTTTGCTTAAATTCATTCAATGTTTCTGGATTTCACTGTTCGTGGGCTACCTACTGGAACTTTTTATTACTGTTCTTGCAATGCGCCAGGAGAACGAATGTTGCCCGCGAGCTCTTTTTGAATTTTGATTTGATTTGATTTTTTTTTATTTCTTGGCAAAAACCAAGGGGAGGCTGAGACTAAAGGTGAACGTGGCCTGACAGAGGCCTCAGTCACCCGATTCACAGTGTACATAACAACACGTCTGTTCACAAATTTAAGCATGATAGCACAATCGTAATAGACAAATAGCACAAAGCAAAGTCATTACTACACTTCTTATGTATTATTACAAAGCATAGGTCTCGAATTCACAAAGGTATCACAATGTACACATAAACGCAGTGATTCGTACGCATTAACTTTCATAGTTACACTACTATGTCATAATTACGTATTAATATATTTTTGTTTGTAATTGTTTTTAATTTCTACCTTGAGGGAACATGTAGACATATACGTCGAACCCTTAATTATATCAGTATTGCGAGCGTTTTGCTTAAGTAACACTTCTTTGACCTGTTTTTTAAACGTAAGTTCACTGGCGCCGAAGTTTTCTCCTAATTTATTTAATATTTCAGTTGCCTGGTACAGGAAAGATGGCTCACCATAGTTCGTTCTTACTTTTGGAATGTGCCGTATTGTATGGCTGAGATAGTAGCCAGAAGATTTATTGTAACTTGATTGTGGGTCTTTTGTTTATAAATGGTGTGCAGAACCTTCATGTAATAGATTTGGTCAGCTCGAAGCATTGAATATTCAGTAAATAAAGGACTTGTCCTGAAATCTGCGTAAAGGCCACGATAATCTATCTATATGCGCAAAATTCTTTTTTGCAATACAATGAGCCTGTTATAATTAGTTTTAGTTGTGGTCCCCCACACCCAAATCCCGTAACATAACTTCTAATAAATGAGAGCATTGTAAAAGTTTGGTTTCAGCATAGTGGTATCAAATGGCCGATTCTATATATGAGACCTATACTTTTAGAGAGTTCGGAGGACAGGTGAGCAATATGCGTATTCCACGAAAGTTGTTCTTGAAACCAAACACCTAAGAGCTTCTGTTCTGTCACTCGGTTTAACTTGGTTGGGTGGAAACATTTTTCAAGGCGTATTTTTTATTGCTACCCCAGAAATCAAACAACCATGTATTTTTAATTAAAAGAACATTAAAAATATTCCCTGTGACCAGCTTCAATTAAGCCTAATGTTTTCGTTTTGCTCAACAATTTTAACAAGTATGAATATTTTGAACGAGTATGAATAGTTTTAAAATGTTTTGCCAATATAAACGTTCGTGCACGAACAGCTCTAACGTTCGTGTAGGCAGTATGTCTAATATTTGTGCAAAAAGCCGTTGATGCCAGTAGACCTTGTTTATTTTTGAAAAATGTGTGCTGTTCACTTTATTTCGTCAGGAGCACTTTGCATACATCCTGTGTCCTGTCTACCCGTGTAGACGCTAACTACAGCGGGTTATAGCTGTAACTAGATTTGAAATAAACTCTCTTAAGCTTCTCTGAGAGCTGTATAACCTTATCCAGTGACATAGTAAAAATGTTGTTGTCCATGCAGAAATTGAAATTCATACGGCGTTAGACAAGGATACCCTTTGTCGTCGCTTGTTTTTCGCCTACGTCTAGGCCCTTCTATCAGAAAACTCACCGACAACTCCAAAATTAGAGGTCTCCATCTGCAAGGACAAGGCTCCGCTAAAGTGTCTGCATACGCAGATGACGTCACCATTTTTATCCGGGACACACATAACCTTAAGGCTGCGCTACGCTACTTCGAGTCTTATGCCTCCTTTCTGGTGCCGAGTTAAATGGCACAAAAAGTGCTGTTCTCCCTTTGAGTAAAGCAGCACTCAGCCCACAATCACGACGTAAAAAAATGAAGGAAGCTCACACTCACGCGAAAGACTTGAATGTACCGAAGCTGTACGCAACCTTCACGAGCATCACGACGGTTTAGGTTCACGATTGCAGCCGATTTGCTTCTTAATCTGTGCCGCAACCACCTTCACTCAAGCATTGTTGCCAAAGTGTCAGCTTCCTTCATTTTTTCGGAAGTGATAATCACTGGACATTACCTTGGAAGGGCGTACGCTATGACGTATCTTTCTCGTTTCGAGCACGTGTTGCAACGATTACGGCAAACGCAGGAGTTCCTTTTAAGTGCGAGCACTTTATAAGCGACCCCGAACCTTCCGCCGTCCGCATTGCTCCTCCTCCTCTCCCCTAGCAACGGCGCGAGGAGCGGAAGAGCGTCGTAGCAACAACTAACGTCCACCCCACGTGCCCGAGCTTGCCTCCTTTCTCGTGCCGAGTTAAAGGCACAAAAAGTGCTGTCTCCCGAGTAAAGCAGCACCGACGACACTCCGAACGAAACGGAGCTGGCACCTTGCGACTGTGCTCCGAGTGCGCCGTGACGTCACGAGCTCAGCGGTCGCCTCTTCCCCCGTTTGTTTTCATTCACTGGCGCACCACCTTCACTCATTTGGGTTGCCCAGTGTAGTTCCTCTCAAGTCAAATGGATAATTACTCGCCTGTCCTTGGCGCAAGAATGCATGACGTTCTTTTCGCTTTCGGGTGAAGGTACGGGAGGAGTTCTTTTTTGTCCAGACTTGGTAATCCCCAAGTGGTACATCGTGGTAAATTGAATACTAGCAACGGAGCGCGTCGCTTTCAGTACATGCCACGCGTCCTGGCGACGGGTCGGGTATGCGCACTGCGAACAAGCTCCGAGAGTTTGTAGCCAACGTTGATATAAAACACCGTCATCCGACGTGTGAGAGTTTTGGTTTGTCTTCCCACTGTGTTCGGCGCCCGCTCACGCAAGCGTTATCTAACTCTGTGGCTGCGATGAGTGAAAAGCGCGCACGCAGCTATATATCTTTATTTTATTATTTCGTGCTTACCGCCTAACGGACGACGGAAATGCGATGGTCTTTCCATATCAAGGTTGGTCAAGAACTCTCGTGACTTGTTCGGCACTTCGCCTACGCAGGCCTGTCGCCCGGATGCGCGGCATGTACTGAAAGCCACGCGCTCCGTTGTTCGTATTTCAATTTATCACAGATAGTACGCTTGTCGGCCATGGGTGAACTTAGTAACAAGCCGCCATGGGGCTTTTAAAGGAGGTGGTCGACACTTTTCACTTCCTTAACGCGATGTTTTCCCTGCAATATCTGCCTAGCGTTTCCGGGAAGTCTTTGACGAACACTTGATTAGAGACTCTGTTCCCAGTGCCGTTTATCGCTATCCTTACAATGGCCACCATAAGGACAGTGTTCTGAAGCTTGTCACGCGTATGTGTCTTCCACCAAATGCAAAACGTTTTCCTTAAGCTGTGTACATCAACACTCCCAATGAAAACCGGGTTGCGCTGAAAAAGCAATGTCTATTCCTTGGTCTGATAATTTGCGCTTAAATAATTAACCTGAACTTTTGATCATTGTTTTATTTTGTGTCGGGATGCGGTGTTTTTTCTGGGTCGTTTTGCAACAAACTGTTAAACGAACACAGACATTACCCCTTAAAAAACTCGGCTCTTGCATTTTCGAGATGCTACTGGAGTGTCCTATGATATATTTGTTGTGATGGATTTTACAGTTTGTGTAAGTGCCGCATGACTGACAGGCACGCAAAACACCCTCGCCCAACGAAGTCAACTTTTCGGAAGCAGGCTGTGTTGGGTGCGGAGCATTTATGCGGCGCAGGACGCACCAGAATGGCTGCATGTGCTGAACGCGTGTGTCTGCCTGTCGGAGATTTGACGGACGGCCTATTTTAGCTTCAGTAATCTGCATATTCTTGGATGACTGATAGCTCTTGTAGGCTGTAAGAAGTGCAGTTTTTCATGCAGTAAAAAAAAAATACGGTGAGCAATGCTCAGGGGTACTGTCTCTGGTTTTGGTACGAACGGCCAGAGTTCAAACCCTGCCGCGGTGTTTTTTTTTCGACTCCCTTGATTGATTTTTATGTGAAATGTCCTTATAGCTCAATTTTGCGCAGTTTTTTGCAATTAAGTGTGTTTTGGTATGTTTCAGGTAGGCGTAGAGATGGGGCGCGGCATTCTAACATGATTATTTGGCATTTTGCAACGCAGCGGCTGTGCCACGTCTGTGCCTATCTAGAAGCAGAATATCGCTTCGCAGACCATCCCGGCACTTCAAAGCGCTCTTCCCGGCACATATTGCGGCACAAATGTGGTGTCATAGAGGGTTATACACCCCACATATTGACCCATAATTATGCATAGCTCATCGGCAGGTAGTTTGTCTCGGCCAACCACGATAAATGGGCGAGACTTTTTGCAGGTCCTTCCCTCGCTCAGGCTGGTTCGAGGGAAATGGAATTCAAGAAAGCCTGGTTAGGTTCGGTGAGAGATGATTAGGTTAGGTTTGGATTAGTTTTAGAGGGGGTTTAGGTTTGGTTAGGTTGGGTTTACGTTTGGCCAGGTTACTTACGTTACGTTGAAGCAGCCTTTTTAAGTACGATTTTGTGACGGGAAGGACTTGCAAATAACTCTCCCACGAGATAGGGGGGCGAAACCGGACTAGATACCTCCTTACCAATAACCAGAGCGGGTACGCGATACTGCGTGGTTTGCAACACATCGGTATACGGTTCAGGGAACGCACACAGTATTATGAGTACGGGACAGATAGGTCGTTCTCGGCTTTTTCAGTTCTTGTGCTCATATACTAACTCCATGAATAATTCGTTCATTGTCCTGCTGCGCATGCTCTCAGTATGCACGCAGCTTATATAAACCGCTTTCCATTATGCAACTGCGGATATGTGCTATCTAAGGTATAAATACATTTACTGTACAAACACACGCCTTTCCGACGCTTACAAACCCAGATGTACCTACAACACAATTCCAGCAAAACACTTAGAAACCATGCAACCCGTACGAATGCACATTTTGTAAATCCCCCACCAGTACATACCACCTACTACGACCTTGCCCCCCTCTCCCCCCCCCCCCCCCCCCCCCCCCCCCTGAATACCCCCACCCCTTCCCCCTTATTGGAGCAGTGGGAGTGCGAGGTTACCAGCGGCGCTGTCAGAGACGCAGTTTAACCTTGTGTGTTGGACAAAAGCGGCGGCCAAGGCTCATGGCTCTCCACTCTTTGAAGCTCACTCGCAACACCATTATCCGCTCCAATAAACGCTTTCCATAACGACTACAGTAGCAGGCCTAACGTTTCGATTTGGGGTCCTCACGGCGGTTAACGGGTTCCTGCAGCTTGAGCTACCGAGTAAAATTAGCACTTTCACCACTGGTGTGGGTTGGTGACATTGAACACCAAAGAATGGCGTTGGCCCTACCAGATCCTCCGGACTTGCCGAGAGCTAACCTTTTAGTTGAACGTTACGACGTGCTAAGCAACGTGATATCCCGGTACGGCGAGCTGCAGGTACCAGTTAACTACGGTAGAGCTCATAGCGTGGCATTACACCTAACGCCAAGCCGTCGCAATCCCGCTTCTCCCTCTCCGTCTGCATTGCAATCATTTGGGTCAGCGAGTTGTGAACTGGAAAAGATGGGAGCCTCTACGATATTGGCTTCATGAATGAGGCTTCACGAATATGTTTGAAAAACTTCCAAACTATGCTAGTGCTTTCGCAATAAAACGAGTCCCATATCCCGGTTAGTGCGATACCCAAAGCGGTGTCGCACTCACATTAGACCACACTCCCAGCTCTCGCTCTCCCTACAGTTTCATAGTAATATGTATACTAGAGTGAAATCTAGCTTTGCCATCTTGGTCGTCGTGGGCGCCACCATTGCAGCTAGCGAAGTTCCTCGGGTACTTCGCTCAGCTAGCCACAAGGATTTTTTGTCCCTAAAACAAAATCCACAAAAAAAGGGTACATATTTTTCTTGTTGATTTCCATGAAGGTCCAAATAATCTCGGACAGATAAATCTGTTTGACTTTTTATATGTTAAGAACAAACAAATATAATTGATCTTGTACAAAACGTTGTTGCTTTCTTGCAGCCAGACGTAACATTCCAACCTTTTAATGAGCCATGCCAAGGACAAGTGGAACGTGCCTGCCCGATACATGGCAAAGCGCTCGTTGAAGAGCGGCTCGCCTAGGCAGGGGCGCAGATTTCCCTCTGGTATACATTAGAATGAAACTCTATGTTCACTGCCACTCCTCCATGCAGGGATAGGATGGGGCTTGGGCGGTAGGGGCAAGCCCATACTAGGTGGTACCTGCTGTTGTGGAATTTGCAGGATTGGCACTTGTCTGGACCTACGCGGCTGGTGATAATTTTGTGTCAGATTGGGTTGTCATGTCTGTGTCGTCGCCAAAGTGGGCGTCGTTGATGTTGAGAGAGATATGAGGAGCGGGGTAGAGCATCTTTATTTTTCTAATAACGATGGTCTTCTTTGGGTTACCGAAACAAGAAAAATTTGGCCTGCCTGTTTGTCTACAACTTTACTAAACCACCCGTGCAAAAAAGTTTGGCCGCGTATTTGCTCACTTCGCTTCATATTTCTACGAAAAGACGACATTCGTCTGCCGCCCCTGCCACGTAAATGCATCCCCTCTCTTTCCGCCTCACCTCTCACGCCTTTCCCCTCCGGTCCCGCTTCACCCACGATAAACACGGTGGAGGGTTGCTCAAATCCATTCAATGTTACCACATTCCACTGGCAACGCGCTATCTACAGGACCTTTCACTTATTCTTGGACATCTTGCATTACGCCACAAAAGCTAGTGTCGCCAGGAGCTCGTTTTAAATTTTGAGTCAAAACATTTTTTCAAGGGGCATTTTTTATTTACTACTGAATAAATCAAGCGACCATTTATTTTTATTAAAAGAATATCGTAAATTTTACTTGTGGTTTGCTTTAAATATGCGTAATGTGTTCTCTTTGCTCAAAAATGTCGAAGAATATGAACATTTTGGAAGGAGTATGAATGTTTTAAAATGTATTGCCAATATAAACGTTTTGTGTAAAAGATACTTTAACTTAAAAATGGCTGTTCACGCGTCCAATTTTTTACTGTAACTTGTGTTTAATAAATTCTCTTTACGACCAATATCACCGGAGCGTCGACCTTTCGGTCGATCAGCCCCTCGTGATGGAGTGATACGGCAAACTCTGCGAGAGTACCCGCATGCGCAGTAAGCAAAGGCCGCTGCTGCCGTCGTCTGCTAGGCTGTTCGAAGAGCAGACGGCCGCCTCCGATTTTTGTTATTTGCTTATCACACTGAATGCCATACTCGAAAGTTTTCGAGACCGGACACGTAGCGCCAACCACGATTCTTCCATCGTGGCGCCAACTGAAAACAGAGTAATCAGCGTTGCCGAATTAACCTTGCGCTGAAGGAACTTTGCGTTTGGGAACGCTGATTACTCTGGTTTCAGTTGGCGCCACGTGCCCGGTCTTGAAGAAAAAATTCGAGTATGGCAGGCAGTGTGATAAGTAAATAACAAAAAATGGGGCGGCCGTCTGCTCTTGGAACAGCCTAGCGAACGACGGCAGCAGCGGCCGTTGCTTATAGTGCGCATGCGGCTACTCTCGCTGAGTTTGCCGTATCACTCCATCACGAGGCGCTGATCGACCGAACGGTCGACGCTCCGGTGATATTGGTAAAAAATTGGACGGGTGTACTTGATCTTTTTATTGAGAGTCTTTAGCGCGTTCGCGTCGGAGCTGCCAGGTGGAACTGACTGGGTTGCAAGAGTGAAAGTGTTGGAGTTATCTTTCACGTGTCTCGCGAAGTGGCGAACGAGACCTGGAGGCAGTTGAAAGAAAAAGCAGAGGTGCGGCTAGCGGTAGCTGCATCCTTCGATCTTTGTTTGCAGGAGCGCAACTATGTGATAAAAGCCTGCGTGTCGGCAGACTACTACTACGTAGCGCGGGTGACTCGGCCACCACGGCATGTACTCAGGAAACTGTGCTCCTTTTTTGGGGTTAGAAAACTGAAAAAGTGGCCTGCACTTGCTTGTGACTTTCGAGCAGCATGGGCGGTTTCAGTATCTCCTGTTTAGATACTATGAGTCGTCTCCTTGCAATAAGGAACTTGTTCGACCTGGCGCGTGATGAGGAATACCCTGGGCGAAAGCTCTGTGAGTTCTTCCTTAGCACGGACCTAGCATTGTTTTTCGATGGCGTGCGGGTAGGACCCTCAGCCGAGCAGCCACCCCCGTTTTATAAGCCCATCATAAAGTCGTTAAGAGATTTCAGAACGCAGCTCCCTGACATGGACCGTCCTCAACAAACTGCCGACTAAAATTTTCGAAACCCTAGCAGTGACGCAGCTCACTGAGGACCAGCTCCAAAAGAGCAGGGCGATGAGGTCGAAGCAGCTGACGGCCTCACCTTTACCGGCCGTCGTCACGGATTTCAGCTGGCAACGTTACTGGGGGGTCCTGCCCACGGCAGACCGCATCGCAGCGTGGGGTGGGGCACCCTCTTACAGGTGCCCACAGCGCGGGGTGCGAGAAACCCTGCAGCAAGACGTACTGGAAATTGCTAGCACGGATGTTTGGACACAAACTCGACGGAAGCACTCAGTCGCGCGACGCGTTTGTTATGTTTTTGCTGCTGCGTTGGTGGCCAGATCATCTGGAAAACGCGCGGCTATGCGGCGCTCAGAGCGCGGCCGCAAAAGTTTGTTTCCCACGGTACGGAAAATGCGCTCTTGTCTATTCGATCATCTAGAGGCTGAGCTCGCCGCGCTGGGGGAAGAGCAGTTCCTTCAGTGGTGGTCCACTTGGTTGATCCTTTTGGTAAACAAGCAAATAAAAGGGTCTATTCTACCCTATTGATTGTTGCTATTGATGGTGAAGTTTTGTCGTGAACTGCCGAGGTTGTGATATGCAGTGATAGCTCGGTGTAATAGCGGTTCTAGTAGTGTGTGTACTAGTCAACTGTGGAGAACTGTAGAGTGAACTGTGTGGTCAGTGAGTGGTGTTGTGAAGGGATACAAGCAATGTGTGTAGTTTCCTGCTTGAGAGACCTGTTAGTATGTTCTATTTAGGCGAACCAAGTGGTATATAGCACAGCGGGTCTTTGGATCGGTTATTATAAATTTTCTTTCAGAGAGTATTTGATACGGTGGACTTTGTTCTTTTGTGAACATGTGGGCTGTTCACTTATTTTCTTCAGGACCACTTTGTGCGCATTTTGTGTCCTGTCGACCTGCGCAGTAGCTAACTACACCAGCCCTAGCTGTAACTAGATTTTACAAATTTTTTAAGCTTCTGCGTGAGCTACGTAACTTATCCAGTGACCTAGTAATTCAAGATGTGGTTCAAGGAGAAAGTGCAATTAATACAAGCGTCAGAAAAGGATGCCGCTTATCGTTCTTTTGCTCCTACGCCTAGGCTCGCTTTTTCAGGAAACTCACCGACAGCTTCAAAATTAGAGGTCTCCTCCTGCCCGGACAAGGGTCCGCTAAAGTGTCTACGTGCGGCGATGACGGTACCATTTTATCCCGACACAGAGAACCTCATGGCTGCTTTCGGCTACTTCAAGTTTTGTGCCTCCTTTCTGGCGCCGAGTTAAATGTCACAAAAAACGCTGTCCTCCCTTTGGGAAATGCAGCACTCACCCCAAATCAGAACTTAAAAGTGAAGGAAGCTCACACTAACACGTAAGACTTGAAGGTAGCGAAACTGTACGCAACTTTCACGCGACGGTTTGCGTGCACGATTTCAGCCTATTTGCTTCTTCTTCAATACCGAAACAACCTTTACTCCATTATTGTTGCTAAAGTGTGAGCGTCCTTCATTTTTTCTGGAAGTGATAATCATTGGACATCGCTTTGGAAGGGTATATGATATGACTTATCTTTCTCGTTCCGAGCAAGTATTGCCGCGATTACGGCGAACGCAGGGTTTTTTCTTTGCTTTTTTTTTTGCCTGTCTTGGGCAATCTGCCTAAGTAGGTATGTTTGGTTTGACAAACGGGAGCCAGGGACGCCGGCCAGTCGTCGCGAGGCACGCACACTCCAGCGCTGGGCATTTTCTTGGTTTTTAACTGCCAGGCGGTCGCCGCGAGGCACGCGCTCACGTGCTCGTGCTCGGCATTTTTTTTTATTGTTCACTGCGGGCAAGAAAAATTATGAATGGCTCTGCAGCTTCGCTGTTTAGCACATGTTTTTAGCGACGATATGCGGTCATCACCGGGCACACAACACACACGACCACTAGGCATTTTCTTAGGTTTTTTAACTTCCGGGCTGGTCGCAGCAATCTTGGCCAATAGCCCTAAGTAAGTATGCTTGGCTAGGCAAACTGGCGGTTGTCGCGAGGCACGCACACCCTAGCGCTAAGCATTTTCTCGGTTCTGTTAACTGCAGGGCGGTCGGCGCGAAGCACGCGCTCACGTGCGCTCGATGGGCAATTTGTTCGTATTTTCAACTACGAATACGAAAATTAATGTTTGCCAAACAGTTCTCTGGTAAAATACGGGGGAGCTATGCCGAGGGGTAGTGTCTGGGCTTTTGGCTCGAACGGCCTGAGAGACCTAGCAGCGCTATTTTTTGTTGAATTCTCTAGATTATTGTTTATGTAAAATGGTGCTATAGATCAAATTTACGCAGTTTTTCGCAAATGAGAGTGCTTTGGTATGTATTAGGCACGCCTAGAGGTGGGGTGCCGCATTCTAACATGTATAATTGGCATTTTTCATCGCACCGGAAGTTCCAGGTCCGTGCCTAACTTGAAACCCAATGGACCTCCTCGATTATCATTCCCGGATCGCCCGCGGACTGCCGGAGCTTCGATTCGGTGCTCGATTTTCCCAAGTATTCCTATGGGACTTCCGGCCATAACGCAGTCCTCGGACTCCCCGCGGGCCGTTCAGGACTGGTTAATCCAGGAGGCCCAGTATCGCTCCGCAGACCATCCCGGCACTTAAAAAGCGCCCCTCCCGACAAATGTTGCGACCTAAATGGGGGGTCATAGAGGGTTATGTGTCCCACATACTCCGTCATAGTGATGCATAGCTCATCAGCACGCAGTCGAAGAACATTCAGGCGGTTTGTCTCGGCCCGATACCGAAATATGGCAGAGCCTTTTACAGGTAGTTCCCTCGCCCAAGCTGTTCCGAATGAAATGGAAATGAAGAAAGCCTAATTCGGTTCGGTCAGAGTAGATTAGGTTAGGTTTAGATTAGTTTTAAATTGGGTTTAGCTTAGGTTAGGTTGGGTTTACGTTTGGCTAATTTATTTACATTACGTTGAAGCAGCCTGTTTAGGTAGGATTTCGCGACGGAGCGACATGCAAATAGACTCTCCCAATAAATATGGGTGCTAAAGCAGAGTACATACTTCCTTACCAATAACCACAGCGGGTACGCGATACTTCGTGGGTTTGCGACACATCGGTATGCGCTTCAGGGAACGCACGCAGTATTCAGAGTACGGGCAAGAAAGGTCGTTGTCCTTTTTTTTCAGTTCTTTTGCTTATACAGTAACCGCTTCCTTAATTCGTTAATTGTCTGGTGCGCATTCTTCAGCATGCACCAAGCTCATATAAAGCGTTTTCAATTCTTCCACTGGTGACGTGTGCTATTCTAAGGGTATAAATACATTTCCTATACAAACGTACGCCTTTTCCGACGCCTACAAACCCAGATGTATATACAACAACACAACCATTCCACGCAACACATTACCAACCATGCAACCCGTACGAATGCCCATTCTGGAAAATCCCCAGCAGCACATGCCACCCATTATGTGCTTGCCCCACCACCAAACCCCAACCCTCCCCCTCCTTGGAGCAGTGGAAGCGCGAGGTTACCAGCTGCATGCCAGAGATGCAGTTTAACCTTGTGTGTCGCGCGAGAGCGGCTGCCAAAGCTCGTGGCTCTCCGCTCTTGGAAGGCCGCTCACAACACCATTATCCGCTCCAATAAACGCTGTCCGCAGCAACATCAATAGCAGGCCTAACGTTTCGTTTTGGAGTCTTATGACGTCAACCGGTGTCTTACAGTAAGCAAAATTAGCACTTTTACCAGTGGTACGGTTTGGCGATGCTGGACACTGGATACTGGAAACATGGCATTGGGCCTACCAGATCCTTAAGTTTAGACTTGCTGGTAGGTAACGGTTTTGTTGAGCTTTACGACATGCTATCCATCATCATCAACAGCCTATTTAGGTCCACTGCAGGACGAAAGCCTCCCCCATTGACCTCCACCCGTTTCTGCCCTGTGCTGCCCGAGTCCATTCTTTGCCTCCGAATTTTCTTATTTCATCTTTCCATCGAGTTATTGGCATCCCTCTGCTTCTAGTACCGTATCTCGGTGTCTATTCTGTTGTCCTTGTGGTCCAGCCGTTGTCCGATTGTCGTACCACATGACCAGCCCAAGTCCACTTCTTTTTCTTAACCTGAACTATGATATCATCTATCCGAGTTTGTTCCCTAATCCAGGTAGCTCGTTTTCCGTCCCTAAGCGTTACTCCTAAAAATTATTCGCTCCATGGCACGTTGAGCGGACCTAAGCTTGCTTTCTAATTGTTTAGTAAGTCGCCAAGTTTCCGCTCCGTATGTCATCACCGGCAGGACGCGTTGGTTGAATACCTTTCTTTTTAGGGATAGAGGTATCTTACCTTTCATTATTTCCGAGTGCGTGCCGTATGCACCCCATCCCAGTCCTATTCTACGCCTGATTTCTTTTTCGTGGTTTGGGTCCGCACTGACCATTTGGACAAGGTAGTTATATTCTTGTACTTGCTCCAGTGTTTTGTCTCCTAGTCTAAAAAAGGCGTGTTCGGCATGTTTATTTACCATCACTTTAAATTTAGTCATATTCATCTTTACCCCACAGCGAAGCTATCTGATTGTAGTGGAGTTGCTCTGCAGATTTCCTGAGCAAGACTGTGTCGTCTGAAAACCTTAAGTGGCTCAAGTATTCACCATTTATCCGTAAGCCTACGTGCTCCTAGTCCAGCCTCCTGAATACACTCTCCAGACATGTTCTGAACAATTTTGGTGAGATGGTACCTCCTTGTCGCACTCCCCTTCGGATCGGGAATTTAGCACTTTGCTTGTGAAGCGTAATTCTGCCGGTCAGTTCCTCATATGGAGTCGTAGGTACGTCAAGGAGTAGTAGGTAGTTCTTCTCTATTCCTTGGTCCTTTTAAGGCGTCCATAACTGTGGCGGTGCTTACTGAATCGAACGCTTTTTCATAGTCTATAAATATCATGTCAGGTGGTTTATCATACTCTGCGCATTTTTCCATTACTTGGTTGATGACATGAAGCTACGTGATATTCACAGTACGTCGAGCTGCAGGCACCAGTTAACTACGGTAGACCTCACAGCTGGGCGTTAGACCTAACGCCAGGGCCGTCGCAATCCCAGGTCTCCCTCTCCCCCCTGCGGCACAAATCCTTCGGGACAGCGAGTTGTGAACTGGAAAAAAATCGGAGGCTCTACGACATTGGCTTCATGAATGAGACTTCACGAATATGCTGAAAAACTGCAAACAATGCTAGTGCTTTCACATTAAAACGAGTCCCATTACCCGGCTAGTGCGACACAAACCGGTGTCGTACTCACAGCACAGCCCACTACTCCCAGCTCCTTCCTTCCCTAGAGTTGCATAGTAATATATAGATACCAGAGGGAAATCTCGGCCCCACGTCAGGCAATCGCGAGCCATCGTGGGGCGTCACCATTGCAGCTAGCGACGTTCCTCGCCTACTTTGCTCAGCTAGCTCGCATGGATTTTTTTGCTCACGAATCCCAAAATCAACAAAAAACTCCGTAACGTATTTTTCGTCATGTTGATCTGCATGAAATCCTCTCAATAATCCCTGGACAATAAACTCTTTTTGAGCTTCAGTTTTAGAATAACAAACATGTTTGATCAAGCTTCTACAGTAATATTGTTGCTCTTTTGCAGCCAAAGTAAACTTTCCAGCCTGTTCATGAGCCACGCCAAGGACAACTGGAACGTGCCTGCCCGGGACACGACGGACCGCTCTTTGAAGCGCAGCTCGCCTCGACAGTGGCGCCAGATTTTCCTCTAGCATATATTGAAAGGAAACTATGTTTGCTCCCCCGGCTCCGTGGAGGGAGGAATGGGGCCTGAGTGGTGAGGGCAAGCCCATACTAGGTGGTACGTGGTGTTGTGGAATGTGTAGGATGGGCATTTGTTAGACGTACAGCTTCTCAAATTTTTAATAATATAGTCGGAGCGACGACCGACCGGCACGTCAGAGCCTTATCACGGTGCTCAGCAGCGAAATAAGCGCGCACGCGCACAGGGCTATCTGTGGTATGAGTGTCTGTTGCTACGCTGTTTCCTTGAGAGTGGTACACCCCCTGCCCTGCATCTGAATGACTTTTGCCCCACGCTGCTTAGCTACCTTTGACGGTAGCGAAACGACATTGCAAGATAAGAAAATTACGCCCACCTCCCCTCGCGGGAACCCTGGTGTGATGCGACGCTGAAGGGGGTTCCATTGTCGTCTCCGATGGGTCAATTACTCGAATTGCGTGAGCAATCGTCGGGTAATGCGAGAGGAGAGAGAGAGAGAGAGAGAGAGAGAGCAGACGTAGCGCGGACGACCGTCGACTGAGAGACCGGCCGGAGCGCAGCACTCCGCTCAGCGCACCCGAAGGAGAGGAGACCGCGGAGAGAGAGGGCGCTGCACATGCGCACAGCGCGCTTGCGCCGCGGCAGCGCCGCCCACCGGCGGAGTGAGAGTGCGCTGCGCACGCGCCCGCAGATGTTGGGCGAGAGTGTTCGCTATCGGAGAGAGGAGAGGGGGTGAGCCGAGGAGAGACGCAGCTGTGCGGACGCGGACGCCGACGCGACGGACGCAGGACAGGGCCGCCGGCAAGAGATGCTCCTCTCAGCGTCGCATCTAAAAAACAAGGTGTCTGTTGCCCTGAGAAGAACAGCGGACAGACGACGCTCCCACAGCAGATAGTTCTATGCGCGTGCGCGTACCCTCGCCTATTTTGCAGGTGAACACCTGTATAAGGCGCCGACATGCCGATCGGTCGTCGCCTCCCGCAATATTATTAAAACTTTGGGAGGCTGTACAATGTTGGAGACTATGTATGGAATTGGCTGTGTTGTAGCATCTCTGTGGCGTCGCCAAAGCGTGCGTCGTCGATGTTCGAGAGAGAGATGAGGGGTGCGGTAATGAGCAGTGCATCTTGTATTTCCTACGTGCGTTGTCTTCATTGGGAATACCTAAACGAGAAAAATTTTGCCTGGCAGTTTGTCCATCACTTAATTCAACAACCCGGGCAATAAATTTGTCCGCCTCTCTGCCCAGTTGGCTGCAAATTTCGACAAAAGACGAGAGTCGTCTGCCGCGTAAATGCCTTCCTTCTCTTTCCCGCTCCCCTCTCACGCCTTTCCATCCCGTACGGCTGCTTCCACAATACTCACAGTGGAGGATTTGCTCAAATATCATTCAATGTTACCGCATTCCATTGCTGGCGCGCTAGCTACTGAAACCTCGTCATTAGTGATCGAGACTTTCTTGCCACTCGCGCCCCAAACAGCAAGTGTCGCCCGAGACCTCTTATTAAATTTTAGGTGTAAACATTTTTTGAAAACGTATTTTTTTATTTTTAGCGCAGCATTTAGGTCCATGTATTTTTTCAGTTAAAAGGAAATTGAAGGTTTTCCTGTGTTTAAAAAGAAATATACCTAATGCCTTTTTTTTGTTTAACTATGCTGAGAAGTATGAACATTTTCAACGATCATGAGTATTTGTAAAATGCCTGGCCAATTTGAATGTGTTGTGCGAATTAAGTTTACCCGTTTGTCGAAAACTCCAAAGGCCATATGTCAAGTTTGTATTTTGCCTGATATAGTTTGGTTCACGTGTTTAGTTGTTTTACTGACCCTTACAGTGATATACGGGGACGTGGGCAAGGCAGGCACTACTGCGGTGCCGGTCTGTGCAACTGAGGGCCTGTTCTTTTAATTCCATCTTCCGAACGCGTGGGCGCAGCCCCACGGCGAAAGTTGTAGCTACTGGGGAAGGGTACAATCTGGCGGTCGGCTAGAAAAGTTTTATTTTCCACCCGAGCCGAGCTACTAAGCATTTTTTTTCTGCTCCTCCTCCTGCCACTATTACGTCACTGTCGCAGAAAGGTTTGGGGCTGTTTATTATTTCGCCTTTTTTTTTCCCTTCAGAAAGCGTTTTTCGTGACAAAAGTTCAGCTTTGTGCGTTACCAAAGAGGCAAGTTCCTTCAAACTGAACAATGTTGTATTTTGGCTCTTTTAAGCTCATTTAAGCTACTTTAATGTTGTATTTTGGCTCTACGTGCATGCCCAGTAATTGGCAATACAGGGACACGGCGTCACCGGCAACTATCTGCTCGAAACAACCCCCAAATTTGTGCCTCAAAGTCGCCGCCACTAGCATTTTTCGTCGCTTGAAAAATGACAATTGGATTATTTTCCCTGTCTTGGTGCATCATCTCAACGTAATGGCAGTCGTTTTCGGCAGTTGTCGAACGCTGGAGGCGACTGACCGCGGAACGGCCAGAGTACTTTTGCTGTTTCATTTGCGCGCCATCCCGATGAGTAACATCCGGGTACATGGCAAGATGTGATGTCTGTAAACGATGCGACGTCATCGTTGCTGCTCATCCGCGAACCTAACAGCGGCGACCAAAATGGGCTGCGACCAGCCGCCTCGCATGTATCGCTTTGAGCCACGCCAACCTACAAAAACGGCTGAAGTCGTACACTTTTCTGGCTCTTACACGGAAAGTTGGAACGAGATTTGAGACAATCTAGTTTATTCGTGCCTCCTGCCTTGGATTGCTTCTAAGCTCATACAAACATGCAGATGTTCGTGCATTGCTGTCTGCGCACAGAAAACACAGGTTGTTAACAGGCACGGCATGGTATCGCGCTCATACCCTTGTTGATGCCCTTTCTGATGGACGCGAAAAGCGAAAACGCCCGTGTGTTCGAGGTTTAGACGCAGGTTAAAGATTCCCAGGTGGTGCAAATTAAACCGGAGCCCTCCACTACGGCGCGTCTCATCGCCTGCGTTGCGCCGGCGTGTTATACCGTACAATCAATCAATCAATCAATCAATCAATCAATCAATCAATCAATCAATCAATCAATCAATCAATCAATCAATCAATCAATCAATCAATCGCTTGGTGATGCCGTGCTTCACGGACACCAAAGAAGATATTCCGGGGGCGTGGTAAGCGTTGCAGAGGGCGAAGAAAGCTCTGGCTCATCATGCAGTTCAACTCACCGCTGTATCAGCAGTTCCCCGTGAACCGGCTCTGACGCTACGATTTTAAAATTACCAATGTAAAAACTTCGAAATAAACCGCAATTTTATATCTTCGGCCACTCTTGCCTTTGTGGCGGAGCTCGCGTTATCCGTCCCCAACTATCCAAAGTGATTTAGCTCTCGTTGTAGCCTTCGTCGCCGACCCCGACAAGTACGCTAATTTTCCCTGGCGGACGCTACCTACGAGCACTCCAATCTGACCGATAAAACAACGCACGCCGCAGAAAATGTCACGCGACCACAAACGAGAGCGCCCGCGCCAGGCAACCACGTGCACATATCGAAGGCAATCGTATCGTTCTCTCCGTTAAAACGCTCGCTCACTGGAAAGAGAACTTGATTTGCAACGAAAACACATACGAAGCTTATTTCTAAGTATTGTGTAGAGTACACAGAACAACGCTATTTCGCGGACCCGCCTATTCCGTTCTCAGATAGGTGTAAGCCAGGCACTTTCTGTGCGCACCTAGCCCTACCTACATAGATTCGCTGAGAAGATTCTTTCTGTTCTTCTCGACAGCTGCTAATGCGAGCTCCGCTGTTCGGCCTTAGTACTCCAGGGCATCGCTCATGTAATTTTTTTAATGCCAAACGCATAGCCCCGAGCGGTCCAACCATGTCCTTCTCCTCTACCCATGCCACTCTCCCGCAAATATATACTAACCTTCGCCGTGCTTTAGACACTGGACCGGTTAATCTTGGGGCGACGCGTAGTGGAAAGCGGCAATCTAGGAATAACGTGTCCCACCGCGGCGCTCAGTTTTCTATCGCTGTCTCCGCTACTTCAACTGTCTCAAGCATCAGTTGCTTTTGCAAACAGGCACAAGCCACTCTCGAGTTTCCGGACGTTTAGGTGAGCGCAATTACAGAAGGCTCTGATCGCGGTTAAGCTCGGGGCCCGGCACCTTACGGCATGTGGCCGAAACAGCCGTCCCCTTCACTCGCATTGTGAAGTGGGCGATGCGTTTGGCATTAACAAAATACAGAAGGCGATGCCCAGGGGTAGTTTATGGGGTTTTGGTGGGAACGGCTTAGTTGGAGCCCTGGCAGCGCTGCTTGTTTAAAGTGCAGAGCACTTTAGGTGCTCGCCTTGTCAGTCGTAGCTCGCTCGCTGGACCGCAAGCCACACGGCGTTCCATCGTAGCGGCTGTTGTCGCGACGTCCCACAGAGGCTTCGAAAGCCGAGAGGTTTATAGAGTCATAAGCGTTCGAAACTTGTGAACCGCTGACGCTGGTCATACGTGTCCTCATTCTTTTGCGCACAGATAACTGCAGGCCTGCATTTAAGGCAAAATATACGTAATCAACCGGCAGGGGCCGCATTCATTTAGTTAGGGGCGCTTCTTGGGTTAGTTTTTACTATCGTATGAAGAAAATCGTGGCAGTGAAACGCGGCCCGTGCGGGAAGGAAATAAAGCGCAAAAGGTACCGAACTCCCGCTGGCGAAGTTTCAGGCAGGGGGTGCGCGAGTACTGCGAAGGCGGAAATTTGAAATGCGTTAACAAAGCTCCGTTGAATTAATCAGGATATGAATGAGACAGGGCGACGAAAAGAGTGATGGGTGGTAAGAGTGAGCGGATAACGGCCCTCAGCCATTACGGCCGAATCAAAGCGCTCTGCACCTCCGAAAGATTCACATTGAGGGGAACGGCTTACCTTTTTCAACTTTCCAGATTATATTTAATGTACAATGTTCCTTTATCCTCAGTTTTGCGCAGTTTTTCTTCATAAATACGGGTGTTTTGGTGTATTTTAACTATGTTTACGGATAAGACACGGCATTTAAAAACGTTTAATTAGCATTTTTTTATCCCAATGAAACTGCATGGCGTGTGCCTATTATTTTGAAACGAAATATCGGTTTGCGGACCACGGAGCACTCACAAGCGAGCCTGATACATTTTGCGGAACAAATGTGCTGTCTTTGGAGGTTATATAACGCGAGCGCACTCACCCACAGTTAGGCATAGCTCATATGCACGCTGTAGAAGAATTTCCAGGTAGTTTGTCTGGGCCGACCTCGAAATAATATAAGAGTATTTTTAACGGACATTCCGTCGCATCAGGCTGTTTTGAATTAAACGGAATTGAGAAAAGCGTGGTTAAATTCGCTCATGTTAGATTAGGTTGGGTTTAAATTAGTTTAAGATCGTGTTGAGGTTTGGTAAAGTCGGAAATAGGTTTGCTTAGGATATGTTACGTTACGTAAACAGCCTTTTTAGATAGGCGCTAAGACGGAAAGACGTTCAAAAAATTCTGGGCCATCTCGACTAACGTGAAACCTGAGGAGAGGCGAAGCATGCAGCGTATAGTACTCTTGGCGTCTTGCCGTTTTTGCCAACGGAGATGAAACCGTTGGGGGTAGAGGTATACAGCTTTGCTGTAAAAGTCTCTTGTCTTTGAAGCACGAAGCTCTCTAGAGCGAGGCGTAGACGGGTGTCCCGGTCTTTTTTTACTACACGTTACGTTGAAGCACGGGCGTATACGAGTTTCTCGGTGTTTAGTACCGTGACTACATAAGATAACGATTACGACAACGACAAGAGACGCCAACACCCGCATCCTAAGGGGCTTCGCCCCTAAAAAACTCTCCGACGAAATATGAGGCGAAAGCAGCGCACATGCCTGCTCACAAAGCGCTGTCGAATACCAAAGCGGGTGCGCGATAATATGGGTGCTTGCTACACTTTGGTAGGCTTCATAATAGCACACGTGTTCAGAGTACGGCACAGATAGGTTATAATCAGCCCTTTCAGCGGATGCCTTCATAGTAACTCCGTCTTTATTCATTGTTAGGTTGCATGCCTCAGCAAGCACCAAGCTTATATAAACCCCTTTTGCCTTTACGGGTACGTTTTATTCCCTGGGTATAAATAAATATTCTAAACTAACCAGCCTTAGGCTACCCTTACCAACCGAGCCGTACTACAACTCAACAATTCCACACAGCATATTACCAGCCCTATACCCCGACGAACACCCATCCTGTGAAACCCCCCAAAACCACTTACCACCTACTATGGTCTTGCCCATAACACCAAAAATCATCACTTGCCCCTCCTTAGAGCATTGGGAGCGCGAGCTGACCAGCTGCCTGCTAGAGACGCAGGCTAACCTTGTGTCTCAGAACAGAGCGGCTGCTGCGACTCGCGGCTTTCCGGGCTTGGAAGGCCATTGCAACTCCCTTATACCCTCCAATAAACGTTTTGAAGAACAACAGCAGCAGGCCTAACGCTTCGTTTTGAGGTCTTTACGGCGCCAACTGGTGCGTGCAGTTGTAGTACGAGTAAGTAAAATTAGCACTTTCATCAGGGGTACAGGTTGGCGACGTTGAACAGCAAAACGGGGCGTTGGGCTTACCTCGTCCTTCGATTTTATACTTGCCCTTAGGTCACCCTCACGTTGAGCCTTACGGTGTGCGAAGCAACGCCATATTTATTGTGCATCTAGCTGCACATACCAGTTAACTACGGTAGACCGCGCAGTGTTTCTTAGGCCTAACGCCCGGCCGTCGCAATCCCGCATCTCCCTCTCCCTCTGCGACGCAAATCCTTTGGAGCGGCGCGTTGTAAACTGGAAAAGATGGGAGGCTCCACGACGTTGGCTTCATGAGTGAGGCTTCACGAATATGCTGAAAAACCGCCAAAGTATGGTAGTGCTTTCGCATTACAAGACCCATTACCCGTTTAGTGCGACAGCCAAACCAGTGTCGCACTAACACTCAGCCCACAATCGCAGCTCTCGCCCCCATAGAGTTTCATAGTAATGTAGATACTAGAGGGAAATCAGGGCGTTCCAAGCGCCGGCCGTCGCCGGCACCACCATTGCAGCGAGCGACGTTCCTCGCCTACTTCGATCAGCTAGCCGCACAGAATTTTTAAATGCAGAGCATTTAAGTAACTCACGATGTCACCCGCGTTGACGTCCGTAGTCGTAGTCCGCAACCCTCCCCCTACACTATATAAAAAAAATACTATCCGGCGCCTGGTTTCGATCCCTCGACCCAGCGGGCGGAACGCAATGTACATGGTGCTCTACCCACTGCGCCACAAAGCCGACACAGAATGGGAGGCTACGAACGCGCCTTATATCCTTGACTCATTCAAACTACGTCAAGAAGCTGCTGATACAACGCATTCACTACCACCAACTCCCCAAACACTAAACGTTAACGCAATACACCCACCCCCTATGCGACGCATTTACTCGAGTCCCCCTCGCGGGGAGATGGGCCCAATTTTTTTTTGCCTCAAAAGCAAAATCCACAAAAAAGGGTAACGTCATTTTCTTTTTGATCTAGCATGATGATTCTAAATAATCTATGACAAAAAAATCTTTTTTGAGATACACTTAACAAGTACAAATTTAATTAAATTCTACAGTAATATTGTTGCTTTTTTTCCAGCCAGAGGTAACTTTCCACCTTGTTCATGAGCCATGCCAACGGACAGGTTGAACGTGCCTGCCCCGGACATGGCGGAACGCTAGTTGACGCACGGCTCACCTAGGCAGTGGCGCCAGATTTTCCCCAGGTATATATAAGTATGAAACTCTATGTCTGCTCCCACTGGTGCATAGAAGCAGAGACAGGGCTTGGGTGGTCGGGGCAAGCCCATACTAGGTGGTGCGCGGTGTTGTGGAATTGCAGGACGGGCATTTATTTAGACGTACAAGGTTGGTGATATGTTGTGTCCAATTGCTGTGTTGCAACATGTCTGTGGCGTCTCCAAATTGTGCGTCGTTGATGTTGAGAGATATGGGGGGCGCGGTCGATGAGCAGAGCATCTTTAGTTTTCTAAATGCGATGGTCTTCCTTGGGTTACCGAAACGAGGAAAATTCAAGCACTCGGGCAAAAAATTTTGGCCGCGTATCTGCTCACTTCGATGCAAAATTCGTCGAAAGACGGCAGCCGTCTGCCGCCCCTGCCATGTAAATGCCTCCCTTCTCTTTCCCGCTCACCTCTCACGCCTTTTTTTTCTCCGGTCTCGTTTCTCCCAGGATAAACAAGGTGGAGGTTTGCTTGAATCCATTCAACGTTACCGCATTCCACTGCTCGTGAGCTATCTACTGGAATTTTTACAGGCTGTTGTCGTACAGTGATATCATCGGTCATTACCGTTTAGGCCGGGCCCGCTTCCCACCCGCGCACCCATTCCTCAGTAAACGGCATTCGGCGGTCTGGCGACTGCTACAGACCCACTCGTACCCAAATCCCCTAGTGTATAGCTATTGCTACCCAGGGCGCTATTCCCCCCAGTGTCATAGATGTCAGGAACGAGCGGACCTGGCGCACATGCTATGGCAGTGTCCGCAGGCGATCACAAATGGCCGCACAATCACTAACAGTGTGCAGTGGAAGACCGTGCTGCTCAGCTCCAGCCCGGAAGATCAACTCTGGGCCGTCCAGCTGGCTGAGGACGCTGCCAGAGCCCAAGGGCTCACGGCCGACGACTAAGCTACACAGCTGGCAAATTGAATAAAGTTTACTCTCTCTCTCTCTTGTTGTTGTTGGAAATCTTGCAATGTGCCAGGAAGACTAAAGGCGCCCGCGAGCTCTTTATAAAATTTTGAGTCAAACTATCTTTTCAAGGCGTATTTTTTATTTTCTGCTGCAGAAAATAAACCGCTATGTAGTTTTAATTAACAGAATATTGAAAATATAACTTGTGGTTTGCTTTAAATATACTTAATGTTTTCTTTTTGCTGAACAATGTTGAAGAGTATTAATATTTTGGAACGGGTATGAGTATTTTCAAAATGTTTTGCAAATAGATCTTTCGCGTACAACATGCATCAACTTTACTAGGGGGTTTACCGGGTTTCGTTATTATTCAAACTACTCAAACTATTCGTGAACATGTGTGCTGTTCATTTAATTTCTTCAAGAGCAGTTTGCATACATCCTGTGTCCTGTCGATCAGTGTAGTAGCCAACTCAGCCAGCCCTAATTGTAACTAGATTTTATAAATTTTCTTGAGCTTCTCCGAGAGATGTGTAGTTTATCCAGAGACCTAGTGATATGGTCCACGGAGAAATTGCAATTTATACAGGCGTGAAACAAGGATGTCCCTTGTCGCTTGTCTTTCTCCTACGTCTATGCCCCTCTATCAGGAAACTCACCGACAACTCCAAAAGTAGAGGCATCCACCTTCCCGGACAAGGCTTCGCTAAAGTGTCTGCGTACGGAAAAGAGGCTACCATTTCATCCAGGACACAGATAACTTCATGGCTGCTGTCGGCTACTTCAAGTCTTATGCCTCCTCTCTGGTGCTGCGTTAAATGTCACAAAAAGTGCTGTACTTCCTTTGGGAAATGCAGTACGCGCCCGAAATCAGCCCTTAAAAATAAAGGAAGCTCACACTAACACGTAAGACTGGAAGGCAGCGAAGCTGTACGCAACCTTCACAACCATCACAATCTTTAGGTCCACGATTGCAGCCGATTTGCTTCTTTCTTTGCTGACGCAACGACCTTCTACTCCGGCATTGTTGCTGAAGTGTGAGCTTCCTTCATTTTTTGGAAGTAATATCATCTGGACATTTCCTTGGAGGGCGTACGCTATGACGTATCCTTCTCGTTCCAAGCAAATGTTGGCACAATTGCGCCGAACGCTGGAGTTTTTTTTTTTTACGAGTCTTGGCCAATCTCACTAAGTAGGTCTTCTTGGCTTGACAAACGTGTGCAGGGGGCGCTGGGCGGCCGCTGCGAGGCCCGCACACACGAGCGCTCGTCATTTCTTGGTTTTTAAAGACGATAGTCTTTCTTGGGCTCCTTAAACCCAGAATTTGGTCTGTCTGTATGCTGTGTGTCTGTATGTCTGTCCGTCTGTCTGTCTGTGACTCGATTCAGCCACCCGGCCAAAGCAAAACAATGCCTGCGTAATAGTCTTATATAGTCACAGCTAAATCTACCCGTCTATGTCCGGTGTAATGTTCATACTTCTCAACATTGTTAAAGAAGAACAAGACATTACGCAAATATGAGACAACAAATCAATGCAGAAGTGATATTTGCAGCGTTCCTTTATAAAAATTCAGACATGCTTGACTTTTGCGAAATTAATACTTCATCAATTGCTGAAAAAGAATTCACTCCGCCGTCGCCTGCTGTCGCCCGCGCCACTATAGCTTCTGGCGCCATTTTAAGAAAGCAACCGGCAACAGCTACGCAAGGTTCCACTATATAGGTTCCACGTTCTGCTTGCAAACGCACGTGGAGTAGGGAAACGCGGTTCTATAACGTTCAAGTAGGGCGCATCGATTAGCGCGCGTCTTCGCCGTACGCAGCGTTCGCATCGAGACGCCCGGTTGGAGCAGTGGAACGCGGGAAATTAGAATGATTTAAGAAAACATTTGGGGTTTGACCTTGGGCGCGCGACGCTGGAGTATTTTTTGAGAGGGGGCGGCCAATCCGAAGTAGGCTTCTTTCGCAAAACCGTAGGACTTCGCTTTTGACGGCATTTGCGAGGCCCGCACACAAGGCCGCAATTTTCTTCGTTTTTTCCGGCCGGTGCCGCGTTTGCATGCGGCCACGTGCGCGCGCTGGGCATTTTATTTATATTTTTAACTGCGGACAGCAAAATTAATATTTATTAAACAGCTTCGCTTTTACAATAGTTCGAGACTTGAAGATTCACGTTGTAAAATTCAGCGAAGATGCTGTTTGACAAGACAGTGGCCCGAGCTGGATGAAGTCTTTCAAAAGAATGTCGTCCAGGCTAGGTCTTTCAACTTCCCTTCCTTTAAGAATACGTATTTGATTAAATGCGCTTTTCTTGCTAAATTTTTTTGTCTCCAGGATTATGCTGCCTCCAAATCCTACTACCCACAAATTATCCCGCAACGTTTTTTTCTTCCTTTTGGAATGGAAGCACCGGAAGTTTGGGGAGAGATGTCTGGCGCCTCCCACGTAGCTCTGCGGGTTGTGGCCTCCTTGCATCGAACTCATGCGCCAGTTTTCCGCCGTCAAAGTCATCTCTTGACTTCTGAGTGACGTCGAAGCTCCGGGCAAACCTTTGATCCAATACTTTCTCTGTCCCTCTAGACGGGTTCTTTGCCCACCTATGGCCAGCAACCTACACCCTATTGCAGCTATCCCGTGGAGACTCTTCAAGGGCGTCATTAGTTAGCTAAGTAAATTCAAGCACTGGATGCTGATCTTGATATTGTTAATGAACAACCTGCCAGGCTGCGTGAAAAAATAGTTACTGGGAGGTCGGGCAGGCGAGTGGATCGACGAGATTTTCTGTGGTTACGTCTGACTTCAGGTAGGCTGACCGAGAACGCCAGAAAGATCCAGTGGCAAAAAGCGAATTCTTCACACAAAAAGAAAGAATATTTCGTTGGGGAGTAACAGAGAGTGCTTTTTGTCTCAACTGCGGCCAAACGGAATCCACAGCGCATGTTCTATCAAGCTGCACTGTAGCGTGTTGCTTTTAAAGCCTCATACACCATGCCGCTTTACATTTGGGGCTTACACTGTATCAAATGAGAGTACAATGCCCTGGCACTCCCCTGGGCAAGCTGTTCGCATAAATTGGGGATTATTTACTGTGGCACAAGCGCTGCGGGGCCGTTGCACAGAATAGCCCAGTACCTATGCAGTGGCCCTTGAACTTTTTTTTCAGACAACACCTGGTGACCTTTCTGAGAGGTAAAATTGGCCCTGTTGGATGAGGAATAGTTTCTGAGACATTGGTCTACCCAGTTTCTAGAGGTTTCGAGCAAAAGGGCTATTATTCATGCCAGTTTTCCATACTTGTGTGCTTAGGGATATTTGTTGTTACACTTGGTTAATTTTTTTGTTAGAATTGATTAATAATTCGCCACAGCTTTCGCTGCGGCATTGACCCCACCTTGTACCAAATATTTGAGCATTCTCGTCGCGACTTAATTTGCAGCCTTCTTTCCGTGGCATGTCAACCAGTTGGTTGTGATCAATCCTAAATTGTTTCCGTGTTTATCTTTTGTTTGTAACGAACTTTGATTTATTTGTTCTTTTTTTCTGGCAGTATGTGTAATTGCTGGCCTTCGGGATCTGTTAGTTTTATAACAGGCTTTGCACTTCTTTTATTGATTCTGGTTGGTACTTTGTCTCATAAGTGCCAGGATTGTTTGATAATAGATTTCTTTTCAGACAGACATGCATACACCCATATTTACAGACAGACAGACAGACAGACAGACAGACAGACAGGCAGACAGACAGACAGACAGACAGACAGACAGACGCAGAAATGTTCGCGTTTGAGATCCCAAGAAAGGCTTTCGTCTTTATCAGGAGCATGAATACTTGATCATCAGGTTTATGCAGGCAAGACCGTATTAAACTACCGAACATGTGTCATAGCGCATTCATGTTAATAGTATTCAGCATTCATCAAGGAGAAACCACCGTCAGGCATATTTGCGGCATCGTGTAAGTACACAAACAAGACTACCAGCATTACTGAAGTAATAATAAACGGTGGATTGGTTTCCACGATAGCCAGTAAAAAACTGCTTGTTGATCTGCGCATAACTGTTTCGGTTATCGGTTTCTGATGTGTGCGTGCGCAATTGCTGTGCAATCTTTCTCTTGCAGCGTGTTTTATCTGACGTGTGCATCAGTTTTTTTCGTTGCTGTTGTTGTGCCCTTCAACAGATGTAATCACTGTGAATAGGTAATCAGTTGCGATCTCCCTTCCCTTTCGTTCTTTTTCTTTGTTTGTTTTTCTTGTTATTGTCCCATGTATCGCACCTTTTTACACCCTGCTGTGACCCCTAAGCTGTTGTCAGCAGTATTGTAGATAAAATAAATAAATAAATAAATAAATAAATAAATAAATAAATAAATAAATAAATAAATAAATACAGCCAATTACAGCCATATACAACAGGCATGCAGCCAATTCTTCTATTTCGAACCCTGAAGTGCAGACTCATCCCTTCATAAGAGGATCAATCCCCTCATATTGCTGTAATTACGCGCAGTATTTTTCCGAGATATTTTAGGCTTTGACCCTGCTAATTTGTTGTCACTTAGCTAAAACTGTGTTTCACATGCACGTATTTTTTTTTCAATTAGCACTTAAACGCGTTGTACTCGTCTCACCATCTCTTCCTCGTCTTTCATAATGAGTAGAGCCTCTCGCTCGTCCCCGACCTCCCCGTACGTCCTCTTACACCAAGCACAAATGTATCCCACACGCTTTCGTGCTGGCTGGCATCTCCGCCCATTAAATAAACATCCGCTTCTTTCAGCGAAGCCGAAGCCCGGGGTGCTTTATTTCGACCATGAAGCCGAATGTATGCCGGAGCTTTTTCAGAAACGCTCGAAGGTCGCCAGCCGAAGACGCCGTTGTGGACGGCGACAAAATGCCGCGGCTTAGAATTTCTCTCTCCCCCTCGCTTGGTGAGTTATCGGTCAACGAGGCGCATCCTTCGGGCTTTATGCGGCTTCACGCAAAAGGTACACACGGTGTACGCTTTTTATTACATCCTGGTCGCGCTTCCATTTTGTCCGTGGTTGCAGTACAAAAGTAGGAGGACATCGAAAGCAAGCTTCACGGCGGAAAATTTTATCATCAAATTGAAAGCGATGAAAGGCTGACGGAAGCTATCCTCGAATTATTGATGGATGCGCGTACAATGTACACGTTAAGAACCGATTACTAGAAATGTCGCAAAGCGACGTTTTTCGTTAGTATTTGACGGGGACTGTGAAAGGGCAGAAAGCAAAACTGGACGGGCAACGTTTAATTAGACTGCAACGTCAGCAAGGGCGCAGTACACAACAGTCGGTGTAGCGGGATAATGACGTCACCCACTAGCTGACAGGCCTGATTTATATGCTCACGTTCCCGTTCTAATTGTCATCACTTCGTGATTTGTCTCTACGAATGACCTACGTCCATCTCAGCTGCAAGCTCCTAACAACCGTAGTCAATACGCGTTGCAGAGGTTGCTCACAAAGCAATACAACACGCGCTGACCTGCCGGGGGTCGCCCAGCGGCGTCGCGCTGTACGTAGCACGAGGTTGTGGTTTTTTACAGGGCCCAGTTTTGTCTTGGGCTACTTACCGAAATTTCTGTCTGTCTGTCGTCGTCTCTGTCTGTCGTCTGTCTGTCTGTCTGTCTGTCTGTCTGTCTGTATTCTATAGCCCTTTACCGCCGTTGTCTGTCTGTCTGTCTGTCTGTCTGTCTGTCTGTCTGTCTGTCTGTCTGTCCCTCAATTCAGTCATCCGGTCAAAAGTTAGAAGAGTTCTTGAAATAAAAGTTTGTATAGCCAAAACCTTTCCGAACCATTCAATCAACCCTTCTCGTCAACATTGTGTACCAAAAAAAAATATTAGGCATATTTGAGGCAAAACATTCATGCATAACTGCCACTCGCAGGGTTCCATAATTCAAAATAAATGTGAGCTTGATATTTGCGATGTGAAATAAAAAATGCCTGAAAACAATAATTTGGCCCCAAAAATACAAGAGCACTTCGCGCGAGCCAGCGCCCACGTGGCTGCGTTCATGTTCAACAGTACCAAAAGGTTATAGTACAGAGTGCGAGCTGTGGGATGCGGGAAAATTGAATTGAATTTAGCAAAACTTCTTCTTGTTTGGTCGTGGGAGAATCAAAAGGGAGGGAAAGAGTTGGCAGGTGGGCGGGGGACAGGCGAGAGACATTAAGTGGCGGACGCGGCAGAAGACTTGTCTTCAGACGACACTTGTGGCGAAGTGGGATCATGCGCAGCCATTTGTTCTGCGGACGGCCACACAGCTCCGCCAAACCCGCTTACAGCTCAGTAAAGTGATCTCGCTCTCTCTCCCCTCTCCCTCTCTCCTCTCCCTCTCTCTCTCTCTCTCTCTTCTCTCTCTCTCGCCTCCTCTCATCTCTCCTCTCTCTCTCTCTCTCTCTCTCTCTCTCTCTCTCTCTCTCGCGATCGCTCCTCTGTGATTCTCCACTGATGTAAAAAAGAACCACCGTGTGTCCAAAATTTTGGCGCGCGTTAAGTTCCCCAGGTGGTCTTAATTAACTCGGAGCTCTCCACTACGTCGAGACTCATTAGGTCGGTTGCTGCTTCGGCGCATAAGAACGGAAATTTGAACTGAAAGATAGCACAGGGGCATGCAATATTCCGTTTCAAGATAGGTACAGGCCCGCAGTCGTCGCGATGCAGAGCGTTAATTACACTCGTCGGTGTGCCGCGCCCTACGTCAAAACCGACATAAAAGGCACAAACTTTTATTTACCCAAAGAATGCGCAGAAAGGAGCTAAGAGAGACATTTTACAGTGAAAAAAAATCACGGAAGGTTCGGAAGTAAACCAGCACTGCTGGGTCTCGAACCGAGGCCGTTCGGAGCCCTGAGGTACTGAAGTCGAACAGTGGAAGTCATTTTGGCATAATTGTTGATAAAGACAGCACGAGTGTCCCAAGCGACTTAGTAGGTGGCGCTGGGTGGGCGCAGGAAGTGCCTGGCTTGTGCCTATCTGGAAACAGAATGGCGTTACGGGAATATGCAAATGCCATGGCACCCCGTTATAACGAAATCTCTTTACTCGAAATCTCTCTTTATTCGAAGTTTTTCATTGTCCTCAGTGCAATTCGCAGCGAAAAAATAATCTCTGCTCGCAACGAAGTGACGCTTACAGTGAAGCCAGTTCCCTGTCTTCGGAAATTCGTTATAACGAGCGGCTACATATTGCGAGTTATATGCAAATATAAGGGACGCATATGCAAGGATGCATGCAAGATCGAGTACACAACAAAATATGTACTGGTCACTCTTCGCCGCCATGACCATGCTTGCGTTTTATCATGACATGTACGCCTCTCAACGGAGAAAAGTACGTCTGTGTGTGTCCGGGTGCCGTTAAAAGTTATTGGAAGACGGTCTCGTTAATTTACACTACTATATTCTTTCGGAGACTTCCTGGTGGCATTGGTGTGCATTTGGAGGAATCATCCCTAATAGAAAGAGTTTCCCGTAAACTGGTAATGGGTGTCATAAATCCAGTAAGGGAAATATTTTGTCATATTCACAAATCCTTTTTTCCAGTTACTTAGGATGGCCTCTGTGCGTACATGTATTATTACACCCTCCCCCTCAAACACCTTTTTTAATGGCCACGCGCAATAACAGACCAACCTGCCAACTAGATATGTTGCTGCGCGAGTTCCATAGAAGCCGCTTATACCGCTGGTACAAGGGTTTTTGTAAAGGAGGATTTCATTTTGGTCATCAATTGTTCCTGAATTCTGTGGCCAAAGAATTGCGAAAGCCAGCGTTCTTGTGCACAAAGTACGATACATCGTTTTTACATGGTGCTGCCACCTTCTAACAGCAGTCCCTACCTAATCCTTTAGCCTATATTCTGACAGCCTTATTTTAGCAGGCCGGTTCCAATACATTCCGGCGGGCATGTGTGCTTGTTTATGGTGCTCCAGATATATATGTATGCTGCCCATGCACATGCGTTTATTCCGCTACTGGACAGCGAATAAAAGGGAAGCGTTGCTCCTTTCTGGTCAATGCAATGGGTTAGAAATAAGAAAAAAGCCTGGGGTGGAGGTTAAACTAAAAATTTACCATCGTTCCCAAAGCAAGTTGAGGGAAACACGAAAGCTAGAAGTGCGTACAACCTTCGCCTGGAGTGCGTCCGATCGACCGTCAAACCTTGATTGATCGCAAACCAAGAACGATCCCATGCCACGATTTTTCGTGCATTATGTAAACGCATCCACGAACGATCCCGATGTATACCAACACGTGGTTTATGAGATAAAGCTATACTACTGTACTCATTTTCATGATCAATGCGTGTATTGCCTGATCAAGAAACGTTCCTTTCTCGCGATTTTCAGGTAATCGTTTGGACACAATAGAAGCCCCGTATCACGCAAGCGCCGTGTGTCAAGGGTCTTATCAGAGCTTTTCGGTAGACCATCCGGTCTACGGGAATGGAGGCGAAAAGCGAAAATTCCCGAGTGTTCGAGATTTCGGCGCACGTTAAAGATCGCCGGGAGGTCCAAATTAATACGGAGCCCTCCACCGCCTATGTCGCGCCAGAGCGTTAAACCCCACAATCAATTAATCAACTGGTCTGCGGGAAAGGCGTTAGTGTTTTGACAGGACGCATTTGTCCCACTAAGAACGCCCTCGCTTTAAAAAGTGGCTTGTAAACCTTTCGAAGTTCTTTGTCCTGAGAGAAATCATTGTATCACTGGGCTGCGCATCCGGTGAGATAATGGGCGCAGTCATAAGGATGCATCACTGGGCACGTGCAGGACAGTACAGAGCATGCCAAGATGCTATAAAGACTTAAAATTAAAAAGGCATGTAGTGACTCACCGCAGAAGACGGCGCAGACTGCAACCAGAAGCAGGAGGCGTTTCGTGAAAGAATCCATTGTATAAACCACCCGTATAAACCGTGCACACAAGCGCGCGCGCTGCTACCCGGTACGGCCGCGGAGTAACGACGAGCAAAAAGACACCTCGGCTCGCCGCTCGGCTGAGAGAGGCGTGCTAAACTGAATTCCAGTTGCGTCTCTCCTGTTCGTATATAGGAAAAGCCACGCTAGCGCCTGTCGAGTAGCGCCTGGGAATAGCGTCGTCTGTCCACCATGGGAAACTTTTGTGTTCGATAATGAATCTGTCGACGGAACCTTTAATTCTTTTTTTTTTCTCCTAGCCTGCGATGTGTTGGCCTTGACTGTTTTTCTATAGATGTGTATTTAGTGTTTTCTCTTTTTTTTGACACGCGGTCGTCCTTGGTAGACGCGTAAGGAGACTGCGTTTGACTTGAATAAAAGGGTGTCTCAACGCTCACGGTTTGTGCAACGCGAATCGGAATTGCATATCGACCACGGCTCTTACCGCTTAATTCCGTTGTGGGTATACGCAATCAAGAGAAGATCGAGGAAGTGAACGGTTAACGAAAGGAAGAAAAAAACATACACGCCAAAATCGGCAGGTTGTCTCTCGAGAAAATGCGACCGTAATTGTGCTACACGGTGGTTAGTTAGGGAAAATTGTACGGGCTTTATTTTGCACAGTATAAACGTTAATACCAGTTTATTATTTTTTTTTTTCACCAAGTAGCCTTGCCTTTCAATGCACCCGTTGCGCGTTTGCGAGTATGCGTTCACCCTTGAAGAAAAAAAAAACGTACAAATACATTGGCGCACAGCCATGTGCGCGCAGGGCTTCTTGAACGCGTTGGTCGCTGCCAAATCGACGGCTCTCCTGAAGGGCTGGCCCCTTTAGATCGCCGCATCTCACCGTAACGTGATCGTCTTACTCTTGACCCGTTTTCCTGGTAATGCTCAAGTAATGGGCCTCAAGGCCCAGTCTCTCGTCGATCGGGCACGGTGATGTGCGCAGGAAGTTACTTTCCTTTTTCGTTTCTTTTTTCGGCGAAGGTGGTGCACCTACCCGCCCTCTCCCTAGCGATCGTCTGCTACAGAGACACAAGAGAAGGGTAATGGCGTGCTTCTACAGTGTCGGCTACTTCGACGATCGTCTGCGTTGGTTCTCGCGTTCGGGCGCTCGTGCACTTTACGCGCAACTAAGGGCAACGGTATGTACCCATCGAGGCCGGTCATTCCCATAAGGTTTTGTAGCGAAGCTACACTGGCCGAGGTTGAACAGTTTCGCGTGGACCTTGAAGGTCCCTGTTGCGCAAGCGCGAGGAGCATGGGATTGGATTAGATTAGCTTGGCTTGGCTTGGCTTCGCTTGGATTCGATTGGAGTTGGATTGAACTGGATCGGATTGGACTTGGATTGAATTGGATTGGATTGGATTTAATTAGATTGTAAGGGACTGGATTGAAAAATTCAATCCAATTGGAGTACGGGTGTCTAGAGAATTGGGTCTGCACATTCGCCGGTCTGCGCATTCCAGAGCAGTGACTTCATAGGCCACAGCAGGCGCACTGGCGCCGGCGCGTGCCCAGCTGTGCGCCTCCGTTGCGCAGTAGCCAAGTCTGACGGTGCGCCGGAACCTCTTGATAGCCGTTTCGCGTGGCTCATGGAGAGCCGTAGTGCGCATGCGCGCGGAGCAGTGACTTTACCGGATTGGATTGGATTGCATTGAATTGAATTGAATTGGACTGGACTGGACTGAACTGGATTGGAGTGGACTGGATTGGATTGGATTGGACTGGATTGGATTAGATTGGAAATCGTTCTAGCAGCCGTAAGCATGATAATCAAGCTGATCCTAGACGACCAGGAAACCTAAGAATACCAGCTGAACCTTAGCTCACCCTACGTATATCCTGGCATAGCCGAGCTGAGCCACTGCTATTTTTTCCATGCCTTGTTTTCCTAATAAAGAACTGAGAGAAAGGGGAGGGGGGACAGGGAGCGCATGTATCGGGTCGTACCACGGTTTAAAGATGGGGGAGTGGTCATTTTTATAAAGACGGTGTATTCTTTTATTGAGATACTTAAACTCCAAAATTTTGGTGTGTCTCTGTCTGTCTGTGTCTTTCCCTCAATTCAGCCGCCCGGCAAAACCTTAACAAGTATTAAGCGATATGTTAATATTGGCAAAGCTTTCCCAACAACTACATCTGGAAACATTCTTTATAGTTGTCAATATTATTTAGCAAAAAGAAAACATTAGGCATTAGCATTTTAAGGGAAAATAGATTTGCGATTGATATTTACGATAACAAATAAAGAGATACGTGTTAGGAGCAATGTTTTGACCCGAAAATAGAAAATGTGCTGGGGCCGAGTCTAGACCCGTGGCGGCATTTTAAAAAGAGCAGTAAGGAAATGTTACAATAGATGGCGCTCGAGAAGTAGAAAAGTGGGAAAATTGACGGGTTTGGTTTCGTCCAGTCCTTGGACTGCTCTCAGCTGGGCTGGTCATCATTTTCGACAGTGTGAAAGGGCGCTGATTTTTTTATAACGCCCCAAAACAAGACGCTATGTGCGTTGTCTTCTTTTTCTTTTTTTTCCCTTTTCCTTACCGTTCTCCTTTTCTCTATTTTTCCCCTTTTCCCGTTCTCCTTTTCTTGCCGCAGAGAGGTATGTGGCAAACCTCTCTGCGTTTTCATTTGAAATACAGAACTTCTCTTTCTCTCTCCCTCTCTTCTTTCTTTGTGAGATAAAGGTTGCACCACGCCGACGTCGGCTTTTTCGCTCAAAGCTCTCGCATCAAAACCTCCCCCAAGTCACCTGATCGCCTGCGACCTGAGCCAGTGCAATGCTTGTATGCCGGCACTGTTAATCGGCCAACGCATGGCACCGCTATTTCCTCGTTGGCGTACCTCCAGATGTCGAGATCTCTAAATGTCAAACCAGGTGGCTTTTTTTTTTTGTTTTGCAGAAATGTTTCTTGTCGCCCTTGTTACCGATCCTCACCAACGGAGTTCCAATGCGAATGCGTTCTTGTTGCCTCGACGGTGTCTCGGGTGACGCAGAAGATGCGTGCAGTGCCTGCGCATGGCAGTCCCTTTGCTTTTTTCTTTGGGACTAATGCATTCAATTATTACGGCTTCGGCTTCAAGCGAAGACGAAGCCGTAATAATCGAATGCATGCCGCGCTTGGAACGCGCGTAGCACTTCCATGGGCCCGATTTCATTTATCCCGTTAGATCGCGAACAGGGTGGCAATAAGTGAAAGCGATGTGTGGACATACAAGCCGAGGCCTGGTATGCGGGCTATGGATGTAGTCAAGGAAGCTGCATTAAGTGTACTCAGTACCTAGCGTAAGAGCAAAGGGAAGGGAGAGAGCAAAAAATGCGTAGGAGGAGAAAAAAGGGGGCGAGTGGGCGTGCTTGGCTTACGGCGTTACGCCAAGACTCTTACGGCCATCGCAAAATCAATATACGACGTCAAAAGAGTATTGGTTTATAAACGAGGTAATACATAAGTCGGGTATATGAACTCCTATATATATTTTATCATCATAATAATAATAATCATCATCATCAGCCTTTCTACGCCACTGCAGGCAAAGGCCTCTCCCATAGATCTCCAATTATCCCGGTCCTGTGCTAACCGCGACCAATTTATCCCCGCGAACTTCTTGATCTCATCTGCATATCTTTCTACCGCCCCCTGCCACGTTTTCCTTCTCTAGGGATCCACTCTGTTAACCTCCAATATAGTTTATATGGCCATGTAAATAATAACAGCGCAGATTACGGGGCAACGAGTAACAGCAAGCAACACAGGCGCAGTTGTTTCAGTCAAAGTTGTTTGTTCTTGTCCCCGTTATCTGCGCTGTGTTTTGCTAGTAGGGTATGCACCAACTAGCGAGAACCATACCTCCATTCAGTTTATTTCTTACAGTCGCTCACTCGCCGGTAAAGTAAATTGGCCCGCTGTGCCGCGACATCATATACGCCCCCAAAAAGGCCCGCACTTCAGTGCATTGAAACAGTCGAGTCAGTGCGGCCAACCGGGAACGTCGCAGTGACTTTCCTGAACGCATTTCAGTGGCAGTACAGCGCGTTACAACAATAAATGGGCGCAGTTAAGATTCTTTTCTGGGCGACCGCCCCACCGTTTGGGCTAAAACTTCGTATTCCGTAGTCTATTTTGATTTGCACTAAGAATTGCGATCGACGCTATTGACTATCGTGTAGGAAACGGTTGTCGCTTATGGGTACACGCCGATGGCCATTTTGAACAGGACGGCTACCTTAGGAAAGCGGCGCCTTCTACAGTATCCAGAGCATGCAAACACACAATGCCGGCTCGTCGCCGTTTGGATATTAAACCCAAACAGACCATTAAAGTCGACGTTTGTGTAAAGTCTTAGCGCGCACATTTTATAGGTACCCAGTTCTCCCAGACGCACATTTCTAGTTGTACGCGACGCCCAGTGCGAAGTTTCGGCAGTTTACACACAATGCCCACTTGATAAACAGTGTCAAAACATTCACATAACGGTTTTACGGGCACTGCATGCGGCACTCACTGCGTTCGGCGGCCGCTTTTCTGATGGAGGCGAGAAGCAAAAAAATTGGCCGCGTATCTGCTCCTTTCGTTGCAAATGCCGTCAAAAGACGATAGTCTTTATCGGCTTTTGCGAAGTAAATGCCTCCCTTCGCTTTCCCGCTCACCTCTCATGTTGTCCCTCTTGCGTCGCGCTCCTCCCAAGGTAAAGACGCCAAATGTTTTCTTAAATCATTCTAAATTTCCCGCGTTCCACTGCTCCAAACCGGGCGTCTCGATGCGAACGCTGCCGTACGGCGAAGACGCGCGATAATCGATGCGCCCTACTTGAACGTTTATAGAACCGCGTTTCCCTACTCCACGTGCGTTGCAAGCAGAACGTGGAACCTATATAGTGGAACCTTGCGTAGCTGTTGCCGGTTGCTTTCTTAAAATGGCGCCAGAAGCTATAGTGGCGCGGGCGACAGCAGGCGACGGCGGAGTGAATTCTTTTTCTGCAATTGATGAAGTATTTAATTTCGCAAAAGTCAAGCATGTCTGAATTTTTATAAAGGAACGCTGCAAATATCACTTCTGCATTGATTTGTTGTCTCATATTTGCGTAATGTCTTGTTCTTCTTTAACAATGTTGAGAAGTATGAACATTACACCGGACATAGACGGGTAGATTTAGCTGTGACTATATAAGACTATTACGCAGGCATTGTTTTGCTTTGGCCGGGTGGCTGAATCGAGTCACAGACAGACAGACGGACAGACATACAGACACACAGACATACAGACAGACCAAAATTTCTGGGTTTAAGGAGCCGAAGGAAAGACTATCGTCCTTTTAAAAACGCCCGTTGGTTGGAGATTCCGGCGAACGTCAAAGATACCCAGGTTGTCAAAATTTTTCCTGAGCCCTCTAACTACCCCCCGCCAAATCACCTGTGTAGCGTCGGTGCGTAAAAACCAACAATCAATCAATCTTCTCTTGGAAATATAGTTCAAGCCGACACGTCTGCGCCCGCCGAACAAACCTGCGCATGCGCCCACCACTCGCAGAGGAAAAAAACACCCGCACTCAACGTCTGTGCAATAGGTGTAGGAACGTTGCACTCGCACGTTGTCCATGCACGTCTACTTGCACTAATAAACGCCGCCTGTACCCTAGTACAAGTTAACAACAGCAATAGCTCATGTAGTCATACTTCGCCGAATCGAAGGACCCGGATGTAAACGCGCGCGCGGGCATTTTGAAACGAGGAGGTTGCGCAACAGCGTAACATCGTCGCACACGTCCTACACCTAGTTTTAGAGCGAAAGCTTTTTCGGTGGCACCGATAGCGTGCTGTCAAAAAACTAATGTATAGCCCTGTAGACCGGTTTGTCGACCGAAAAGCCATGATACGATCTCTGAACACATGGCGCGTCCGCGAAAATGGGCTTCTATTGCGTCATAACGATTGCGCTTGAAAATCGAGAAAAAGGAACTTTATACGTAACACGTTTTGGGCGCGCAAAGTTAACGTCATGAAGGTTCTAGGTAAGACAATACACGCATCGTTCATAAAGAAGGAGTGCAAGAGTAGGCTTTATACTTATCTCCGAAACAACGTGTTGGTAGATCGTTCGTAGATGCGGTATTCCTAGTGCGGCGAAAAAACCCTCGCACGGGTTAGTTCTTTGTCTGCAGTTCTGATCTTTGAAGGTTGATGATCGATTGGGATTGACACACTATCAGGAAAGGTTCAACTCTCTCAACCTTATTTAGAAGTTTCTCAACCTTATTTAAGAAGTTTTCTTTTCTCTCAGCACTGCCAAAAACTTGTAAAGACATCAAGTGCAAGAAGTCGCAGCAAAGAGACGTGCCACGTTCGAAATGCTCACAGTAGCACACTTTGCGCCGCGCGGAGAAATAGCCGGGTGCGGTAATGAGGCGCGGCAGCAACGTCCATTGTTGTTGTTCCTAAGTGATCCCAGACTATAACACCTGGTTGAATACAAAATCTAAATCTTGCTTTGAAGAGCTGTTTCACAAGCATGCCAGTCAAAATAGGGCGGTAGCGTGCAGCTGCAAGGCGCAAACACTTTTGGTAATATTGCAAGCTCCCTCTGAACAAAGCACTTGAGTTTTGCCTCCGCACTACAAAATTTACGGAAACGGTTTCAACAGCGGAGCTGTTTAAACCCAGCCGTAAGTTGTACAGCGCGAACAGAAAACCTCCGACTTGAAAGAAAAAAAATGGCCGCGGATTAGCTCACCTAACCTTAGATATGCAAACCAAAAGCTTGGCCTGGTCTGGTTGAGCCTTGGTTGAGCTCGGTTAACCTTTGATGTGGCTGTATCGCCCACCATGGCTAAAAGGCCGTTCGGTCCCGTGCAATGCCTCACAGGTGGAGGCCCGGCTTCGCTTTCACTCACGAGCGAACGCGATGCAAGATGAGTCACATAGCACGAGACGACCCTGCAGCGCCTGCGTTGGACGCAGCGGGGTTGGTCGGCTGCCGATCAGATAATGGGCCGCAACCGCCGCGGCCGGACGCGGCTCATAGTTGGGCAAAACGACTAAGATTGGGCCTGTATATACAGGGTGGTCAAAATTAAGTCGACAAGGTTTTTAAATGCAGAGCATTTCTTAGCCTCGCCTGTTCCTGCGTCGGACGGTGGTCAACAGTTTCGCGTCCGCAGCAGGTGCGCCTCTCCTTCCCTCCTCCTCTCTCTCAACAGCAGCTGGCGCGTGCATGCGTCGTAGTCAGCCCGTTCGCTCCGTCGCGGTCTCGGCGTAACAGGTGCGTGATAGCGCGTGGTGGGGCGTGGAAGGGCGCGCGCTGCTTGCGCATGCGCGCTCTCCCCCCCCGACTGACTCTCCCTCTACTGCGCGCGCTGCAAATATAGCGGTAGCGGTCGCTCGTGTTTCAGTCACTGCGTTGCTCCTTCCTTCCTTGTTGACGCTCGTTCCCACGTTTTACTCGTGTCTGCTACTCCAGCATCACGGAAGAAGCGATGGAAGCAACACTGCCTTCAATCATTACTGAGGCCCCAATGCTCTGCATTTACTCGTGTTCCCCTCGCGGGAAGGCGCGGGAATTTTTTTTTTTAATTAGGCGCTTAGCTTTACGTGAAGACGACCTCTACAGTGAGGCTATGCGTCCAGGGGGACACAGAATTAGGTCGTAATTATTGATGTCGGTGGTTTAATTACCTCTTTAGTGGCTGCAGTAAGCAGGCATGTTAGTATTGAAGAGTCAGACGCAGTCGTGTTTCGAAGCAGTCTCGTATGGCAGAATTCTTCTAGCGCATCCGTACTCCGTGATATAAAAATGCGAAATTTAATTGCCGTTCTTCTGATTATGCATGCTAGGCAGCGACGACCGGCGTAAGGCTCCTTACTTTTGTTCTGTGTTTCGATAGCGCTTCCGCTACTGTCGAACCGGAAAAATACCCGTTCGGTTGCGGTTCGGGTTCGGGTAAATTTCGTTCCGGTTCAATACGGTGTAATCAGGGAAGTGAGAAAAAAATGTTTTATAGTTTTAAGCGATCAACACAAAATACAATTTAAAAAATTTAAAATACAGCTTTTCACAATAAGAGTGGTGCGTTTTCAAAGACAAGCTTTAAACGATCTGTCCAGACATTAGAGGGTAAAAACTAATGAAGTTTCAACAGCGCTTTTTTGAGACCAGCCCTTGTGTCATCCTAGAGGGTGTAGTTTCGAATATTTTCTAGAGAAATAGGACAAGTGTGTCGGCCCGACTTTTTAATCTGAACGAAAAATTTATAAGTATTTCCTTGCAAAACGTATAAGATATCTGCTTTTGTTTGCAAGGAAAAAAACTCTCCCTTTCTAGGAAAATCCAAAAGACGGCTTAGGGTCCCATGCATGTTGGTCAAAATTCGAAACTTTTCCTATGTAAAACACAGCTATTGCCGCTACTGTCTCCGTCTGTTTAAGCGAAAACTGCCCTGCGCTGCCTCGGGCAGTCTTCGCGGGGTGACCTTGAGAGCTAGAGAGAGAGAGAGATAATACTTTATTTGATTTCAAAAAGGAAGGGGAAACGGGGGTGGCGGGGAGGCTAAGAGCCGCCTCGTTCCAGGCAGCTTCTGGTGGCCTTCAAGATGAAGTCCGCCAGGCTCCTCTGCTCCTCCAACTTGGTTGCAGTAGTCAGCCACTCTCTAGTGTGATGTGCCCTAATTGGCTTGGTGTTTGGGCAGACCCACAGGATGTGGGTTTGATCCTGCGGTACCTTAGAGCGTGCACAGTTTGGGAGGGGTGTGTGGTTGGTTTCTGTACAGGTGAAGTAGAGCTGGTGTGAGAAGCGTGTTTGTCTGGGCTTGACGAAGGGTAACCTGTTCCTGCCGGGTCAGTCTGGGCTGAGGTGACGGCAGAAGTCTCTTATCGGGTAAATAGGCCTTGGGTGTGAGGGTAGGAGGACTAGGGTTCTGGCTTGGTCACTGATGTCAGGCCCCGGAGAAGGGTTTCGCGGGCGAGCAGGTCAGCTCCTTCATTCCACGACATGCCAGTGTGCCCAGGGATCCAGCACACCCTAACTGGTCCTTTGACGGCAAAAAAAAGGGGTAACGCATTTGGATGGCTAGTGTTTTGGCTAGAGGTCAAACTCCACCCCTTCCGCAAGCGCCCGGCACGGAGCAGCACCCCGACTGCGGGGAGACCTCGGCGGTAGGGGAGAGACATGCGAGGAGGGAACGGGGACGCGCGCGGGATCCGTGTCGTTACCTAGCCGAGGAAGTCGGGGAGGCCACCGCCGCACAGATAAGTGCGCGCCACGAAGGCAGGCCAGGAGGCCACGTGTGGCGCAGAGCCGTGCGCGATGGAGGAAGCTTTTGCTATCAACTAGGGTTAACCAAAGCTAACCAATGCAATTTTTCCTCTCGAGTCTGTGCATACTTTTAAGGGACAGACAACCGATTTTTGTCGGGTATATGTTCTCTAGCTCATATGAAAGCCAGCGTTTTATATACCCCGGTAACCACAAGCAATTTGTAAACAAATTGGCGGAAATAATTTTAATTTGGCAGCAAACTTCCTGAAATCGGAAGGGTGGCGGTTCGTAGTGTCGAAACTTGACACTACAATATGTGTCCCTGTCACGTGACCTGCTAACCTAGCAGCTACTGTAACTGCTGAAAGGTTTATTTAAGTATTGAAAACCTTTTAATACAACTATTTGTGCAAGGTTATACTGTAATGTATTTCTAAACATTATTTTGAAAATTTTAGAAACCCTCAGAAATTTTGGGTACCCTCAGTGTGGCTAACTGAGCCTTCATGCCCAGAATCAACGGCAGCATTCAGTAACCAGACCCAGTGAAGGAGCTTTGACGATTCTGCCTGAGTCAGGGGTGTTTGTTCTGCCAAAATATTTGATTTCACTTCGCAAATACGCCAACGGCAGCTTAAAAAAACGTCGCGCCTGGGGAGAATCGAACTTCCCGCCTCCACAACGTGAAGCCAGATTCTACCTGTAGTCTATCCCAACAGATGGCGCATTCGTGCAAAATAGACCGTTCATTTCAAAAACACATAAAGGAAAAGGAAAGCCTGCGATTCAAACTTTTTTAGCTGGGGGCAAGTTTTTAAATATCGTTTTTCATTTCGCGTACAGACAAAAGTGTGTTGCCGAGCTAGTCTATGTCATGGTTGCCAGCTTTATTTTTGGGAGGGACACATACGGCTCGTAGATCTAAAAATTTCGAATGAAAAAGTTCTAGGACGTTATCAGCAGAACCGTTTCTCGTCAAGGTGCTTTAAGTGATGCCCTTTCATTTGGGATAGAGAATATATACTCGACAAAAATCGGTTGTCTGTCCCTTTAAAGGAATTACCTTTTCTTTTTTTGGGAAAGGAATATTAGAATTAAAATAACAAGCATGGCTCCGCTTTAGAAATTACGAGAAGGTTAAGTCCCGTTTTTCTGCATCTTGACAAGCTAAGGAGTTCAATTTTTTAGTATTAGTCACACATAATTTTTCATTTTTTGTTCCAATCCATGCTTATGTAGAATAAATGGTTTATTGACAAATGCTTTGCTGTGCATGTAAGTCAGAAATTTTGCTCTAATTTTCGGAACCAATATAGAAGAACGCCATGTTGGGTTCTTCTTTTTCTACTTTCAAAAATCGTCATCGTTGTTCTTTATAACATACTTCAAGAAATGTTGGGATAGTGTGCGTAGTTATGTAGCTACAAAGCACAATATATGATATTGTTGGCTGGCATGGCGGGGACATACTAAAGTGGTTTGTAACTATAAGTTATGACGTCAACGTAAGAGGGCAAATGGCTGGTCCCAACTTGTCCGCTCTACGCGTCGTGATCAACTAACGATTGCACGAGGCACCGCGTCACTGGGTATACTATCAAGGCGTTCGCCTTTCCACGATCTAATTGCCGCTGCTCGACCACAGAGTTTCGTAGTAAGTATACTAGAGAGGTACGCTTACTGAGCACGTGCCGGTGCGCAGTTTATACTGGAAAGGCCGTAGAACACTGCTGTCTGGGAATGTTTGTCGGTGTAGGGCGTTTATGGCCTTATAGGAAGACCACAGCTGCTGGCCTAGCGTGTCTATCGGATTCTTAAGCGCCTTCGTAGGTTTGCTTTCTTCACTATGCATTGGTGTGTCTACGAAGTAGCCGCTCCGGTCGAAATTGTCGAAACCGCCTTCGCTTCTCTCGCTTCACTTGGAAACTCGAAATTTGCTCCGCTGGTTCATGTAAGACTGCTGTACTTCATTGTGCGCAAGTCGGAGGACTAGTTGTGCCGAGCGGCCATCAGCACATATCTAAATAAGTACAAGCACACCATGTATACACGTTAGTTTGTGGTAACGAGAGTGCGTTTCCCGGTTATTTTTGTAGTAGCAGTACATATGTTAGCAGCGCCCGGACATCTTGACTGAGCGGATAATTTGCCACCGGGAACGTTCAAGCAGATAGTTTTGTTACGGAAACACGAACGAGAACGCCGCGAAGGTGATGTTTTCTTAGGTAAGCGCGTAAAACCTTCCGGAACTTATCAAACAATTTATTATTTTAAATGTTTGCAAAGTAAGAGTCTTTAATGGGCTTCTCCTAAAATTGAAATTATGGTTAACTACCAGCTAAATCTGCAGAATATCAGGGACAACCGTTCTCGCAGACTTCCAGTAAGAAGAACAAAAACTCTTTTTATTTCTTCAGCTTTAGACCAGCCTGCTTTATTTTATAATTATATAATTACACACTTGTTAGCGTTTTGGTGGCATTGTACATAAATTCACGGCCACCAATTCGTTTCAAACCAAGTCAATGATGGAACTAAGGCGAGCGAACGGCATAATGGCGGCCCATGACTACTCTGTACCCATGACGACACAGACGGCCGTGATGTGAGCCGCATAGGCACTAGCTCCCCAATCCTCTTTAGTGTATATAGGCGGTGAGATGTTTGAGGGGCCCCCCCTGGCTCTGACGTCAGCTTAGGGACTCGCGCCGCTGTCGTCTGCTACACTCGCGTCGCTTGTGAGGGGCAACGGTGCCTTCTGCCAGAAATCGCCAGCTTTGATGTTTTAGTACATTGAAAAGCATATTTCCAGTAATTCAGTTATTTTGGCAGCTTCTGACACATCTGAATACTTTCAAGTTGTATGCCGCACAAGGTTGCAACACACACGAGGAGAGAACAGCTTTATTCAGAGCATCGGTCCGATGATCGTGTGTAACTCGTCCTTTCTAGCTTATTTGCGAGTTTTAGTGCTCTGAGCTCCTCGATAAGATTTCAAAATACGTAGGCTTCCCAAAAGTATTTACACATACCACAGCCCATAATAATACGCACTAAGCAGCGGGCCCTTACACACGCATCGGACGAAGAAGTGAAGTGGGGCTCCTCCCGCTCTACGCTTTCTGGATTATTTTGTGCGATCTCAAGCCTATATACCGACAACGTGGTTAGAACAGTGATTCTCCAACGTTCGCGATGCTGCCCGCGGGCTCCGCGGAGCCTCCGGGGCTTCCCAATCCGTCCGCTACACATCTTGGCTCGATGGCTGCGGCTGCCCCTGGCGCGCTAGGCCTATACCGTCCACTTCCGATGCTCCACAGAGTGTGCCTCTCCAACCTCCTGCAACTTTGCTGTTTACGGGGATTGCACCAAAGGATGCGATTGCGACCACACGTGCTGACATCACCACTGAAGGTATGGATAACGACATAAGCTCAATCTCTTCAGAGCCTTCGATCACCATGACGTATGAGTACGCTAAAGACGGCACACTCCCCTCAAACGAGGAGAAGTTTCAACTTGTTGTGCCTCCCGAATGACGTCGAAGATCTAAAAAATCTCTGTCTGCCGCGGCAAGCAACGCAGCTCCAAGTGCCCCAAAGCATGGGCTTACTGTGATCTTAAAGCCGCTGGACTAAAAAAATTATTACTCGCTTTAATCCACTGTTGCTGAAAGAAAGCCTGGAAGGCAAGGCACCGGACGGGGTGCTGCAGCTGCGACCAAATTACAGGCTCAACCTGATGGCTCATACAAGGAATGCCGATGCTACTGAACGCCTCCTGCAAATAACAGCGATCGGGGACATTCCCATGCGTGCCTTTGGACCTCGCCCAGCAATCTGCGCTGTTGCAGTTATCAGGGGAGTACCTCAGCACATCACTTACATTGAAATACTTGAGAGCGTGCGACAGAGAACACCAGCACGAACGGCGCGATGCATGGGGACATCAGAGGTCAAACAAATTATTTTCACCTCTAACACGAGACCGAATATGTCATCCTGGGAATAATACACTCGACACCAGGCGTACAACTACGAAGAAAAGCCGGTGCAGTGTACGCGATGTCAGCGTTTCGGTCATATCGATGGAACGTGCAAGCGCAAGTTGCGCAGCCCCCTCTGTGGAGACGACCATGAGCTTGTAGGCGGCCTATTGAGGTTGCACTAGCTGTGCCATGGTCAAGACGAGGCGAGTAGAACCAGGGTACCGCCACAGACCGGGTGCCGAGTGCTGAGTGTCTTCCGTGCCATCTGGCGAATCTGCTGATGATAATGGTGGCGCTGAAGAAGATTATGATGGTGGTGCCACAGGGCTCCCTGCCCAGCGCGGAGCGCGATAGAAAAAACTGAGCTGAGTGATGGTTTCTCCGGGGCTTGAAACCGGGGCTCGATTGTGCCCCCGATGTGGGCTCTGTGGCGTCGTCGCTGTCTGGGCTGCTTTCACAACCGCGGTTGGAGGCGGCAGAGCAGAGCCTTGCAATGATGAGCTGCGCTTGAACTTCAATGACGTCGGTACCCCACCCTGCAAGCTGGTTTCGTCTGTTTGATTTGTAGACAGACGGCTGAGCTCCGGTTACTGCGTCTATCTTTCACTGTCCTGGAGCATGGAATCGGTCGACGTCTGGGGACCAGCTTTTGACACGTCTCTTGATTGCATGGTGTCATGGGATACTTCTTTCGGCGGTGGTTGTTGGGAGGGGCGTCCCGCAATCTTTGTTCCGGTATCGCCATCGTAGCCAGGGTGTGAAGATTGTCAATAGCAAGCTAATGTGCTTCGAAGGTATCTTCGACTCACGGAGTCCTCGATCTGTCGTTGGCTGCTAGAGGCTGTTCTACATGAGGCGAGGAAGACGACTGTCGTACATCGGGTGTACAGAGCTCATGAAGATCGCTCTTACTCGTGCTGTGCAGAGACGTTTCGCAGCCACGAGCGGCAAAGCAGTCGACACTTGCTGGGATTGGTGAAGCCGACGCAACAACCTGTGGCGCTGCGGCATGGTGTTGCGCAGACTCCACTAAGCTAAAGGTCGACTCTGTAGTGCTGCAAGCCGTAGCCGGTGCTGGCCTTTCCTGGCAAGGCGAGACTAAACACTGCGGCGAAGTTGTATGCACAGTTGGTGTTGGAAGGTGTTGGAAGGTGGTGTTGTATGCACACTTCTTCCCCCTTTCTTTCCTTTTTTTTCCAGTCGCTATGTTCAACCCCATCTGAAGTAGCGAGCCCCGCCGTTTGTGGCGCTAACCTCTTCAGTATTCATTAAAGTTCTCTCTATCTCTCTCTCTCTTCTCTCTCTCTCTCTCTCTCTCTCCCTCTCTCTCTCTCTCTCCTCTATACACGCATCGCACAGCAGGCAATAAAACGGCTGTCTTCTATTTCTTTCGTTGTTGTTGACTGGTATCAGAAGATGGTTTTTTCTGTACCCAACGCATTATTTTTTTCGGCACCGTCACAAACGTCTTAGTAGAAGGTTCGGTATGTTTGCTAGGCTCACAAAGTTCGTCATTTTCTTGGGGCTGTAATGCATACAGCCTACAGAAATTGGCTTTTGTTATGTCTACGTACAAGAAGGTGCATATACGCAGCGTGCTTTGTTTATTGACATGAACAAGCAATAAGAAGGTTTGTGCTACGCCACCGAGAAACAGAGCAGACAACGTTGTCCAGAGTTCTCGAAGGCGGCTTTGGTGCCCCGAATTTCTATCGTAACCATCGTTGTCGTAACGAACTTAATCTCAACCCGAACAGCTATGACATGATGGCGGTGTCGAAAGCTTGATATACTCGCTAATGAACGCAATAAATAGTATACGTGCCGTTTTTCAGGATAACATGAATGTAAACCGATGAATATGCCCAAGCAGCTCTTCGTTGTTTTCCAACCTCTTCAGGCGTAAAGAACAAATCATGGCCTATTAGCGATAACGTTCCATGAACTCAAGAAAATCACTCTTACTTTCTTGTCCTGGAAGGAGAAGCCTGCCCACTAATCGGCTCGATTTTACTGTTTTAAAAGCTTTTTCCTCCTCCACCTCCTTTGGAGTGCAATTTTACTGTAACCCATATCAAGTGGGAAGATATTGCTGTGGGAAATGTACCCAAATATCCCTCCAGGTCTGAAAAACATAGTGTTACTGTATTCTTACCGTACTCGTGACTCGTTTTGCACAATAAGCCTCCATACTGGTTTGAAGCCTGGTATAAAACCAGCACGCGCCTATACATACGGCAGGTTATTTGGAAATCAACCTGCATTATTTGTGCCCCATAGTGCATGTCGGCACACTTTCATGCCTTGACAACGTAAAATGACTTAATACAATAGTTTCGAGCGTTAGGCAAGGTTCCCAATCTGTTTTACCTTACATACGATTAGCTGAAATCGTAATGCATTCTGCCAAATCCGGCAGCCCTGAAGGCCTGGAACTGGTTTTGGTCTTGCAGTTTCGCTGTGATCGGTTATTAGACAACGGCTGTTGTCTTTGTTCGAAAGATTGCCGAATACAGAAGGTGATGACTAGCTGCGACTATTCGCGCTCCGCACAGGACCGGCTTCGCAAGGAATGGGGCTACCCCGGCAATGTTTTTTTCTGGAGCGGTATCAAGAACTGCAACTTTCCACTCCCCGGCGTGAGCTAGTGTCTGCTATTAAGAACTTATAAAAAGTTTCGCATGCGCGAAACTGGTGTGGGCGAGCCTCAGAAGTCAGCCGAGCGCAAAGAAACCGCAGGGAGAGCGAGCCCGAGTGAAGCAGACGACAAATGCGAAAATCCCTAAGCACACGCCCGTGGTCGCGCTCACCGCCAATAGTAAGACACTGTTCTCTTCATTCCCGACTTCGGCGCGCCCTTGTATTTGGCTGCCTCTTGTGGTTTTACTGTCACCAATGATGACGTACTACCGCGGACGCTTGGTGAGCATGGCTGACAGCTGACGTCTAGCAGCCACGGTGATATAAAAAAAATGATCCAAAACCGGAAAAAAATGAATAAGACGAGCGCGTTATAAAAGCGGGAGTAATCTGCTGATAATGGCATGGATGCGAATGGTGCTTCCCATGCACTCGACAGCATTACAGCAGCCACCAAGTTGAGTAGAAAGCACTCAAAGACGCAAGCAACAGCCCGGCAAGGAGCGTATCCACTAACCGAGCGGGGAAGCACAGGGACGAAACGTAGGATAAAAAGGCAGTGGTTTATTTCCACGAATGAAGGTCACCGGTCGTCATGCAAGTGCAAAAGGCGCACCCTAAATAGATGTGTAAAGATGTGGAAATAAATATGCACGGCAGCTAAAAATAATCTTACGCTGGAGTGCAGCGCTTATCGATGAAAACTTGATACATCAACACCGCCATACAGTTCCCACGCAGAGTGTCGTCAAGCAGGCATTGTTCGTACTGGCGGCAATATCCCTGCGAAATTGTGGGGCGCAGCGAAGCGTCAGAGGGAGGGCAGATTTCTTGCGAAGCTGCGCCCGGGGGCCTGGGAGTGAGGTCGAACAGATCTTCGGTGGAGGGATTGAGAATTCCTTCGATTGTCGAAGGCGTTAATGAAGTCTCAGTGAGCAGGCGCGGCGCTGGAGCGCCGACCGTACTTGTGAGCACCTGAGCAGGAACTCTGGCCTTGGTGGTGGCTGCGGGACTGGAAGTCTCTGTAGCCGCCGCAACCGTAGTGGCAACGGACCGATCAGGAGAGCCTGGAGTAGTAACGTGGACCACTGGACTGTGACCGGAGCCCGGGTGCGTGGGGTTCTTGTGCATCTTGAGCGCCAGGACCTTGTGGTGCACGGCATCCACCGCAGAAGCAGAAGAGTGGTGCTGGTGTGGGTGCGCGTGGTTGCCGTGAACGGGGTGGCGGTGGGCGGTGCGGTTGAGCCAGACCGAAGCGTTGTGCAGCAGGGCCACGACCGGGTCCACCACCTTACCGACCACGGTCTCCAACGAAGTGGATATGTTGCCGAAGATAGCGGGTGGCACAACAGAACCGGCCCCCGAGGAAGAAGGGGCGGGAGGGGCTGGAACAGTGGACAACCCGGCAGACGAGCACAGGAACAGTGTTGTTCGCGTTGCCCGTGGCAGGCGAGGGCCGATGATTGTGAACATGCTCATGATTGTTATGGTGCTCAGGAACAACGTGCCCAGAATGGCCGTCGGCGGGAACCTGGTGGGCGTGCCCTAGGTGCGGCTGGGGCCCGACGGGACGTGGTTGTGGTGGCCCTGTGCCTCGACGGCGTGGCTCCCGTGCTGGTGCGCGTGGAGGGTTGTGGTGGCCCTGTTGATCGGCAAGGCCGCTGGGGAAGAACGCGAACGTCCGTGGCGACAGGTCCTGGCCTTGGACGCCGACCGCGAAGGCGAACAGCAGCATCACCGGGACTGGCTTCATGTTAAAGTTGCTGCGTTGAGCCTGAAAAACACAAAGAAATTCGGAGAGACGCTAGGCTAGTCACAGTCATGCAAGTAACGCAAAGAAATTTAAGCGCACCATTTTGTAGCGGCAAAGCAGCATCGTACCTTCGTGCTGCTGGATGCTTCCAGGAATGTGCCTAGTGGAGTGAAGGAGCTCGTTTTATATCGGTTGGATGGGCATCAATTGCTGCTCTCCTATTGGTCGTTCCGTCGGGCAAAGCAGGCGAGAGCGACTGCACGTGGCTCGTTCAGCACCATGAATAACAAAATGTGTGCTGGAGTCCTCCTTTCTTCCACTTATTTAATCAAACACGTATGAGAGGCAGGAGGCCCTTATTGGTGACGTAGGTTTGTCTAACGATAAGGAAAAGCTTCGGTGATAGTGCTCCTGAAGTTGAGGCTGCGCGCTGCCGTTCTTATTCGCCCCGTTTGGAGAGCAGAACTGCAAAAGTGACGCTGGTTTTAAATGGGAAAGAGTAAAAAATATATATAAATTCGCACTTATTGTGAACAGTTACTGATGCCGGGTTCAGATTGTGGCCGAAACAGTCGTAATAATTTTAAACAATGGCGTCATTTCACGTCTCAGCCAACCGAATTGCATGACAAGACGTTTTTTTTACGTCCATAGGTCCCGATATGGCTTTTGCGTCGGTATTCTGAACGTAGCCTGAACCGTTGTTACGATTCCGCACGCCGCTACTATGTTCGCGCGTCCTGCAAGTTGCAAAGCTGCCTCGGACAAGTCGCCGGTGCACGGGCGCCTCGCTGTTGGCGATCCAAACTTCGGCGGCTGCAACAAATCTACGTGTAGCACTTGCTCCGAAGGACGCGGCCGCCGCAGCCGTCAGGCTCAACCAGCGCCACTGGGGCAGGCGCGCAGCCATTACGCTATTGTGTTTAAAACCGTCCTCTCGGTGGATAGTTCGCTTTCGTTTTAGGGCAGCGAATCAATGCTTAACTCGGCTGCGAGTCCTGTACTGTAACCTCTCCCGAAAGGTATTGTTCCTGTCTTGCTTCGGCTCATCTCTCGCCATTGCATTAAAATCAGTTTAAAAGAGTACTGACACGAAAATTTTATGTTCGAATTTTATTTTTATTGCTTTTACCGATGCCTAATGGTCTGGCGAACCCGAAACAGCACTTTAAATACTTCAGCGCGCGATAATTAATTACACTAAATGGCCTGAAAAGTGTTTGTTTCAAATTCCCGCGCTTCAGCCCGAAAGGCGCATATGACAGAATCCCGGCATGACCTCACCGCTTGTGCGGACGTCAAAACACTGCGGAGGCGGTGGGTCGTTTCTTCTCGACGCGCCGCCGCCGGAGTTGAACGGCTGAGCTGCCTGAAGGTGATAGGCCTACCATTGCGGCGGAAATTCGATGACCGCTTTCAATAAAAGTCCTGATGGCGACTTCTATTGCGATTCCGGGCTATATTATCGCTTCCTTTCCCGTCTGTGGAACTTTATTTTTGCCAAAAGTGCCTTTCTGGGCAGCGGTTATGCCTGTAGCTCTGGCTGCGTGCACCCGTTTGTGAATGCGCCGGCGCCCGCTCGCCGCTCGCGGGGCCGCGCGCGTGAAGTGACGTCACGAGTTTTAGACGAGCGCTGTCCGCGTCACTTCTTTTGGCTATCGCGGGATGATGTCACGCTGATGTCCATTTGTTGAGTGCCGCTCCCGTTCTGTTCCGTCTGAGCGACAAATGAGATCTAATTAAAGTATGTTCTTCGCGTCGCAGGCCGCTCATATTTCAGCCAGGGTATTCTGTTGAGTAAAGGAAGCGAACTGTGCAATAATATTAACGCCGAAAATTGGTGTCAGTACTCCTTTAAGCTTACCCCAAGATTCTTGTCGCCGTCACCAAAGCAGCAACGTTCGCTCGCCGCTCACCACCAGGCTACCTCGCATGACGGACGCGTGAAAATTCCGGTTCGGGTCGTACTTTCCCGAATGTACCCAGCTCTTGGCAGCGGTCGGATTGGCGCTACCAAGCTTCGTAACCAAAGGGGGGGCCCGGGGTTGGGGCGGGGAATGTTTTGTTCGCGTTTCTTGCAACTGGATTGCAAGAGACGGGGACGGAATTGCAAGAGTCGGCTTGCGTACCTTTGTTTACAACATGGCGGCAATTAGCGCTGCGGCCCTCCACGCTTCCCTTCTTCTGTGGCCAGTAATTTGCCATTGATGGAAGCAAGCTCTTTGCACATGAGTTTTTGAATACGTCGCGAGATTTGCACGTTACATTCTGCGAGCGTAATCGGTGCATGCTGACTGCCTGAACGAAGCTTTGGAGACAGGCTGGTGACAAAAACTGTGTGTGCGTGCGTGCATACGTGCGTGTGTGCCGTTGATTGATTTGATTGTAGGGTTTAACGCGCCGACGCAACGCAGACGATGAGGCACGCAGTAGTGGAGGGCTCCGGAGTAATTTTGACCACCTGGGATCTTTATCGTGCGCCGAAATCTCGTACACACGGTGTTTTTGCTTTTCGCCTCCATCAGAAAAGGGGCCGCCGCGGTCGTGTGCGCGTGTTGTGGAAGCGTTCGCTTTGCGATTAAATGCGACTTTGTGCGCCTTAGGGCGGACTGTGTATGCCATGTCCGAAATTACTTTTCGCAAGCGATGATTCGATTGATTGATTGTACGCTCTAACGCGACGAGCAACGCAGGCGAGGAGGCGCGCCGTAGTGGAGGATGCGGATTAATTTTGACCACCTGGGGATCATTAACGTGCGCCGAAATCTCGTACGCACGGGCGTTTTTGCTTTTCGTCTCAGAAAAGCGGCCGCCGCGGCCGGGAATTGAACCCGCGACCTCGTGCTCAGCAGCACAAGCGATGATTCAACCCCGCACTGGGTATGATGTACAGTGTGCGCGATAGAAGCCTTCTAGGCTAGCGCCGGAGTGAAATGACTTGTGGTTCGGCCCCTGTAATTCGCAAGAAAAATCATGGACCCCTCCATCAAACGACGACGATGTGTTGAACGCGGAAGCTTTCTTGTGACGATTCGTTGGTTGTCGTCTAAAAAATTCCGTCCTTTTAAAGTTTCGCTGTAAAAGGGCTACCCCTACTACGAGCAGGAGGCAATCGATCGACTGTTAATTTCGCGCTTCGTCCTCAAGGCGCATCTCGTGCCGATGTGTTTGTCTGAAACCCATTTCTTGATTGTTTTGAAGTTGAATAAAATGTACGCATCGAAACCGGCTCTTTTAGTTCGAGGCGTCGTGTGTAATTGCGCAAAACAGGTGCCACGGGGCTTCGATGCTTCCACTAGGGTACCTACTTAGACAAAGTGATATTTGTGGTCATGTTATGCTTTTTGCATTTCATACTAACGGCAAGGCTTTTTTTACTGGTTTGGATAGTAAAAATCTAGGCACAAGTCTGGCAGATGGGCCGCTAAGCGAGTCGCTTCGGAATACATTCAACAGGTGGCAACGTAAGCGATAGCGCCATACGTATATGGCGACGCAGAACCGACGAAACACTCTACTAAAACTTTGCTCACGGTGCCTACGTATCGGGCCGAAAAGATTTAGCGTCGCATTTACGCAAACGCAGCGAACGCTTTACTAAAACTTTCCATTAAAGCCAGGGCGCGGCGCCTCGCGGCATATCAGGCGCACGTTAGGGAAACGCATAGTTGTATTTGTAGACGGTGGTTGGACCACAAGAAATCACGCTTTCGGTTTCAAGCGTGAAGGTATGACATTTTCTTTTGCGAGGAGTCAGTGTATTGACGACGGCCACTCTTTTTTTTATGTCGCTAATACCACGCTATCCCTTGTATGTCATGGGTATCCGCTTCGGACGATAGTTTTCAGTTCCCCTCTTTGTGTCTATAGCTCAGGCGGTACCATGGTTACGCGCTTTATAGCGATACACCCTCGGAAAAACTGCGAGAAAAATTTCGGTTCGTTGTCATTGTACGGTTAGGGCTAAGGAGAGCCTGCATAACCTTCGCTTGTACATCCTCAAAATTATCAACCGTGCTTTGTGTTTATTATGGAATGCTTTCGAAAAAATGGCCGCGTATCTGCTAGTTTGGTTGCAATATGTCTACAGAAGACGACAGTCTTTCGTCGACGTTTGCGAATAAATTCCTCCCTTCGCTCCACCCGCACACCTCTCATGCTGTTACTGTACCGTCTCGCTCCTCCCAGCAAGATAATATGCTAGATGTTTGCTCAAGTCGATTTAATTTACCGTGTTCAACTATTCCAGGCCGCGTGCCTCGATGTCACCGCTGCCGTACGGCGGAGACGCGGGTGAATCGAGGCACCCTACTACACCGTTTATAGAACCACGTTGCCCTACTCCACGAGCATTCCAAGCGGAACGTGGAACCTATCTAGTGGAACCTTTCGTTGCTGTTGCCGTTTGATTGTTAAATGCCGCCAGGTAGCGCGGGCAACTGTAGGCGACGGTTTTGTGCAGTAGATTTAGTATTTCTTTGCTATCGCAAATACCAATCATCCGTGAAAGCTTTTAATAAAGGAACACTGCAAATATCACTCATGTATTGATTTTCTGTCTTATGTTTGCGTAATGTCTTGTTATTGTTCAACAATGTTGACAGGTATGAACATGAACACCGGACTTAGACGTTTAGATTTGGCTGTGAGTTTATAAGACTATTGCGCAGTTACTGCTTCACTTTGTCTGGGTGGCTGAATCGAGTCACAGACAGACAGACGAGACAGACAGACAGACCAAAATTTCTACGTTTATTAAACCAAGAAAGACTATCGTCTTTATAGATTCATGTTCTCGGTCACTGCCTGCTAACAGCATCAGACGTGCTATTTTCTGTACATGAACACTCTACATACGATTTCTCGCTTCGAGGCTCACACACGCCTGCATCTGTTATAAAAGAGACTTCATTATTGTTAGTTTTTCTTCACTAAGTGCCTGGTAATAGGCGCTTGGTGAACATGCCGGCCACTATTATAATAGCCGGTCCCTTGCTGCGACCAAGTCTCGACGACGGATAGGCGGTGCTGGAGTTTCTTCATGAAACGGGCGACGAAAGGTACCGAAGATTTATGTCAGGTTGTTATTAGCTACTTTGCACTGCAGTACAAAATAGCAGATTGCTGTATTTTGTAGGCATATCTCGTACGTGCAACTAATGGTGTACCACTACTTCGGCTCCAACCAACGCAAAAAAAAAGATTATAAAGTACAGTACACGTGTACGACTGAAAGAGAGAGGGAGAGATAACTTTATTAAGAGAATGTGCCCCTAGGCCGGGGCTCTGGGTATGGAGTTGTGGGCCAACTCTGCCCATTCCGTCAGCTGTCGCTGGCCTTGAGCGGTTGAGTCGGCCTGCCACTCCTCCCACCTGGCGAATCTGGCGTGAGGTATGGGCGGGAGAGCGAAATTCTGGGTGCAAGTGCAAAGTGTGCGATACATGGCCGGGTATTCCCCGAAGTGGGGACATTGTGGTGTACCATTCATTTTTCGGAATTTGTGTATCATGTAAGGAGTGGGAAGCGTCCGAGTCTGTATTTGTAGAAGTGAGTGCCGTCGTGTTAGTGTGTGGGGAGGTGGCGGAGACAGCTGTCTGGAAAGGCGTGCCTCCCGAAGCACTTCTGTTGTTTCAATGTACGTAGCGGCTGCCTGAGAGGGGCATTGCCCCCGGATGACCTTCCGCTGGTGTCCGGCTGTTGAGTTCGCGGGCGAGAGCATTAGAGCGCTCATTTCCTGGGATGCATTCATGCCCGGGGACCCAGAGCAGCCTGAATCGAGTTGAGCTATTCTGTATCGCTTTTTCTATTATCTGCGCCGTAGTTGTGTTCAGCTGGTTGTGAATGAGCTGGCAACACACCGCTTGCGAGTCGCTGAAGATTATTGCATAGTATTTCTGTGTGCAGCTTTCAATGGCTCTTGCTATTGCTCTTGATTCAAGGTCGGCTGCTTTGTTGCAGTTTTTTTTTTTTTTCTGTGGCTGCTGTGACAAGCTACAATTCCTTGTTGACAATTGTTATGACACCTGTTCCGTTGGATAAACTGGCGTCCGTGTACGGTATACCAGTATCCAGATCAGTGTTATGGGCGAAGCACCTTAGGACATCGCTTTTTCCGGGACTTGGCGTCCGTGTACAGTGTTGCGCATGCGCGAGGAGCATTGGATTGAGTGGGATTTATTGGATTGGAATGCATTGGATTGGATTAAATGGAATTGTATCGGATTGGATTGGATTGCAATGGTATATAATGTACACATGCGTTGTCACTCACATACATGCATGAGTGGACAATGCCACGGTGATTACGTACGGTAAGAACGATCCCCAGTGCTTCGCCCACTCGTCATGATTCACTTCGTGGAGATGCGTGAATTTTTTTTCAAACATTTTCAGGAGGGCCTTCGCGCGCAGTGCTCTCCGGTCCTTGTGCCTTGTGGTGCTCATGTTAGTTCGCAGGGGGGCTATTTTAATCCTTGCTCTGGTCTTGCGAGTGAGCTGCGTCTTGCGCTCATATTCTTCCTCACTTGATACCCGAGGCTTCTCAAAATTTGGATGCCCTGTTCGGGATCCCGGAGTCGCTGAAGCTGCTGATCTTGTGCGCAGTGATCAATTCGTCGACGTGTTCGTGGTGCCCGTGTCTTCCAACTCTTGCGTTGCAGTGTAGGCTGAAACGCCTAGCGCTACTTTGTGTGAAGGCTTGTGTTTCGTTTGTCATTGCCGTTACCGGAACAATTTTATGTGCACTGCCTCGTCAGTAGCTTCAAGTGAGATAGAAAAAGAGGATTGAATGTTGATTGATTGATTGATTGATTGATTGATTGATTGGATTGATTGATTGATTGATTATTTTGATTTTGATTTGAAACCTTTATTGGAGGAAGGGGAGGCCGGGAGCCGTGCATGGGGGAATGGGAAGGGAGGGGATGGATGGGGGGGGTAGTAAAATGTCTTCGTCACACAATTGAATGTCCCTTCGTTGAGCACTCATTTTGCGTCCACGACGTTAATAAATCTCTTCTCGGGACTTCATATGTAGTCACCCCCATGCTACACTAATCTCGCAAGGCCACTCTGTATACCATAATTGCCTAGTGTTTGCAGAAAATCCATGTCGTGATTTGGTTGGTGCAGAGTGTCCGTGTTTGACAGGACGTGACGGAACAATTCCTGCCTTTCTAGCGCGAAATGACTGCACACCCACTTGAGGTGGTGAAGGTCAGACGATAAGTTTTTTTGGCAATAAGGGCAACCCGGGGGTGGGTGCCCGTCGAGGTGGTACCATTTCCTTGTAACCGAGGCCATGTGGGCACTGTTGCCGATGCTTTTGTTAATGTCGGAGCCAGCCACCCAGCGCACCCTCCATTGCTCGTCACGAGTGACGAAATGGAAAGGTTTGGAAGGGCAGCCCCACACAGAAGGTGTCTTCGATTTGGCTGCACTCGACGCGCGGCGCCTGCACTTTTCTCTTCGATTTACCGACGGTGTAGAGAGTGCAGGATGAGATCACAGAGTTCACAGCTTTCCCTGCACTTCCCAGTGACCAGGTGCAGAAGAAGACGACAAAAGTGCAGGACCGGTTCTGCAGCGGCGGTGCCTACGCTGAACTGGCTGAACTCATTCTGAACTCATGCAGAAAGTGCAGGCCAAATCGAAGAGACCTGAGTGGGGAAGTGTGGTCCGTGAGCCACACGCGGGGAAATGAGGTGCGGGGTAGAGGGAGGGCTGGATGTGATGGAGCACCGCCTTGCAGGGAAGCGAATGAACCTGAAGAAGTCGCCAGGTGCGCGCTTCCTCGTGTGGGAGCTGGGGATGCGCCGAGGGGTGCAGGTGAGGCGGTAATGCGTGAGTATGTCATGATACTCAAATAGGTTGTCTCTGTGTGATCGGGCCCCGTGGTAAGGAGCTAGGCTGGCTCCCTCTCGGATTGGGAATCCTCTAGTCGCGTCACGGGCCGCCTCGTTCGCCCGAGGACCGAATGCGCCGGGGTCCACACCAGTTCTACCGGGAAGTTGGAGATTTTTAGTGATAATTTTGAGCGCCAGTGGTAAAGTTTTGAACAGCCGTCTTTGGATCAGAGATTACGATCGTGGGGGTTGGCGTTTGTGACAGGGCAAGTGGAATTTCCGCCTCCTTCGCCGTAGCAGGAGAAAAGGTGCGAACATTAAGAAAGCCCAACGGGGGGTCGTCCGGCCGGTTAACGGTGGCCAGAGCGTAAGCATCGCGGTGACGTTATTCTGCCGCGTCCACGTATAAGATGCCTGGTCTCACAGGCAGGCGTCGCTCCCGGCCGGCAAATGTTCTAAAGCGAGGAGCTGGATCGGTCATGGCGGCCGTCGTCTGCCATGCCGGGTAACTTAAAGCTTCCAAAGGTGTTTCGAATGAAATTTGGCTGTAAGGGTTAGCTGCGAACGCTCGTGCGTGCTCTGTAACGTTGTTAATCTGTATATAGTGTATGAATGAATGAATGTATTTACTGTCAAAATTGAAAGGAAAGACCACCAGCAGGCGTATATAGTTTGTCGTTGACACCGGAACCCCTGCTGGTTGAAAGGTTCGGGGAATGGCCAACACAGGTATACAGGAAAGGCAGGAGAAAAAAAAGGGGAGGACACATATATACAGGACTAATATATGTACAAAACATACAAGACTAAACGCTCAGAGCACTGAGGCGAAGAAAGAAAAGCCCACACACACAAACACACTCACACTCTTAGCAAAAAAAAAACATGGCCACGCTTCAGTCCAACTGAGGAGAAAGCGGAGAGCCGGGAGGACTCCCGAGGCGTCCAGGTAGGACCCCAAGGCCTCATAGACTCCGTCCCGCTGTCGAGCACTGACTGAAAAGGGGTATTCCGAACATCTTCGCTCGCCATCTAATTCTATTGGACAGGATGATTCTTCAGATCATTTATCGGGAAATGTGGCAGTGTACTACCCATAGGACTTGTCGGGGTTACGAAGACCCACAGCACAGAACTGAGAAAGTCGTTCTGCACTGACGACGAACAAATAACTGCAGGCGAGGAAGGTCTCTTTGAGATGCGCTCGTATCTTCTATATATGTATACGAGCGGATACCGAAACTGTTTTTTCCACCGCAGCTCGTTGTTGTACCCCTGGATAACTGGGCTAAAGGCAGTGGGCTTTATAAACAACCAATTGGCTGGTATTAACAGCTTTGCAGCCAACTAGAGCGTCGCAGCGCGAACTGTTATCCGGCACGCCGAGTGTTCTCCCCACACATTTTCGAGTTGTGGATAAATTGGGAAGGAGGAGGGAGGCAAAAATTTGAGAATTACGAACTTTCAGGTGAACTTCCGAATATTACCGTGCCACAGCGTGGTATTAAGTGACCGCTCTCAAACAAAATAACAAAGGGGAAGAGCCAGCATCATCTCAAAGATGTGCCCGCAGCTGGCAATCTGAAACTTTAAAGCCAATTGCTCCGGCTTCTTTCCACGCAGTGTTGTACGGAACGGCGTTCCTGGAACTAGTTCCTTTTGGGAGGAACGGAGGAATGCCACAGTTCCAATAAAAGTGCGTGAAACTGTAACGGTAACTCGGTATGTTTACGAAGGAATGGCAGAGGGAACGTCGTTCTTTCTATAAGCTTTCCATCGCCAGGTTTGACTGTTTTTGATGCCAATGCTTTAAGGCTGAAGATGGTACAAAAAGCCACAGGTCATTACTTTGCTTATGTTCAGTAAAGGTTTTTAGTTCCTTGTTTCTTGCTTCAAAGCGCCGATGTTGTAGCGTGTAGAGGTCTTCCGATGGTCTGCGTTGGTGCCTGATGGTTGCGGCACTAATGACACGACGCTGAGAGTTGTTGAGGGTTTTTAAACTGTATATTTAAGCGAAAGACATATACAGGATATTTACAGACTGAAGTACACAGAGTAAGAAATAAAGTGGGATTCCTGGTTAGCTAAGACTTTGTGCACGCGGCACCCCCGTCAGCGACGGACCATGACCTTAGAATACCCAAGTGGTGAGATCCTCCCTAGTCTGACCTGGCTAACCCGGCAATACGCCGGCCGTGCATAGCACATTAAAACCCCGAGGATTCAACCCCGAGTACTCGTGTCTCGTTATTTTAATGAGTCACTTAGTCTCCACCCCCGATACACAGGCCAATCAGCATCCCCTGGCGATCTGATTCGGCGGGTTACCACACCCGGGTTTAAACCGCAGTGGGCAACGCCCCCCGTAAACCTGAAACATCGGTCACCCTCTCTCACAACAGAAAGAAGGAAAATATCAAAAGCAAACCAAACAAACACAATAAACACTCAAAAACCCGCGGAAACACGTGCAAGCGGCCGGGAACAAGCTTCTACGAACGCGGCCTGCGCCGCCCGTTCCCACAATTCTCGTCCAAGGCCGGACAGCCACTCCACGCCAGCTGAAACCCATAACCATCCGTCCTAACGACCCGGTGCGTCCCCAAGATTCTCCGCCGTTGACAGGCGATGCCCCGTTAATTGGACCGTGGGCCAGAAACAGCGCGCAGGGACAACATGACACGGCGGCCGGCTCAGGCGTCGCCTCTGCCGCGCCCATCCCGGGCCGCTACGCGCATACCGTTTCACGCCGCCACTCCGCGCGTGCACGGGCCAGCAAAGAGAGCACTTTCCCCTAAATCGACCGCCGTCCCGCTCCAGTTGACAGCTCCAAGCCTCCCCGTCTCCGGAGGCGCAGCGGAGTGAATGGTTTCACAACCTGCTAAACGAAAACGCGGTGGGCCCGGAGCCAGCTGCCGCCAAGCCCTCCGAATGCCATTTGAGTCGCCAGGCTACCAATGTTATGCCACGGCTGCACCATGCATTCCGGCCAAAACAACGCGACGACGTGGCTGCGGCCCCAGACAATGTGTCCCACCGCGGGCGGCGTGACCCAGAGGCCGCTTGCTCTTAACGGGCTGGCTGCCATAAAGCCATTCATTCCGCATTCCCGGAGCAGCCGCTCCCCCTGCGTCCGACACATTCTGCGTCGCTGGCGCCTGGAAGCCTCACATGTTCCTATTAGATGCCCAATTTTCCCGCCCTTCCACAGAACGTTCTCCCTCGAAAGTAAAAGGCAGAATAACCCCATAGCGGGCCGCAGGCTGTCCGGCAGGCTGCTCCTGGAGCGCATGGCTATGTCGCTACATCGTGCTTCAGTGCCCCTTTGATTTGTCTTCTGCCGCAACTTATTCTTTTGTACATAAGAGTGGAACGTGAACGCTGAGCAGGAGAAGCCGTGTCTGCACCGTGTCTATCGAACGCGTGTTCCCTGCAGTACGGCAGCCGAGCCAGCCGAAGGGGCCGTACGAGGCTTCTCTGCTGGGTCGCCAGCGTTGCGCTCACCACGTGTAAAAATCAAGGCGTCGAGTTCCCAGCCTCAGATTCTTGAAATACTGCCGCTGCCGCCCAAAGCGATGCGAGAGCTATATGACTTGATACGCAACAGCAACCATCCCTGAGAGCTGCCAGCCGAATCTGACCTCGGACGTTCTATCGCCCCATGGCACGGACATGGCACTCAAACGCGCCGCCGTAAACTTTCTCAAGTCCCAGAGACTTGTGGTTTCGTGATATGCCAGGTTTACTTTGACGATTTGTTTTTGAATTTTTTTGGGAGCTATTGTGCCAACTTTTCTTAACATCAGAGCAGTGCGACGACTGTGGTGTATTGTTACGGATCGGTTCCGACCAGAGCTTCAGCCAGGCACCGATGGCGAGCCGTGTCGTGGCAGCGTAGCTGGTGACTGCTGCCGTGCGCAGAGTTCCTCCGTTCCGATGGCGAGAAGCCGGAGGCCAAACTTAAAAACTGTTTATTGCACGACTGAGTGAATAGCATAAAGTTACAGGAGACAAAGCTGCGACAAAAAGGGGAACACGGATTCTCAATTCGGCCGAGTAACACTCTGAAGCTCTGTTTTTGAGGCGCCGATGCTCGCGCGTAGGAAAATTTGAGGAGAAAACCACGGCGGTCAAAGTTATGCGCAACGCATCCCAGGGTGTTTTAACGGCCTTCAAACACAATATACACAATATAGCCACTGTCCGTGGAGAGGCTGGTTGCATGCGAGCGCACATCTATGAGCACAATCGAAGGCGGTTTCCTGAGCCTCAGGGACTGAACCAACTTATTCTCAATTACAACAGGGAAGTACCCTCAAGAGCTTTGGTGAAACGGCTCTTCAACCTTGCCAACTACATGTTGACGAAAAAACAGGTTTGTCTATCCGACACCAACATCGAGATGCAACTCTTGCTGAGTTCAAAAAAAAAGGGCTCTTCTAAGTTCCAAAAAATGTTCTGGACAATTTTCCCCCTTTGATTAAATAAATGCGTATGTATTGTTCGTTTCGATGCGGTATTTTGTGCAAGACATTTCTTTTCAGGCGTGTGAGTAAATTTCTGATGGAAGTGAAAAGCAAAAGCGCGGTGTGTACGAGATTTCGGCGCACGTTAAAGATCCCAAGGTGGTCAAAATTAATCTGGAGCCCTCCACTACGGCGCGCCTCGTCGCCTGCGTTGCGTCAGCGCGTTAAACCTTACAATCAATCAATCAATCAATCAATCAATCAATCAATCAATCAATCAATCAATCAATCAATCAATCAATCAATCAATCAATCATCAATCATTTTTTCTTCATCTGAAACGCACTATCATGACTGCGCATTTGAAGACCAAAGGGGAATGCGCCATGTATGTTGCACTTGTTACAGACGAGCACCACATCTGAACTTAGGCAGATCTGGAATGCGTCCGCTGCTCCCTGGAAAAAATTAGCCTAAGAGCCTTTCGTTGGATTGTTTTTATTCCGTGTAATCTGTTGCCTTTGGTAATCATATTCGTATAATATACGTAGTTCGATGTGAGTGTAAGAATAATACTGCTCGCGTCATTTCGCCTCAGGATTATCTGACACTGTATTTTAATTTAGACATTATATTTAACGTTAATGTAGCGACTCGTTACAATGTTCTAAGTGTAACTGGAACTGTTCCTTTCTCAATATAGGAACTTGTAACAGCAACTCGTTTCAAAATTGGGAAGGAACAAAGAATGAGCGTTCGTTCCTATTTTAAAGCAACGTGTACAACACTGTTTCCACGTAACCAGGCGGAGGGAGGTGCGGCCCGGTGCCGCTGGCGTTGCTTTCGCACAGCGGCCGTTTTTAGTTCTTCAGCCCCCCGTTTCAAACGGGTAGGTCAGTGGGAGTGGCATAGGCGGAGAGTTTTCATTTCCAGTGGTGGGGCTCGGCCCCCCTTGACTTGCAGCTCATTATGATGAGGTCCAAAAGCATCCACCATCATACATACATACATACATACATACAGGCATACATACATACATACAAACGCCCATACATACATACATACATACATACATACATACATACATACATACGTACTACATACATACATACATACATACATACATACATACATACATACGTACATACATACATACACAGAACTAAGAGTTGGCAGTCAAGAAAACCTCGGAAAGCAAAGGGGAGGATGTGGTAGGTTATTGAAACAGATAAAGAGTTTGGAAAGAAAGAAAGAAAGTGGAGAAAAAATGCCGCCAGGTGGGATCCGAACCCCGACCTCCAGAATACCGATCTTTTGCGATCCTGGTGTAATACCGGTCTGTTGCGATAATCGCACCAGACCGGTGCGATTGGCTGGGTGCGTTGGTGGAGAACATCTATGCGGAGGAAAATTACCCACCAGAGTGGCTGCACCTGTTGCACGCGCGTGTCTGCTTGCTGAAGTTTTGGCGGCTGCTTTATTGTAGCTCTTGTGGTGTTATTCTTCTTGGATAACTGCTAACTTTTGTATTGCATAATAACCGCAAGTTTTTCATGCAGAAAAGAAACAAATGTGGCATGGACGAGTGCTCTGAAGCACTAGATGCAGTACATCGTAGCAGGAGGTTCGAATCTCCGGTTGAATTTGTTTTTTTGGGGGGGTTGGGGGGGGGACTTTATTTCTTTTTGTATAGGTAATGTTTATCTACTGCGTTCAGCATTTTGCGCTGCAATCGTCATTGCCTTATGAGCGAGTTTAAAGACTACATGCAGACAGACACTGACGCGCTGACGAGTTTTCGTTGGCGTGGTGTTGACATATCACCGGAAGCTTGGAGTGCCGAATCCGCTGACTGCCGGCCTCGTGCGAACGCGCCTCTTAAGACACAGAGACGAGCAAGTCAAGCTCCGAATTTGAGGGAGAAGCTGAGCGTCTCCGATGCTGCGGAGGGCGTGCAGTCTTTGCGAACGCGTCATCTAGTACACGTTACGACTTTAAGCGCGTCTGGTATCCTTATCTGACCTATAATGCCGCCGACACGACAACGACATCCACAAACGATAACGTTAGTCGCCAAGCATGTTGCTGCGGGGAACAAACACCGAAACTGGTTTGAACGACTCTCCAAAAATAAACAACAACTACATTCTGATACATGTGTTTGTTGCCAGTAGTCGTAGAGCTACTTCTAAAACAATAACATTGACAGACAATCATCTGCGTATACATAAAGTTTAAAATCATGGGTATCGTTCAAGCACATCGCGTAACGTTTCCTGTGAAACGAAGTTGTCTTGAAATACAACTGGACACTGTTTAGTGTGCTAAATTTCATGCGTACGCAATTGCGCTTTTGTCAGTGCTATTTTTTTCTTAGGAAAAACATTAGTGCTGTTGGCATGAAGTGAAATTCTAAGAATGTAGTTTTGGGGTTCATTTCGTGGAAGTTCGAGACAGTTTCGGTTTCAGTTCCGCCGTGCAATACGTAGATGGTTTCTGACGTTATCTGTAATCACGCATTGGTCATACTTCAGAAATCTACATGATCCGCAATTCACATGTTCTTGACTGCAGAAATGGGCCGCATAAACTTACTTGCGCCGCTTCAAGCTAACAAGTATCGTTTCATGCAGTAAGGCCGAGCCGAGGTGGACGCAGTGGCTGAACTCCGGTGCTCCACTTCATCGGAGATGGTGAACCGCGGGGCGTCTCTCCCGCAGCTAGTGATCACACCTACACGCCTTTTCTCCGTACCATCCGTCACATCGTCGGCGAATCAGCCGATTAAACACATTCGGCCAATAAAAAAAGGCCTCTACTTCTAGATTTGAACCCGCACAGTGGATGCCAACGCTTCGTGATTCATCAAATTACGCTTCGGTAACATGCAAGAAGGCTTACAAATAACAATTAGATATGTTAAGGTTCACCTCCGTCATATCGGACATCTGCGACATGTTTTTAGCGGTAAAAATAGGCGAACACAAGAAAGAAGACGGGACAGGATCTTCCAACATTGCATCGGACATTGCTGTTTACTTGTTGTTTTACTTGTTAGTCGCTGATGGTAGATCTATCTTCTCTTCCCAATTACCCCATCCTTTTCCTGCCCAAAACACCTTTCTACCACTACCTCAACCCATATTTCTAATCCCTCCGCTTCCTTTTCTTTCACCCGTGGAAGTGACCACCTTCCAACATACCTGAGGATCGAGGGCTTTGATGGTTTTCTTCCTGGGAAAACCATTCGACGAATAGACTGGAAGAGGTTTAAATCTCGCATGGAAGATCTCTGCTGCGAAGGGCTCTCCTCGACTTTTGAAAGTGCCGTAACCAGCACTGCGCAAGATTCCATGCGTTCTTTCCGGGTACATCCCAAGCTTTGACGAAGTGCTAGAACATCTCAGAGCTATTCATCGTCGTGCAGAACGAAGATACAGGCGCACTAAGTCTATTCATGACCTTCGGGAGGCCCGACGTACACAGAAAAAAATTCAACGTCGCATCGTACAAGCACAGCGCTGGAAATCGTTCTGCGAGAAACTTGATCCTCGGAAACCTCTATCTAACATCTGGAACACTGTCAGGGGCCTTAGAACAACAACACAGCAAAGTCGGCCTTTCAGTGCTTTGGCGCTTCATCAGAAACGCCGAGAGGTCGACGTAGCGGAGGACTTTTGCTGAAGAATCGCCAATGGTCCAGCTTCGACCAGCCAAGCGGACATACGCGTCGTCGCCGTATCACGCGACTCCTACATGGACGTCCCATTTTCAATGGAAGAGCTCGATGCGGCGTTACATCTGTGCCGAAGTAGATCTTCACCAGGACCAGACGGAGTGACGTACGCCGCCCTGCGCCACCTCGGCCAAGAAGCCCGTCACACTCTTTTGTATCGGCTGAACCAGTCATGGCAAGATGGTTTGGTCCCTGAGGATTGGAAGGCTAACCGCCTGGTCCCAGTTCTTAAAGCAAGCAAGTCTCCCTTTGACCCGGCATCATATCGTCCTATAGCCCTTGCAAGCTGCATTGGAAAATTAATGGAACGGATGGTTTTAGGTCGTTTGGAATGGTACCTTGAGCACCGTAAAATTTACCCCCATGCTATGACTGGATTCCGACGCGGACGTTCATCCATCGACAACGTAATTGACCTTGTCACATCGGTACAGCACAACAAATCACTCAAACTTTTGTCAGCCGCTTTGTTTCTAGACATAAAAGGAGCGTACGATAATGTAATACATGACGCCGTTCTGGGCGGCCTACAAGATGCAGGAGTCGGTGGACGGACATTTAGATGGATCCAAAGCTTTCTATCAGGAAGATATTTTTTCGTTGAGACTTCAGATGGCCCAACATCACAGCACTTTGTTTCTCGTGGAGTCCCGCAAGGAAGTGTGCTTAGCCCTACATTGTTTAACCTCACGTTGATAGGACTCACTACCGCATTACCAACCAACGCCCACCTCTTTATCTATGCTGATGACATCTGCATTTGGGCATCAGGAGTTTCACGCCCTCAGATTCGGGCCCGACTTCAGAAAGCCGCAACACTAACATCTTTGCTCCTGCATCGAAAAGGCCTGGAAATATCTCCGGAGAAATGTGCACTGGTTGCTTTCACCCGCAAAAAAATGTCGCAGTATAAGATATCTTTAAATGGACAACATATTCCTTACGTCAAAAGTCACCGTTTTCTGGGAGTTATCGTGGACCGGGATTTATCATGGACTCCTCAAGTTTCATACCTGAAAAAAAAGGCTAACTGCAGTGGTCCAGCTATTCAAGTTTCTGGCCGGAAAGACGTGGGGTGTCTCCGTGCACTCAATGTTACGCCTATACGATGCCCGGTTTCTCGGTGTTTTGCGTTACAGCCTGCCTGTATTAACCAACACATGTAAAACCAACCTACAGGCAATTCAGGCCATACAGGCCCATGGGGTCTTCGTACATGTCTCGGTCTCCCGCGTTGCGTCTCAACTGTGGCCACAATTTGCGTTGCAAGGGATCACCCGATCACAACCCACATGACAGTGGAGACACTGAGGGCACACATTAGGCAACTCACCCGGTTGCCCCACCACCACCTTGCATCCCTGCCTTCAACACGACCGCAGGCATCTTTTTGTAAGGTGGTTGCCGCTCACAGTGGGAGCTTGCCATCGAGCTATACACCTCCGTCTCGGCCTTCGTCGCCACTTTGGTGCCTGTCACAGCCACAACTGCACTTAAACATCCCGGGAATAAAAAAGAAAGCGGACCTTCCACCTAGCGGTCTTCAACAGCTATCCCTACTCTTTCTACATGAGGCATACAGAGACCGGGTCCATGTCCACATGGATGGGTCGGTCACCACGTCCAGTTCTGCCGGCGCTGTTATGATACCACAGAAGTCGACCAAAATTCATTTTAAGCTTTCAAACTCGACGACGTCAACCGCTTCTGAGGGAGGCCCTTCTATTCATCCAGCGGGAATCACCAGAAAAATGGGTTGTGCTATGCGGCTCGAGGTCTGCCCTTCAGTGCATCCAATCTGCCCTCCGCCGCGGCCCATACGAACAACTTGTGGCTGAAATCCGGTGCTTATATGACACATTAGTCAGGCATAGACATGATATCGTTTTCCAGTGGCTCCCAAGCCACTGCGGCATTACTGGGAACGAACAGGCGGATAGAGCGGCTCATGGCGCCCACACAAGTGCAAGATTGACCCGCATCCCTCTATCACGCACTGATGCAGCAAGGTCGCTGCGGTCCATTGCCCGGGAAGTCAATACACCCGAGTTCTCCAACGCTCGTCTTTACTCGCTGGACCCAGATTTGCAGCGCCACCTACCTAATAACGTGCCACGCTCGGACGTCACCTTACTTTGTCGCCTGTGGCTAGGTGTTGCCTTCACCGGTGCTTACTCTTACACCATTGGAATGGCCAACAGCCCTGCTTGTGATGCGTGCGCCACCGACGAGACGATTGAACACCTTCTGTGCCATTGTGACCGCTTCATAATGCCGAGGCAACAGCTCTCCACCACACTTCGCCGACTCGACGACCTCCCCTTTACAGCGCAGACAATTTTGTGCCAAAGGCGTTGTCCGACACAGGCCGAAAAGGCTATAAAAGCCCTACTGCTCTTTTTGAAGGACACGGGCCTGTATGAACGATTGTAGGGACATTACTATAGTCAGTGCCCTTAGTTCGCCCATTTTATCAGTGGACCGTATTAGTTTTGTGCATTTTTGGTTGTGTGCGTTGTTTGTACCGCCTTTATAGTTGCCTGGTCACGGCTTGTGGTTTTTTCTACTTTTCTTTCTCTCATTTTCTCCTTTAATATGTACCGCTGTCCTTTCTTTCCCTTTCATTTCCCGTATCCTCTCCCCCCTGAGTAGGGTAGCCAACCGGACAGTATTCTGGTTAACCTCCCAGCCTTTCCTGTACTATTCCTTCCTTCCTGCGATACATGTGTGGTGCAGGCTGGGAACCTCTTTCCCTCTCACACTCACTTGTTGGATTGTAGTACTTTGAGCTGCTAAGCTGAGCATTCATTGAATAACGTTTGTGCAGTATAGGCGTTACCCTAGCCCCCGCAAATATCTGCTGAGCAGCTACTACGCTTTTTTCTGGCAGGATTATCGAACGGAAATGTGTGGTCGTGCTGAAGACCGGTCTGGTGCTCCACCCTGGGAAATGGTTTCACGGTTAACGAAAAAAAATTTCAGTTGGTTTGATTTCCTTATTCGCTTTTTATTTGTTTTAGATTTTCTGCAGGTTTACCCGTCGCACAGGCATCTGCAGCTTACGGCGAAACGTTGTACGTCAATTATATGAAACAATACTTGCTCGCTAAAAACGGTCATCATCATCAGCATCGTCATCATCATCATCATCATCATCATTGGCCTACTCAGGTCCACTTCAGGACAAAGCTAGGCCTCTCCCATTGGCCTCCAACCGCTCCTGTCCTGTGCTGCTCGAGTCCACAGTTTACCCCCGAATTTCTTTATTTCATCCGGTTTATCCGGTCCGTCTCTGAAGTCAAAAACATGTGACGAGGGGTTCATGGTGACTCCTGAAGTATGGCTAATGCACTATCACAGATATCGTTGGAAAATATGGGCGTGTTTCACGGTGAAACCAAAACCGAAACTAGATCGAACTCTCCGAAAATAAACCACAATAACTTTATTCCGGCACATACTTGTTAGAATCGCACTAAAATATTTCCTAACAAAAAAACATTCTTTACACAAACGTAGGTGCGCATGCATAAACTCTACAATCCTGGCCGTTGTCTATTACATCACAAGAAGGGTTTGCTTCATTTCCCGTTACTGCTGCAGTTGTTGTGGCCGCCGCGGACCTCGCAGGGTATTTTTTTTTATTTCGGACTTTAAAAATTAAATACTGTATTAGCGACTGCACAAACGAAGAAAACCATGTTTATCTGCGCCCGTCTATGCAATGCAAACACAATCACAAATAAAACAAATAGACAGAAGCGGTTGCTTGCTACTCAGTAACCAATTAGATCGGGTGTGTAATATTCTTAAAATTCCAACTTGATTTTTTTTTCTTGCCGTGTGCAATGTTCACAGTACTCTTTGTGGGCTCCACTATCACCAAGCCGCTCCATGATTGGCGAAAAAGGGAGAAAGTCACACATTGGTGTGACGACTCGGCGCGGAGCTCAGAATAGTGTAACGGTATTGCTGGCTTTGCAAACATTTATATTAGAAATGCATTTATATAATAATCTAATTTTAAACCATTTTATGTCTAGAATATGGCAGCTCAGTGCATGAATAAAGTACTGCACTGGTGGACATGAAGTTTGGGCTTGGTTCCTGGCGATGACAGTCGCTTTTCCTATATAAAGTAAAAACAAGGCAACAGAATGATAAAGTACCATAAGCAAAGACGTATATGTACCTCAAGTATTGAGCATGTTCAAATCAATTAGGCGTCATAAATTGGTCCATAGCCCCTCCCACCCTCCCACGGCTGTCCGCAAAGCCTCACAGTATCTTTTACTCGGAAATTTCCAGTTTCAACTCAATGATAACAATATGAACATGTTTTTCATCCTCGGATCACTTTTCGCCTTCCGCCCATGTAATACACTACAACTGTAAAATAATGGACAGTTCTGTTTGAAGCTACGGAGCGAAAAAGTTACAGGGCTGGTTGCCGATGCTGAACCCATTCAGCTGTCTCTCGAGGTGCTTTTGTCTGCACGTTAAATCCCGTCAAGCTTAACTTGAATCAAGTTTTTTAGTGCACCGGCCAACTCAATAGGATGGATCATGCGTTGATTTCAAGGAAAATGGCAAGCGCAAGAAGTTTGTTTTTCTAGCCTACGGGTAATTATCCAAATATGATTATCTGACGACAACCTTCACGTGTATTTAGTGATGCTACCACTCTGTGTGTGAGGAACCCAACGGATTAGATCCTGACGAATTGCAGTACTCAAAACAAAACTTTATTGTTTGTTTTATTGACAGACGATATTGCTGAAATTGACCAGTACATCACGGGACAATACGCTCACGTTTGTGCTGCTGAGCCCGAGGTCGCGGGTTCGATTTATGGCCGCGGCAGCCGTTTTTCAGATGCAGGCGAAAAACGAAAACACCCGTGCGTTCAAGATTTCGGCTCAGGTTAAAGTTCCCAGGTGGTTAAAATTAATCCGGAGCCCTCCACTACGGCGCGCCTCATCGCCTTTGTAGCCTCGGCGCTATTAACCCCAGAGTCATCAATCAAGTCAATCAATCAATCAATCAATCAATCATCAATCAATCAATCAATCAATCAATCAATCAATCAATCAATCAAGCAATCAATCAATCAATCAATCAATACGCTCACGTGCAACAGGTTACATGGACGCAAAACTGAGTCCTGCATGAACAAGAATAACAATATTGTCAAAAAGGGTAGTTAAATTTGCTGGGGTAAAATTTAATAAAACTGATTCAAACCAATCGCTGTCCGCTTTATCCAAATGAGCGCACTAAACTTATCTCATTGTTGGACCTTTCATCTCGGTGGATCTTTCATCTCGATGGACATTCAGGCTCGATTGGACCTTCAGACTCGGTGGATCTTTCGTCTCGTTGGACATTCAGGCTCGATTGGACCTTCGACTGGGATGTTTTCGTCTCGTTGGACATCAGGCTCGATTGGACCTTTCGTCGCGTTGGAAATTCAGGCTCACTGATTACGTGACGAATTGGACCTTTCGACTCGTTGGATCTTTCGTCTCGTTGGACATTCAGGCCACAAGCGTCTCGGAGGTAATAGAGGCTCAACAGACGGCCTAGGTGGCGCGCCTCTCGTCGTCACGGGGCGGCAGGCGCATCCTGGAATCAATTGGCTGTGGCCCAATGACGGTAAATGAACCTAAAGTGTCGATTTCACCGTCCGTAAGGGATACATTTAGGGTAGACCCCTTTCCAAGAAATGTACTTCCACAATACAATGTAGGGCGCCGCAAGGCTCGGGCTCGATCTCTATTGAACTCTGTCGCGGTATGTAGTCCTGAGCTCGCGATTTTTGTAGACGCGGCTCAGTACGGCCGCTCGGATTGCTTTGTGGCGGTCGCCGTAGACCGCCGGGGCGGGATGCTCAACTCTGCCTCCGTCAGGAAGGTCTCCGTGGCGGTGGCCGAGCAGGTCGCCATCGCCTTGGCCATGAAGGATCCACTGAGTCCGAATATCTCTACGGACTCGCGGGCTGCGGTTCGAGCTTTTGCCTCGGGATCGATCTCGCGGGAGGCTGCGGCAATCCTTGGTCGTGAGGGGGCCGCTGGACATCACACAATCAAATGGTTCCCGGCCCATATAGGGCCAACGTCCATCCCGACGTTCCCAACGCCAACGAGTTGGCCCATGACCGTGCGCGAGGATTATCTGACCGCAGCGGTCCCGGCGGGAGGTTCAGGGATCCCCTTCTGACATTTCGCGAGGTCGTAAGTCACTATCTTTTCTCGATCTACCCGCCCCCTCATCCAACGCTTACTCGGTCTGAGTCGTCGGTCTTGAGAATGCTCCAGACGGGGTCCTTCCCTTCGTGGGGTAGGCTTAGTCATTTTGCGCCCAACATTGACCCGCGCTGTCCTGACTGCGGAGAGGCGTATTGTTCATTAGATCACATGCTGTGGTAATGCCCTGCCATACGCGACGCTGTGTTTACGTACAAACAGGATTGGGAGGAAGCCCTCAAAAGTGGCGACCTCTCCGTCCAACTCCTGGCCGTCCAGAGGGCCTGCGAAAGGGCGGAGGGCCACGGCCTTCCTGTCCCTACGTGGCAGCGGCCCGCAACTACAGCCCCAGCGTAGTTCCTCAGGACCAAAATAAAAGTTCTTTGTCTATCTGTCTGTCTGTCTGTCTGTCTGTCTGTCTGTCTCCACCGTACGGCATCGCGGCTGGCATCGAGTCACCCGGCCTGGAACAGTGGAACGCGGTAAATTTAAATTGACTTGAGCAAACCTTCAGCGTGTTATCTTGGGAGGAACGAGATGGGAGAGGAACGGCATGAGAGCTGAGCGGGAAAGAAGTGTTGACATGGCAGGGTGCCACATGACTATCGTCTTTTGTTGACATTTGCAACGGAAGGAGCAGATACGCGGACATTTTTTGTTTGAAGTTTGCAGTAAGATAAGTGTCACTTCAACAGGGAAAAAACCTGTGTTTTGTCTTTGTAACCCCTTTTGCACCACTGCAGCTTGGTGGTGCTATAGTTGAATAAATAGGTGGACCTAGTGAAAGCGTTGTGGCCTTTAATGGGACCCAGAAAAGCCTTTTGTAAAAGTTACAAAAGGCCTGTATTGTCGCGTAGTACCAATACAGCGCTGCAATGCCGTTGGAATTATTGATCTGCATTCAGTATTAGCTGCGCGAGAAGCAATTAAGTGCACCTCTCCCCCCTTGCCGATCGATTCCTCCTCCCTCTCTGCTTCTTTAAAAGCAGCTGGAAACACTTGGGAATAGCCCCGTGACATCGCCACGCTCGACTTCCGTTCTTTGCTAGCTACATTCCTGTGCCTAGGCACGCGTCAATCGCTGCGGACCCGTATTTGCCTCGGGATCGCGCAGGAAGGAGGAAAAGCAACCGGAAGCCAATGGCAGTGACGTTGCCGGCAGCCGACCTCACCGGCGATTGCGCTAATCAGTGGGGCGGCTCGCCGTTGCATCAGCCGCGATCGACGTTGCGTCAACCGCGACCGGCGTTACGTTAGCCGCGGTCGGTGTTACGTCAGCCGCGGTCGGCTCGCTGCGGCGTCGCGCTGATCGGCTGATAAAGGCGGTCTTCAAAAATCGTTTACAAATTATCCGTACAACGTATGGGGCTCACACTTCGCTCGAAAATCCCCGGTTATGTGTTCTACCACCTGAATGCATTTGATTGCCACCTTCACAAAGCTTTTCTGGGTACCAGAGTTCTTCAATGTGCACCACTTGCGAAACTCCGCTTCAGAATTCGGGTGTCGCGGGCCCTCCTGCTTTGTTGAAGGGGAGGGGCAAGTGCACTGGCGCTGCACCTAGAGCACAGAAAACCGGATGTTGCTAAATCTTCATTAGTAACAGAACCTATTCAAATAAAGCCTGATTTTTCAAACTAGAAAACTCGAATTATGTAATGGGAATTAAGTTTTCATGGTTTATTTCTTTGTGACTTGCGGCAGCAGCCGTAAGCGTTTGGGTAGGGTGGCTAGAATGGGAAGGTGTGATGACCGGCCAGGAAAAGCTGGCCCCCGTTCGCGTGAATGCCGCGCGGCGGCGCTGTCGTCAGGGGCGCCGTCAGCTCGCGCGGCCGTTCTGGCCGTTCTCCTTGCTACGCGTCTCTGCCACGACCCGGCGGAGACGCGTTACTGAGCTCTGGAAATTGTAGCTAATACCGCAGTTCCTTAGACAAGGCAAGGCTTGTGTTGCGCTACCGCTAACATGGGGTTTGCGATACGGCTAAATACATCCGAGTTTTAAGCTGCCAGAAAGCAAGCAGGCGTTTGAGAAATGCCACATTAAAGCCGCTGAGCGGGAGCTTATGTGGGGCACAGGGCTTTTTGCAGGGTTTATGTGAAATATTGTTTTTTTTTTCTTCGAGGTGAGCGCTATATTAATTGCTAGGATCACGCGGCATGTTTATTCTAGCCACTCGTATTTTTTGTTGGTGGTGGTGGTGGGCGTAATTACGTACGAAAGTAGATAACTTCGTTTACACCAGCCAAATCAACATGAAATTGTGGCATACGTTCTAATGCAACGTCCTGGAGTCATTTCATTCCCAATGTAGTTCGAAAACCAAACAAAAAGATGCAACATGTTCCTAGCCGAGCAAACTTTATTGCGTGGAGCAGAATGCAGTTCGGTTCTGCTGCTTCTTTCACGTTACGGCAAGCTTTTTTTTTTTTTTCCTTTGCTCTCGTTTCTTTTGTAATCAAAATGCAAATAAAATGAACGATGTTTAGCACACAATAAGCGCTGCTGCTTCAGCTGTGGAGGAGCATTGTTTAAAATAGTACATTCAAAACTCGATCTAACGAACAAATTCTGATTAATGCTTTTATGAACACGAACTAACGAAACAGATTCCCCACAACTTCTCGATTTAACGAAGAATTTCGAGCAACAGACATAGATCTAATAATGAGAAATTTCGAATGGGTTCGGACAGAACACCACGAAGATGATTACGCCACGTCAGAAAAAAGAGGCATTTGTTTTCACGGAACTATATACGTGATAAATTACTCAACAATCCCGTGGTGCATGGCGTCCTGGCCAGCACGCTTCCCACAATCTTGAAGGGAAATGACGCCATCATCCATGTCAATTCTTCTGGAATTGCGTCGAAGAAAAATAACCTCAAGGACACATATATCCTGCACGAGAAACTGGAGGAAGCCCTGTTTACGTGGTTCAAGGATATGAAAGCCAAGAACGGTCCGATCAGCGGGGAGGTGGCACAGAACGCGCTGTGTTTCGCGTGACTGCTGGGGTGCGATGACTTCAAGGCAAGCCCCAGCTGGCTAATTATTTTCACCGTGCACTTTTAGTGCATCGATTAATTATCGTCAAGCGAGCACCGTAGCCGCCACAATTACAATCTCATGGTAGCTGCTGGGATGCGACTCCCTTTAGACATGGAATTTATGAAATCAACTGCTTGTGAAATGACAGTCCCGATTTTACGAAATTCCCGATTTAACTGTATGACATGCTATAACTATTCATGTGCGTCAAAGCGCTTTGCGCAAACAGCCCAATTGTCCTGAAGCGTCTTGTTGGCCTTCGGAATAGCACGCGACCACTTCAAAATCAGGTCTTGACACGCGGGTGCACGAAAGAGGGACACTTTTTCGGAACAAGATTTGTATCCGAAATTGCACCCTAGCACGAAGCACCATCTCTAAGTTTTTCTTTGAAATAAGGCATATTCGCCACCGCACAGCAGTGCAGTCATACACAAAATATGCAATAATCTGCAGCAAAACACACAGCGACTATTCCTACCCGCCGCGGTGGCTCAGTGGCTAAGGCGTGGCGCTGCTGAGCACAAGGTCGCGGGTTCGACTCCTGGCCGCCGCGGCCGCTTTTCTGATGGAAGCGAAAAGCAAAAACGCCCGTGTGTACGAGATTTCGGCGCACGTTAAAGATCCCCAGGTGGTCAAAATTAATCCGGAGCCCTCCACTACCGCGCGCCTCATCGCGTGCGTTGTGTAGGCGGCTTAAACTTTACAATTAAACAGCGACTAGTCCGCGCCCAGGCGCTGATACAGAGGCTCCGCTGGACCCGGCTTTCCCCTGCGAAACCCCCTGACGTGCGGCCCCTTTTGGGGGCAATCAGGGGCTCTACCTAGGCACGAAACCGGAGGGAACAGAACCTTTTTCCGCAAACGCCTGTATGTAATGGAACACTTTCGTTTATTTTTAGCCACCCTAAGTTTGGGTACTACTTGCAGCTTTGTGCTGACAGACAACAAGCTGTCAACTTGCCCCGTGCTTGCCCCAGCGCAGGAGGCACTGCGGACCGGCTTTTGGGCTTAGGGGCAGTTTCGCAACTGGTACCAGTCGCCTCCCAACAGGGCCCAACAATGCTCGGTGTAGCGGCATTCGTAATGTTTGACACATAAGTTGGGGATCTTTGACCACGCGACTCTGTCGCAAATTTCAAACGCACCGTTCGCCGAGTGAAGGTATGATAAGGTCCCGTTTGATTGTGCGTGCATGGGTGATAGAGAAAAGTTTTATAAAACTTATATTGTATTATGGTGCAGTAATTCCTTACGAGAAGTCCCCAACGTTACTAACATGGGCGCTGGTGTTGAGTAGGGCCTTCGTGGCCGGTTCAGTTTGAATTTACCGCCATAGAGTACAATCGAGTTTCATCGAACAATTACGCTGTTAAAATAAAATGAACACCACCACGTATTCTTTATTTAAGTTAATAAAAAAAATTGGTACAGCTTCCTTTGCGAAACTGCAAACAGAGCTTGCAAATATTATGATTGCACGAATAAAATATATGAAAGGTCGGTGGCGCCCTCTGTTCAGACGCGTTTGTTTGCAATGCACTGAAAAGTTGTCTCCATATTGGCAGGCCAACAAAACCTTGCATGGCGCTTTGTTGATGCTTGTCGATCCGTTGGGTTGAGTCCCTTTGTTTAGTCCACCGTTGCGCTAGCGAGCGCTCGTTTAACACCTCGTTCAGACTTACCACCGTCAGGTATAACCGAGGCACCAAAACAGAGCGCAATGGCGGCCTCGTCGTCTCTGGCTTGCTCTATTCGGGGCTGCGTGAACGAGTTCGGCGTAACCGACTCGTCGCACCTTCTTTACGTCTGCACGCTGGACGACATCCAGTGCAAGTCGTGGCTGGGCGTGATACCGAAGGCCTCGCTGAAGCCGCTTCACGATAAGCTCTGCGTCTGCTCTTTGCATTTCGCCGGCGGGTCCGGGGCCGCCACCGACGCCCTGCCGACCATCTTCCCGCCCGTGCCTGGCAGCTCCGAGGAGATGATTACCGACGAACCAACCGTCCCGGGACCTGCAATTAAAATCAAGGAAGAGCCCATTGACGTAAGTGTTTGTAACAGCGCGATTTAGGTATTGGCGGGCTTTTTTTGCTGGGCCGCGGAAAACGATGCGCTTGTGGGCTCGCGAACGCTGCTGACCGCGTGCTCTCGTGAACGCATTCGACAGAAGAGTCTGGCAGGAGCGCAACAAACAAAGAAAACAACGAAACAGTTTGTGTCACAGTTTTGAAGCTGCTCTAAATGCGCGACTTGTCGCAGTGCGGGTGACAGGAGTACCCGTTGTTAGGATTGTCACAAGCTGACGAGTTGACCGTCTTAGAATGTGTAAAAATGTCACCCGAGTAGCCGATAGAGAGCAAACGCAGTTAGTTTTAGCGCGTACCCCAGTAAAGTGACATATGTATTGAATTAATGATGGCGTCGTATTTAGGTTGAATTGACATGGCGTCACTTGGGAATACCTGTTTCGCGTTTGTTTTGGTTGACAGTGGGTTTTCGTGCTAGCCAGTAAAGTGTAGCGCAGAGGTCCGCGAGCGTGTTTTGTTTAAAGGGGCCTTGGCAAAATACAAGTTTGGTTCATTAGAAAGACCGCTGTTTTTCCAATTTTGTCGAAAATTTCGAACAAATGGTGGATATATTTGATGCCGACTCCCTGGCCACTGTCCGGCAACTTTTCAATGACGTCACAGAATCTTGTTCGTGCGATTGGCGGCGTCGGACGAACTAACCCATCGGCAAGAAACGGGACTGGACGACTGTCGTAGGGCGCCTATTTCGCATTACTAGAATGCTAACGTGCAGTTTAGACATGTTAATTAAGTTTTAAAAAAAAAACTTTGCCCATATGACGTTCCTCCTGACACTTCACTAAAGCGCGAAATTTGAAAGTTACGAAATACTTTTTGCGTTTTTTCGGTTAAACAAGCGTCTTTCGTTGCTGGAATGAGGTATTATTATAAGCCTAGTTCTTGCAAATTAAAGTTGCATTTTTTTCTCTTAATGGCCCCTTTGAACGCAGTCTTTGCGGTGCTAATTTCTGCATAAGCAGTATAAAATTAAGCTAAAAGCTATGCCTTGGCCAATGGAACGTATTAGTTAAAACAAGTGAATTCAACGGGTGTGGTTGGCATGGAACATGAAGTGGTGGGGATGTGGGCGTTACTTTAATCAGGACAAACATTTGAATGTTGGGGGACGCAAAGAGCGGTGAGTGGTTGAGAAAGTGTGCTTTAGCAATAATTGGCACGTTGGAGTAACACCCATGCCAGTTGTAACGCTAACTTCGGTGAATTAAGCGACACAAGGAGAAATGGAAGAAAGGATTGCAGCCGTCAAGCTACTTTCGTGCGCTGAACTTGTGATGCTACGAGTTTTTTTTTTTGTGAGGTCTGATCCGAAGAAAAGCAATGGAATGGTGGAATAGTTGTGTGGGTTCGCAGCTAGAACTTGTAGTGTGTCAGTTAAAAAATATTTTGTTGCACTGAGATAGCTGTGGCGACCGACTGACTGCATGGGTGTTCATTTCTCAAAGGGTCAGCCAGCAAAAAAAAAAAAAATAAATAAAAGCAGGAACTTGGTGCCTGCAGGCTACTGGTGAGAAAAAGACCTTGAGCCGGGCAGGTGCACCAAGAGCTTATATGCCATTTGAGAGACCACTGTGTACAGGCCTGCGAGCAGCGTGTGTTCCGAGCAGTATGTGTTCCGTTTCTTCCATAAATAACAGTTCAATTCCGGTTAAGCTCACGAACTTCAAAATAATGGTTGGTAAAGCTTCATATCGGTTTGGTTGGTGATACATAGCAAGAAAAATTGAGAAATCAGTTTCCGCTGTGTTGAGGCACCACTTGCATACAAGTGGAGCTTAATTTCTAGCTGGTTTCATTGAGTGGGCAGTTGTAATCTCCCGTTTTCGCGGCAATCTCCGCACGTTGCTGTAATCGGTAATCGTGCCAAACATTGCAGTTTCTTTTTATTCTTGATAGTTATATCGTATTGTCTTTGTTCATGTATGGCGCCCCCTTGAACAATGCCTTGGGGTATGGAGGTGTCGATAAATAGAAAAAATAAATACATGAGTCAGTGAAAAAGAAATGATTATTTTAAAAATAATTAAATAACCATGGCCATGATGTGTGCTTTGCAGCGCCGTGGGCGACATTCACGCAGAGAGCCAAGCACTGGCTGTCGCTACAGACAGTGTTCTACAGAATTCTAGAATGCGGTAAAAGACCGAGAGAGTAAGGAAGCATGCAGCAAGCCTACTGAAGGAAAGATGGCGCCGGTGAAACAAAATGCAATTTTATATGCCGCCAAACCGGCAGCAGTCTTCCACCTTGGGGCATCGAAGTTGGAGGGAATGCTGAAATACATGAACTTTCCACTTGAACCAAAAACCGAAACAAAAAACAATTCTTGTTCTATAGTCCTGAACTAATTAATGTTTCAGTTACATTTTCGCTCCTGCCAAAAATATCTCCCCCCCCCTCCAGTTCCTGTTTTCGTTTTGATCCGACACCCTGTTTGCAAGGAGTAAGGTCTGCAGTGCACTTTGAGTGGAAGGAATGCAGCCATGCTTCTCGGCATAGTTGAACACCTACAGTGCGATAACATAAAGGAAGTCAACATGAATCAAATGTGAATGCCACAAGTGACTTTACAGGCGGCAGCGGGGACACAGAGGGGCCTTCTGAACAGCGCCACTGCCGAAAGAGTAGCAAAGGCAGAACAAAGCCCATGGCTATGCCATTACTCGGCATAGGGTTACCACTGTGAAGCACTGCGCCAGGTTTTACGAGGTTTGATCAATGGTGGTTTTTTCCTCTGGTTTCCTCGTGATACCGTTGAGTCACTGTATTGAGTGCCTGTTTTTGGCCATGCTTCCTAGTTTATGGCGGGGATATGCAGTAATTGTACTATAATCTGAAATACATCCTCTTAAAGAACCGCGAAGGCAACTTTTCTTAATTCAGAAAGATTGGGTTGGTCATATTTTTCTGCACTTTTTTTTTTTTCGGTGGGAAACAAATTCAAATCTGATGAAAACCCCGTAAAACAATGTTCCGGCCTGTAATGACCCTATGACGCGTAATGGCACAGTTGTAGACTTTGTCCTTACTTGGGACGAGGAAAGTGGCTGTAATTGGGCTATGGGAGCTCACCCCAACCTTCAGTGCTGTGTGAGAAAAGGGTGGATGCAGGCAGTTTGCAACACTTTTTGACTTCAGAAGCTATAATGCTGTTGAAAAAGCTACTCGAGAGGCGGTGCAGTGTAGTAGCTTGTTTTGTCCGCCTCTTGTTTCAGTGCAGCTGGCCTTTTTTTTTATTTTCTTTTTTTTCCGCTTTAGTCGCCGCAGAATGACAGTTATTTTATTTGAAGCACTATGAAATCCAGCTGCAATCCTGCAAAACATTTAGTGATTAGTTAATTTGATCGGCATGCAAATCGCACCAAGTCAGACGTACTGCGTCACAAGTGTGCGAAGGTAGCTGGGGAGCAAACACCTTCTTCTATTTTCTCCACCAGTACGACTTATTTGATTAAAGTTTGCATTATTAAAAGTGGAGCCAGGGAATTTTTCAACTGACCACAAAATGTTACATTGCCGTGATGGCCCTGCACATCCGTACAACAAGGCGTAAGTCGAGACAAGACGCAGTGCGGCCTAGAAACTGCAGGTTTTATTAGAAAATTGTTATTTAAATGGAAAGAAAGCCGGTTATAACCAGATCTCCCACAGAGGAAAAAAAAAATCACTCGAAGCTCCTTCAAAACTTGTCGTGCTCAGTTTGTCACGAGCAGCCCAGGAAAGACACTTCAGCATCCGTCAGGGGGCGTTCAAAAATGGACTCTACTTTCCTTTTGTGATTCCAGGAGCTTGAGTGATTTTTCTTAAGTGCACTGGATTCTTGGGCTTTGCTGTTGAGCTTATAGGCACGGCTGCATTGCAGGCAATGTAGGGAAAGCTGGGATAAAGGTGTACCTTTCAAAGAGCTAGCAAATCATCTCAAGCATGCTGTTCCTGCCAGCACGAAGGATGACATCCGCGTCGTCATGGCTACCGATGTGGCAGGGTGAATGTTGTCAGAGCATAATGACGATCTGAATGTCTTTCGTGCTTTGGCGGTATATTGGCGACAGGCTGGGCGGGTCTGATGCCTCCATGACGACCTATTTAGCTAATGGTTGATTGCAAGGCCAGAAGCGGCCTTGTACACAGCGTGGGCTTTAAACAACAGCTCTGGGTATTTGCAGTTTTTGTATGTATGGTGCTCACATACACTGTGTATTTTAGCCTGATTTGCATCAAGCTTTGGTGTTAAGTTTGGTTAACATCGCCTATTACTAAGGCTTGCCTGCAATGTTTTTTGTGTGTGCGGACATGCAAGTGGGTGTGAGTGTTGAGGTTTGTGCCATGTTACTATCAGTTGCGCTTGAAGATGCAAAAGACAGCTGTTTAAGCGCCTTTTTGAATGCAGTTTTCTGTCTTTTTTTTTCTCTCTCTCTTTTTTTCTGGGAAGGCTGCCATTACCACTCAAGCTTCTGCAGTCAGACAACTGTTTATTCTTCATTTCCAAGAGGGTACAGGGAGCACGGTGTAGTATCGGGTGTCCAGGGGCCAGAGTAGGAACATAAGGTGCACCTCCCCACCAGCAGGCCACAGTTGTGGGAGGGAAAGTGTAATTTCCAAGAATGCATTAGGAATGGTCTGGCGAGGGTAATGCAAGATGTCTACACACCCCCTCCTCAAGGGATCACTGAACGAGGCCTAATCAGGCTGCAATTGTCACCTCCTCTCTCCTCTCTCCTTTTCGTTCGGCATGTGTGGCCTCCCCCACTTCAATAAGTTACTCAATGCAATTGCTTTCGGGGGTGGGGGGGTAGGTTTTTTTGCGTTCTGGGACAACCTGACCGTTCATTTAGAGTTTGTTAGCTTTTTTGTTGTTGTTTTCTTCTCAGGGCTTCCGTCGAGAATGTTTCTGTAGAATCGCCATTTCATGTTTGGGTGGGTGTTTCTAAAGTGTGTGGGTCATGTGCCTATTTATTAGCACACCCCTCATTGGCTGCTGTGGCCTTTGAGCGGCCAAAAATGTGACATCATGACATTCTCCTCATTCACTCGTTTTTTTGCTTACTTTAGAGATAAAACCAAAGCATTTGTTGCGGAGGGGGAGAGGAGCGAGAGCCCCACTTGTTACTCAGGGGTACTTGTAATAAATTGTTCATATACATTGGAGTAGACTGTGATCACCTCTTATCAACGAGCCATCTTCATCATGGATCGAACGGTCTCGCTGAGGTCACACATAGGTGAAGTTTAACTGTGTGGCAAAGGGCAGATCAAACGATTTCAATTGGTTGCAGTCAACAGTTCCAATGAGCAAAGGAATTTCTAGTGGCAATAGCGTCAGCTTGACCTGACTGCTGCATCATGCCCTGTGTGTTTGTGTTTAGGGTTTTTTACAGATTCAACGTCATGCCAAATTCCTTCAGAGCTTGCTGACGCAAAAAGTTTGTGAGTTTTACTGTTTTGTAATTAATGAATGTGAAGGTGAGTCCGGGAACTTTTAGTGAACAGTGGTCTGATTGCACTAAGATGTGTAGCCAGTGCTCCCACTCCTGCGCCATCCTGATAAAAAAAAAACACGATTTCGCAAGTACTGTAATTACCCGATTCTAACGCGCAGTTTTTTTCCGGAAAAATAGGTCGAAAAATCGCATGCGCGTTAGAATCAGATACGAAACCGAAACTGCCGAAACAACGGAAATTTCGTCCCGCCCATCGCCATCTCTAGATGGCGCCAAAGCTTTTAGCAACGATTTTTCGGACGCAGGAAGCATAGGCGCCTAGGCTTTCCTATCGACGTTCACACAAACCGTCAAATCGTTCCACTTGCGCGCTTGATAACAGCAGTGGCAGCAGCGGCTCTCACGCGTTCAAAACGAGCGGTCGGCTTAAGCGTGCGCCTCTGGAGAAGCTCGCAGGATGGGTGTGCGAGGCGTGGGCCACGATCCCATCGACCATGGTTGAACGTCCGTTATGAAGTGTGGCATCGCGAACGCGCTTGACGCCACCAAGGACAAGATGTTGTGGTCAGCGGAGAGCGACGAGGAGTGAGATGAGCGACATTACTTCGAGAAATAAATCGCCCGTTTCTCTCGCATTCTTTTTTCTTGCTCACAAAGTTCCGTGCGCGTTACAATCGGAGGTGCAATTTTTTGGGGGTTTTTTTTGCCGGGAAAATCGGGTGCGCGTTAGAATCGGGTAATTACGGTAAGTGCGCCAAAATTTGTGTCCCACAAATGCGTGCGGCCCGTTGCAAGAACTACTTCACAGTCATCTCTAGACATGTATAACTAATTCGATTTGATTACTCGAACTCCCTAGCAGCCGTCATCGCGTTTGCTGCTGTCTACTGGTGCAGTTTGTGTGCCAGAGAAGCAAGTTTGGTTGGCACCGTCGCTGTACAGCTGATGCAGTTTTCATCTAGCAAGTCACTGCAGTGCTGGCGCACTGCAGTTGAAAACTTTTTTTGCGTAGCTTCTGATGGTTCCTGCTATCAACAATAGATAGTTTTAGGTGGCGTTTGTTGCTGGCGCTCTCTGCTCCGAGAGCCAGCGGGAGTGCCATTTTGCGGCATGCGTGACCCGCTCGGCTGCAAGCTCCTTCCCTTGCCGGACTCGCTGAGTGGACTGTCGCAAGTGGAGCGGGGCGTTGAAAAACAGCCAGCCTTTCTTGCCTTGGGTGGAGTATACTCAGGCGATTTATTTGCATCAAACTTGTGGCAACATCTAGCGGCTGTTTCGAAATACGTGAAAAAAGAAATCCCATTGCTTGATTCCGTGGATGCCAGGTTGGGCTATAAATAGCCAATTTGGGCTAATTGCTTTTGTGGTTGGCAGGACTTTTTTTTTTTTTTTTTTTCGTTGGCTATTTGGATGTTGCACTGTACCCAGAAATCGCCGAGAGAAACTTGGGCACATGGTGGGAAGCATAAAGTAATCATCCCGCGTGTGCGCCTCTTCTGTGTTTGGGGATGCCATTTTGCAGTGGCCGTAATGGAGGGAAAAGTTTTGGACTGGAACAAAGTGGACAAAAGTCTCGAGAGTACGAAGGGTTGAGGGCTCTTATTTTGCAGACTCCAAGAGTAGAAGCAGTTGCATTAGTGTCACAAAGCTTCTTTCCGTTGTTCAGTCCAGCACGTGGATATGGTCACAAAACATAATTTCGTACTGATATGTATGTACTAGAGGGAAATCTGGTGCCGGAGTCCAAGTGAACCATGCTTCAGCGAGTGTGCCTTCATGTACTTGGTAAGAGCGTTCCACTTGTCCTTGGCGTGCCTCGTGAACACGCTAAAAAGTCGCCTGCGGCTGCAAAAAACAAAAAATGCAATATTACTTGAAGTTGCTTTATTAATAGAACAGTTGTGCTCCACAAGATTTAGTTGTCAGGGATTATTACTTGAAGCTTCGTGCAGATGAGCAAAAAAAAAGTGACCTTTTTTTTTTTTTTTTTTTGTTAATTTCGCTTCACAAGCGAGAAGCCACACGGATAGCCAAGCAAAGTAGGCTATAATTGCTTCCAGCTACTATGGTAGTGCCCACAACGGCACGCGATTGCAGTGACAGGTTTCCTGCAATTACGTATTAGTGGGAAACTCTATGCCATGAAGTAAGGTGGGCTGTGGCGGTGTACGCAACCTTTTGCTCCGCTCACGAGTCTTGCTTTGTATTCTCTTCCTCAGGACTATGAGCTGTCGGCCTCGGGCATGGAGAGCAGCGAGTGCACCCGCAGCCCCGACTGGACTCAAAGAGGAGGTAAGCTGGTGAGGCTGGTAAGGTGGGCTTACATTAGCATAATGGCAGTAGCACCAAGCCAAGGAAAGGGCCTGTGCAGTGCATCGTGTCCTTTGTGTCAAGAGTGGCCCGTCCTCTCCGTTTCCGGAGTGCGCCTTGGCTACTACTCACCTTTGCTTTCTCCTTCGGTACACACAAGCACACCCTTCCCTGTCCCCCAGTATTCCCTCAAAAAAGTTTACCATCCTTTCCTGAAGAAGTTGAGAGGGAAGTGCGAAAGCCAAAAGTGCGCGGAACGTTCGCTGAAAGTGCGTCCAATACGACCGTCATGCCTTGAAGGACCCTAGGTCACAAAGAATGAACCACTGCGGCGATTTTTGTTAACTAGGTATAAATGCATCTACGAACTATCTAAAAGTATACCGATACATGGTTCGTGGACATAACGGTATGCTATTTGGTACTCCTCATTATCGATCTGTGCTTTGTCTCGTCTGGAACCGTGTCCCTTTTCGCGATTTTCAGTTAACCGTATTGAAGCGATGGAAGCCCGCTTTCACGCACGTGCCGTGTGTCCAGAGATCTTATCGGAGCTTTTCGGTCTATGACCAACCGGTCTGTGGGGAAATGCGTTAGTTTTTTGACAGGACACATCATCGGTTCCACTAAGAGAGCTTTTGCTTTGAAATAACTGCCAACCCGGCAATTTGCGCCTTCCCCACTGTCCTCTCTGCGCTGTGCCTCAAAGTTTCCACCTTGCTGTACTGCCCCCCTTTCAAGAGCTCACACTAGCCTAACGTTTATACAAACCGCACGCAGACAGGAGCTATGGAGTATTGCTGCGTTTTAGCGTCGTGTGTGTGCATTTTTGATGAAAACCTTGTGTTACGCGATGTAGTGGTACTACTGGCTGATTACGTGCCACTGTGGCTACAGTGTTAGGTTGTCACGCAATAAACTTGCTGGGTTTAATTCTTGCCAGGGCCGTTTCCCGAACAGAAGGCGGGAACCAAAAAACTGAGCAGTGTGTTGAGGATTTCGGTGCCTTCGAGATCCCTGGCTGGTCTAAATGTGTAGCTGCACACCGGGGTGTGCCGCCTTGTTGCCTACGTGAAACTGTGGCATTTATAAGAGCGATTCGAATTTCGGTCTCTGCTAATTGGGAGGGCGACTGAAGATCCACAGTAAGGTCGCAGGTTTGATTCCCGGCCGCGGCGGCCGCTTTTCTGATGGAGGCTGAAAAGCAAAAACGCCCGTGTGGTTCGAGATTTCGTGCGCATTAAAGATCTCCTGCAGGTGGTCAAAATTAATCCGCAGCCCCCCTCCACTACGGCGCGCCTCATCGCCTGCGTTGCGTCGGTGGCGTTGAACCGTGCAATCAGAATCAGAACGAAGATCCACAGTGCAAATTATGTCCTAGGGCTGTCGGTCTTTACTCACATCACTGAGTTTTAAAGCGAAGCTTTCTTAGTGGGACCGATGTGTCCTGTCAAAAAATCGAATGCATTTCCTCATAGACCAGTGTGGTCGGCTGAAAAGCTCCGATACGATCTCTGGATGCACAGCAACGTGCGTGAAACCGACTTGTGTCAGGACAGTTGCAACTTGAAACATCCCCCCCAAAAAATGAATGGTTCTAGGATGAAGGACTATACACTGATTTATTATGAAGGAGTGAAATGGTATACATTTATCTCGTAACCACGTACGTATCAGTATACATTAGTAGATTGATTGTATTGCGTTTACTTAGTGCGCAAAAAACTCTGCCGCATGAGTTGTCGTTGTTTGTTTGCGATTATGGTCTGTGAAAGCTTTGACGATAGATTGCACACAGTCTCGGCAAAGGTGGGACTTCTCTCAACTGTCATTCAGGAAGGAGTGGTAAAATTTTCACTGGTTGCTGTACATTTACTGAAGAGCTTCCTGTCATTTCTTTTGCCAAGGCTGGGAGACAAATTTTGATGCACTCGTATAGATGCAGGCATGGTAGCCCTGCTTGTTTGTAGATAGTAAATGACCATACAAGTTGCTGTTGGCTTGGATGCTGTTTCAGCCTCTTGCGTAATTCACTTGGAGCGTTGCACCGCGCTGCCTGCCCACTCGGCTGTGAAAAGAACTGCTTCGTTTTGTAAATGGGGGTTCATCATTGTCGGCCACGCAAATGATTGTTGCGCTATTCCCGAATAGCAGTTCGTGAAATGTGTTCTGCTAATTGAATTTCAACCAGACTTTCGTAGCGAGCTCAGGGGACACTGCGGGAAATTAGTCGAAGTTTTTTTTTGTGGCAGCACTTGGGACTCGTGTAAGCTTTTGCAGTCCATTACTGTAGTTCAGTCCATTAGTGAATGTCTAGAGCAGGGGTCTCAAAAGACGTCGCCCCGGGCCGCATGCTTTTGATTGCGGCCCGCCTTGCGCATAAGTGTCTTCGTTCATTTACTGTAATTTGTTTGTTTTTTACCCACCCAAGGAGGTGGTCACCATGTGTTGAAGGCAGCACCGTTCAACAAATATTTCATATTTCAGAATCGGCGTCCAGATTTTAGTCACCCTGCAGATTGGTATCAATGTTTCTCCAATGCTGACGTCAAATTCCATGCAGAAGTGACCCATAACATTTACAAGATGTGGGATAGGACCTGTTTCTTTCAAATGCCAGCATTAGCTGAGATTTAGTTACAACCCCCCCCCCCCCCCCCCCCCCCCCCCTCATCTTCGTTTCAACACTTTCTTCGCTGTCCCGGTTCCTGTGGGACTATATTTCGTGGCTGCGGCCCGCCCAGGGATGTACCCCTGGTCTAGAGCCTCAGCAGAACAGAAGATGCCGTGTTTTTTTTCACAACGGTTGCACTGGCTACTGCAGGAACGCCACACCTGTTTGCGTTGTGTTCTCACGCCCTGTCAGGCTTCACAATTGTGATTTTACCCCTAAATTTCGGATAATATTGGCTTCCAGTTTCTTTGCGCGCAGTGTGTTGAGGTAAATATGCAGACAGTCCATTAAAGGAGTACTACTGACACGAAATTTTAAAGCTTTGGGAACTATGTAAGAAGCTTCCTTACTATGTGGAGATACCTGCGGGAAGTTTCAGCAGCAACTGCAGAGTATAACATATCTTAAATCAATTTTAATCTTTGCACGCACGAGAAAGCCGTTTCACGTTTCAAAAAACACGAGAAAGACGATGACGTTTCAACATCAGTGTCAGCATGGCACGTTGAGTGCCCTGCCATGCACTTTGCCCTAAACCTACGGTTTCAGGGTTCCCGTGATGTAGCCGGGGCGCTGGCTACGCCTTCTGTATTATGCCTGAGTCTTGGGACTGACATTATGCTGCACAGGCGCCATGCTGCAACCACATCTGAATGCGCATGTCCAGACCATCCGAGGTGTGGCGACAACAGTGACATGGCGTGTGCAGTCCTGTCATGGCGGCTGTTGTCTCGGTGTTCGTTTGGTCGAAACTGAAGCTGGCACGAATAAACAAGGCTGCAAAGATTTACGCTGCGACCGATCGTATAATGTGACATTCTAGGAATTAGGGGCTAGTAGGCACCCATGGCTGTGAGACAAAAAAAAAACATGACACAAATATTTCGTGTGTGTACTCCTTTAAATTTAGCCCTTGGGACTCTAATGTCTCGTCATAGCTGATGTCAGTGAATCGACCGCGAGGATGGTGTGAGGGAAAGAGCATCTTTGAACGCACCTATATTTAATAAAAGACAAGTAACTGTTGGCAGCTGTTAAGGGGGGAGGGGTGTTGAATGGTGTGCTTGAATTTTGTGCTCCTCCACATTTGGTGGGTGGAACAGCTCAGTGCATTTTGCACTATGAGAAAGGGTTTAAAGGGACACTAAAGGGCGGTAACAAATTGGCCTGTATCGGTAGACTACTCCAGTGCCAATAATCTAAAAAACACTATTCTTGCAACCAGGAGATCTCAAATAAGGCAGAAAATGCCAGAAACGGGAGAACAGGTGACGACGCCCCGTACGCTTTGGGGGGTAGTACGTGTTTGTGACGTTACAATAATTCTGTGCAGCGAGAGCTCGTTGGAGGAGCACGTATAAATGTTTTCTTGGCATAAACAGTTCCTAAGTGGTTGAGAACGTGAAATAAATGTAAATCAAAATTTTTCGGCAGCTGGTCTAATTTAAAAAACACAGACCACAGCTCTATACATTAGAGACGGGCTGCTTTCCTCATGCTTCAGGGTCGGCCATCATGCTTTGTTTCCTTTTGAAAAAGCACATTGGTGCGCAGTTAGCAAAGTCAATAACCTACCAGGGTGAATGCCCAAGCTTCAAGCAATTCCGAATTCGAACCTTATCGCTTGTGAAAAGTTGCGGTACTTGCTGCCAGCGGTTATCCAAACGATCCGAACTTCTGCTTTTCTGTTGACTGCGAGCCATTGTTGATAAATCATCCGAAAATCTCTCGCGCGTAGCCCTACCCTTGTTATGTTTGGGCCGATCGGCACCTCGGCCATGAAAACTCTCAAGACCTGTGCAGGAAGCGGGTGTGCATTTCATGGCAGGTTGGCGCGTCGGTCGGTCGCGGGGTAGAAGAGAATATGAGATGGACGGGATCTCCAGACAGCGCGAAATGTATAGGCTCCCGCTTGAGCAACACCTAACTGGCACAGCCGCAGCTGCACGATATTTGAAACGGCGCTCTCTTCGCTGCTTTGGCGGTTGGTTTGATGTAGTCTGGGTGTCCGGCGGAGAATTTTCTTAGTAAGTATACTAGAGAGGAAACTGCGCCTGGTAAGCCATGTAGTCGTGGGGGTTATGGGAAGACCCCCCCTTTTTGGCATGACAATTGGATTCTTAAGCTGTTTTGGGGATTTGCTTTCTTCACTATGAATTAACACGTCTACGAGCTGCGAGGAAGCCGAAATCCTGCCTGTTCTGTGTTTGGTGAAAGAGCAGGCAGTGCGTGATCGCACCTAACTTTGGCCATGCCGCAGTTGAAGGACGTATGACTGAGTGGGTAAAGTGCCGCCGTGAAATTTGTAGCCGACGAAAAGAAGAAAAAAACGTACTTCAACGAAGACAAGATATGACAGATACGGGCGCCTGAATCCGTCCTATCTTGTCGTCGTCCACGACTGTTTAACGCCACGTTTTCTATTTTTCTTGCTAAATTGTAGCTGACAGTCGGTGCACCGGATTGCAGCCATGAAGGCGATGTTTCCATGGGCACGCCTCAAAAAACTTTCTGAACTCTTCAAACGACTTATTAGTTGAAATAATGGTAAAATTAATAAAATAAGAGTCTAATGAATTTTCTCCCCCAATTATTAACGTTGTTAACTACCACCTTGGCCCGCAAATAGCAGGCACAATTGTTTCGGCAAAAATAACGCTTTACTTCCTTTTCCCTTAGTTTTAAGACAGCCTGTTTTATTTTCCACTCGCATAATTGCACACTATTCTTCGCGTTTTCGTGCACTTTGTTTAAATCTGCAGTCACTAAAACGTTTCAATCACAATCCAATGATGAAACTAAGGCGAGTGCATGATACAATGCCGGCCCATGACGACACAGACGGCCTTGATGTGAGCCGCATAGTACGCTAGCGCCAGATTTCTCTCTAGTGTATATTGTAAGAAACTCTGTGGGTGTGGGCTGGCACAACTGGCCGCTGGAGCGGCGAAAAACATCTCTTGTTTTGTCGGTGACAAACGTTAAAGTGCAAGCCAACTAACGTTCCCGGCGGTCGGCCAGGCTTGGGGACGTCAAAGCGACCACTGCCTAGCGACAAACCGTTTACCCTCTCTAGACTGCCCCCGCTCCTACTTTGTGAACGCGATATCTACGTTGCCGAAAAACTGAAAGGGAGGAGAAGAGAGGAGATGGCAGTTTTTTTTTACGGATTCCCTCAGAAAATAAAGCATCGTTGCTCGTCGAACAATAGCTGAGACAGCTACGAAATGTATGATCTTTAAGTTAAATAACAAGCGTGTTTTTCAGTTTTTATCAGATGTCAAGTTTTACAGCTTCTTTCATATCATGCATAATCACTCGACAATAACCACTCAATAATCACTCGACTTACCTGACAATCTAGTATTTAATTGCCCATCTGTCTCATCAAAATTAACTTTGTCTTTGGCACTCTTTGCCCTTGTTTGCCCTTGCCGCCATTAAACCAAAACCATCGTCATCATCATGCAATGGTCATTGTGCAGGTTCGTCGTAGCGGGCTGCAGCTGAGACGTTTCCACTTGGTAGGTCTTAGGTTTTTTCTGCTAGAACGCACCACTGCCTCACTCGCTTCCAGTCAGTTTTCGTCACACCGAATGTCATGAAATGGTGGCGCGGAAATGTGTGAGAGAGAAATGCATTTTTAAATTGGTAATTCTCCTCAATTAAAGTAGTAGTAGTAGAGTGCCACTTTATTTTACATTGGGTTCAGGGTAGGGGCTGGCGGAGGCCCCCGCATTGTCCAGGGCTCTGTCCGTGTCGTCTTCTTTCGTTGCGAGGTCAGAGCTCCCCTGAGCCTGCTCCCAGTGAGGAGGAGGGAGGGGAAAGGGGGGAAGGGGTCCTGCAGACACTCACAGAGGGAGCGGAAGTGTGGTCCAGCGCACCGGCATGAGGGGCAGTGAGGGGGAGGCGAGTTGGTGTGGGTGGGTGTGTGCACAAGGAGAGTGGGGCGTGGAAAAGTGTGGGTTTGTGAGGGCCGCCGCCACATGTGCGCTGCCGGCAGCAGGAGCACGGAGGGATAGGCCCTTCGAAGTTGGGCATCGAGGGAGGTGCGTTGAGAGGGGGTGAGCTGTGCGTACGGGAGGTGATTGCAAAAACGGCTCACCACGAAGCACTGCACCCGTCTAAGCCGTTCTAATTCCCTTAGTGCATGTCTCCAAGATGCGATGCGTTTAATTTTAGACCAAGAGTTTGGCTTGTGTGAGTGCGCGAGAGACTTATACTGTCTGTGCTGCTCCTGTTGGCTTGGAGATGCGTGCTATAGTAGCATTAGATTAGCGCGGCCACTTGAGGAAAGTTGGGGTTAAGGTAAGGTGTGTAATTAAGGAGTTTTACGTTCGGTCCACTTTCTTGTAAAGCTATAATATCAGGGATTTTGGGCAACCTGGTTAGGAGTGCCTGAAGGGTGTACCGCTTGTTTCGGTATCCACGGCTGTTCCAGAAAACAGTGCATTTAGAGTTCGTGGTCAGGGTCAGCGTCAATAGGAAGGGGGCGTCCAGGGTGCTAGTAAGGGAGGTGCTGTGGTCAGGGGCTGTTGGGTGATGGTGCGCATCCGTTCAAGTACCCCGGTGTGAAGGTCATGCATTGAGAGCTTTTATTTCCTGTAGTTTTGTTCTGAAAAGGTACAAAAAGTCTTTGAAATTGAGCACGAAGTTCCCGCGTGGTGGGGACAGAGGCCGCAGTTTGGGGAGGTTGATCGGATTCTGCTTTTGTTGAAGATGGGGAGGGTGGGAAGCCGATGCAAGGGTAGCTTGTGCTTTTGGCTGGGTTGTGTTGGTGCGGCAGGGGAGCTAAGGGGGGGGGGGGAGTTGAAACGTTGGCGGAGGGCTTGATTTTCTTGCGCAAGGCAGGCGTTCTCTTGGTGAAGTTGAAGGATTGCTCCGCCCAGTGTTTGCATGTCGCAAAGTAAGTGTTTAGTGTATTGTGTACTGCGTGCTAGGGGTAAGGAATTCGGTAGAGAGGGAAGGGATAGTTTGGGAGGGCTCTGGGGGCTCGCCTGTGATGCGGGGCCTCCGGTTGGGCGAGAAGGGAATCCTTGTGTGACTTGGCTGTAGGAACGTTGGCCGGTAATATCGCTGATAGTTTGGGTGGGTGCTGAAGTGGCGGGCGGCGTGCTGCTTGTCTTCAGCGAAGCGAGGTGTTGCCCAGTCGTGGCTTGAGAAGTGGTCCTGCGCCGTGGTTTGAAGCGGGTGGGGCATCCGTTTGACCCAGTGAGGTAGGCCGCGCCACGTAGGACGCACGAAGGCGTGCAGGGGTGGTTTGGCTGGGGTGCTAGCGTGCTGCAGGTGTTGCAGTGGTTCTCGCTGGGTGAATGAGGGCCGGGGTCTTTGTGGTGGCCGGGGCGCCAGCAGGCAAAGCATGCCTCTTTTTTCTTTTGAAGGGGTAGCAGCACATAGTGGCTGCCCTGTAGCAGATCCAGTAGGGTGCTACAGTGCCTTGAAAAAGGATTTTCGCAATTGTAGAGGCGCTAAGCCGCTTCGCGTCGATGATTCTAAGCGACTGGTTGTAATCCAACAGGCTCTGCAGGGTAGTGTTCACATCATCTTCTGGCGGTACTGGGAAGGTGCCTACTACAGTGGCGCTTGGATGAGAAATGTGGTTGGCCCGGGTGTAAGTGGCTTCCTTCCAAAGGAGGGAGGGGAGTTCAAGGTAGCATTGCGCCCGAGCTTCGAAAGAAGTGCTCACAACAATAAAGTTGATCGGTAGTGCAGGCGTACTTGGTCTGCTGCGTGTCGAGGTAGCTTGGCTTGGTCTTGTAGGACGTCAGCGAGAGTCGCTGCATTGAACTAGTAAGGTCCAAGGCGTCCTTGTGGACGAAGGATCACCTTAATGTCATTGTCTGGGAGGGTGTCTTCAGGTGGTGTGGGCTTGCATTTGTCGTTTCTGGTGGCGCTTGTGCGGCTGGTCGCCAGCGGTGGAGGCTTGGGTGATCCAGGTTGCTGCTGTGGTTTCCGCTGCGGCGATCTTGCGGCGAATGTTGAGCCATCCGGGTTCCGTGAGCATCTGGGGGTCAATGTCCTCCCCGTCGACCACGTACTCATTTCGTGGGAAGACGAAGTCGACCAGTCGCTTGCATTGGCGGGAGCAAAACAATTTGAACCGTCTGCCACAAGGCCAACGAGGACGAGGGTGGGTGCCGGAGCCGGAGGTGCGCGTGCTAGTAGCATGTGCCCAAGCACAGCCAGGCGCACGTGATCAGACGGTGTGGTGAGGAGCTGTGGAACCGAGTTGGTGGTTGAAATGCAGGCTTCGCTCCGCGCGGTGTGGTCGCCGAGAGAAAAATGTTTCTCTCGGGCGTAAAAAAATCGCGGAGTCCTGAAACCCCCCGTTCAAGTTCCCGGAAGGGTTAAAGTTCGTTCAGGCGTTTCAGTTGTCCGGAGTAGAGGCTCATGAATTGAAGAAACATGGCGTTTGTTTGGAGCTGACGCGAAGGGGCGTTTGAACAGCTCGGCCACCTGATGGCGACGCAATTAAAGGCCAACTGCACTCAAATTTCATTCACCCTGGCTAAATGCCTTCGAAATGTGTAGTAGGTACTATGAGAACTACTGCGACGCGACTGTTAGCTTTGTACAATGCGTGGTTATTCAGTTCAGGCACTCAAACAACGCCCTTTGCAGACGACAAAGCACCTGCCGGCGTGTCGCGCAAACAGCTATTTAGCGAAGTGACATGCCAGCCGTCCAGGCCGATCGGCCTGGCCCTCGCAGCGGGAGAATTTGGGAAACTCATATTTCGCGCCGCCGGTACGCCTGGCTTTCATGGCTCCGCAGAGGCTTCGTTCACTGTGGCGGTTCTCTCCTTTTCGAGTGTTTGTCGCGACATCATGCCTACGCGGTGTGCTGCTGTCGGAGCGCACGAATAGTGTCGTGCGTGCGGGACAATCGGCTCGCTTTTCCGCGCCCCTCCCGTACCCCCGCACGCGCGTGCTCACACTCTCCTCCTGGCTGGCCGAGCGGCCGGCCGCGTCGGCCGGTCCGCACAGCTCGCGCCGTCAGGCCAGGCCGTCTGGCCGCTCGCGCCGACGGCTGATACATCACTTCCGCCTGCCCGTAATGGCCGCGTTTTGCCCAGTTTCGCTTTCAAAATCGTCGATTTTTGCTGGTCGCTTGCGCCGTAATTACGCACATTTTAGGCGTCATACTTCGTACATCGCGGTCTTTTTAGTCATACTATGCAGGAACAGTGATTTCGCGCGGTCGAAATTTTGAGTGCAGTTGGCCTTTAAAGCGTCTTCGCTGCCGAATGAACTCTGAGAGGGCTATCGGGCTCTTGAACTTCTGACTGAACCAAACTTCCTAGTTCCCTTCAGTGTCCCTTTAATCACTGCACTGTACTTCCTTCTGGCGCAAAGTCGGTTAGAGGCACACTTGAGCTGGTTGGTACAGGCCGGCTGTGGAAATGTAGATCGCAGTCGTGTGCAGAGAGACACATCAATACGGCTGCAAGGAGTTGACAGCCATCTGTGTGTACAAATGTCTGCGGCTCCGCATGTGTTGTCGCTGCCTTCGCATTGCACAATGTGGCTGATGTGTTGTACGGATGTCTCTGCGAACAGGACGACGAGTCGAGCATGGAGGTGACCCAGGGGACCTCGGCCGGGCCCTCGCGCAGCCGCAGGCTCATCCCGGCCAGCCGCGTCAAGAAGGAAGTGGAGGACCTGACCAACGGGGCCACGAGCTCCTCGGCCGCGGACGACGACTCGAGCAGCCTCGGAGGCGGGGGCTTCCTGCGGCTCGAGTCCTGCTCGTACCCCGTCAAGCAGGAACCACTTGAGAATGGTGACGAGGACGAGGACGAAGATGACGAGGACGAGGAGGAGGAAGAGGAGGAGGAGGAGGGAGAGAGGACGAGGATGAGAACAGCGAAGACGTTGACGACGTGGACGGGGAGAGCACCGTCGACGGCATGATCGACGACGACGCCGAGATCGCCACGCCGGCGCCGGGCTCCGGCTGCGGCGTGGACCCCGGCCCGTGCGTGGCGTCGTCGTCCTCTTCGGCCTACCTGCCTCCGGCCGTTGTTAAGATGGAGGAGTTCGGCGAGTGTCCGGCCGAAGACTACGAGATTGAGAACCTGGTCCCGTCCACCTTGGGGGTGAAGGTCAAGACGGAGCCGCCTGATGAGACGGATGCCGAGCCGTCTTCGGCCGACCAGGGCCTGTCAGGCCAATGACGGCACCCTCGGTGGCGCTGATGCCGCCGGGATTCATCAGCGAGGACGCCGTGCCGTCTTCTTCGGTGGCGGTTGGGTCGTCCATGCTGACGGTGGGCAACGGCGTCCTGGCCGGCGACACGGGCTTCGTCATCTCGAACGCGTTCTCGACTGCAACTGGCGCCGGGGTGGTCGACGAGGCGGCCGCCGCGCGGAAGCACCAGGCCACGACCACGGGCCGCTCGACGCGCACGGTGTGGACGCAGACGTTCGAGCCGGAGAAGCGCACCGTCTGTGAGTACTTTTCTCTGTCGTTCTCTACTCGTGTGTCCCTCCAATGGGGCTCCACAGGGTTGTTCAAGGATGGTGAAGCATTTGTGTTCGCACTAGACTGTAGATCGCAGGCTGTAGAGCACAGAGTTGCTTTCTGGCAGAGTCGTCACACTGAGGTCGCTGTCTTACGTTGCAAGGTGTGCTACTGATTTAGAGAAGTGTTACTTATGGCACGCACATATGCTTCATGTACGCACCAAATGACACGATGCAATGGGCAAAGTGTTGGTGTTTGCAACGGCTGTGACAACAAGGTCCTGCTCCCCACTTCGGGGCCTCTGAAACACCTCAAACGAAATGAGCAAACAAGTCCAGCTCTCAGGTTAGATGGTCATCACAAAATATCAGGAACTATTGCAGCTGTACGGACAGACGTTCACGGAAAATCTGAAACAATTGGAGCTCAAGGCACATCGGGTAATTCACTCGTGTTCAAGAGATTGTTTCTTGTTGCCTGAAACCGTATCGGCACTGTTGAGGTTTGTGGTTTCAGAGTTGTTGGTACATGCAGAGTAAAGAAGGTAGAGAAAGTAGTGTCGTGAGTGATTGGCATGTCCTCTAAACGTTCCAGAGAGCACGTGGCTGCTGCTTCTTCCACCTATCAGCGTTGAAAAGTCTGAGTGTTGCACAGTGCTTGCAGGCGAGGCACAAAGAGGAAAAAGGGGGAGGTCAGACGGACTATGCAGATTCCTTAAAGGCCAACTGCACTCAGATTTCACCTCGGCCAAATTTATTTTTAATGCGTAGTAAGTACCCCCAAATCAGCTGGGACACAAGTGGTAGCCCCGTGAAATGCCTCGTTAATCAGTCAGAAGCGTTTAAAAAAGCTCCGCCGCAGACCACTCTGCACCTGCCGGCGGATCGCGTAAACAGGCATGACGCGCCTCTGACGTTCCAGCCTACGGTGGCTTTTTCCTCTGGCCAGCCACGCAGCGGGAGAACCGGTCGAGCTCTGCTGCCCCGTGCGCGCGTAGAGCTTGCGCGCAGACAATCTCCCGAACTGGTGACCGTCCGGCCACTCGCTGGACGGCTGCAACGTCACTGCAATGGCCGCGCTCTCCTCGGTTTCGGTTTCAAAATCGCCGATTTTTGCTGGCCGCTTGCGGCGTCCACGCGCGTATTTCAGCTGTTGTATTTTGCATGTTGCTTTCTTTTTAAGCATACTATACGGAAATAGGGTTTTCAAGAAGTCGAAATTTTGAGTGCAGTTGGCCTTTAAGAATACCTCCTTTAAAGGACAACTCTTTCGTTACCGCCACAAAATTGACCGATTTTTAGGGATCTAAGGAAACGCCTTTTTTTTTGCTAATATTGGTTTAGCACATATGGCGGTGACATAGAATGTGAATGATTGAATGCCCCTTTCTGGTGACACTCTTCTCTAAGATATTTTCACAAGTAATGGTCCCAGACAAATGCACTCAGAATCACAATTTTGAGGGTTGCGGGTTGCGGGCAACGCCCCCCGCAACCCTCAAACGCTGGTCACTCTCTCCAACCAGAAAAACAAGGAAGAGATCAAAAGTAAACCAAGCAAATACGACAAACACTCAGACACCCGGGGAAACACGTGCAAGCGCCCGGGGAGAGCTTCTGCGCACGCCGCCTCCCTTGCCCGTTCCCACGCCCGCACTTTACGTGTATAACGCCTTGTTCAAAGTTTGACCACCACCACAAACACGGGGTGACCCGTATCCGTTTCTCTTAACGAGCGCAGCGGGCCCTCAAGTCTCCCCGCCATTCACAGGCGATCCTCGGCAGAAACCATATGGGGCGTGTGGACCCCGCTGCGTCGCATTCCCAACGAAACATCTTCGCACCTCCTTAGTGTGCGCGCGGGCCAACAAAGACACAACCACCGCCTCAAATCGGCCGCCGTCAAAGCACGTTTGACAGCCCCTTGCTCCCCGTTATCAGAAGCGCGTCGGGCCACTTTGTTTTACAACCGTCCTCTGGCTAAACGCGTGCGCAGGCGGCCCCTGAAGCGACCGCCTCCACGTCCACGCAAAGCTCATCGAGCATCCGACCCGCGTTTCCCACGCTTGTACTGTGCTTTGCGACTCGCTGCTCAAAACAACGCCACAGCACAGCTGAGGCTCAAGACAACAATTCGTCTCCACGCAGGCGGCATGATCCAAGGCCGCCTGCTGTTGACAGGCTGGCTGCCATAAAGCCCTTCAGGCGCCCTTCAGGGAACCGCCGCTTTCCACTGCTTTCGACTTTGCAGCGCCGCTGGCGCCTGCAACCCTTACACCTGGAATAGTGCCGGAAGCGTTGCGGGATGTGGGGGAGTCGAAAATAACGAACTCAAGGCAGACTCTTTGCAACATATTATTGCAGGAAAAAGTGCACACGTTTGCTTTCACGCCACTACACTTGTATCCCGGCCCACAGAGTTCGCTTCATTTCAAAGACACACAATGGTTCTGGCGCCTTCGAACTCCACAGTGTTTCATCATCATCATCATCACCACCACCACTACCAGCCTATCTATGCCCACTGCAGGGCAAAGGCCTCCCCCATGTATCTCCAATTATCCCGGTCCTGTGCTAGTTGTGACCAGTTATCCCCGCAAACTTCTTGATCTCATCTGCCCACCTGACTTTCTGCCACCCCCTGCAACGCTTGCCTTCTCTAGGGATCCCCTCTGTTACCCTTTACGACCAATGGCTATCTTGCCTTCGCACTACATGCCCGGCCCACGTCCACTTCTTCTTCTTAATTTCTACTAATATGCCCTTAACACGTGTTTGTTCCTTGACCCACTCCACTCTCTTCTTGTCCTTAATGTTACACCTATCATCTTTACTACTGTGTTTACTACTCGCTAATAGGGGTGTGAAAGGGCTGCAAGTCTGCCTACCACCTGCTGTCCATCTAGCCATATACGAAGATTACTTTCTTTTGCAATTCAAACTTGTTTCTATACACCGATGAACCCATGCTGTTTGTTGATTCGTATACGTGCATGCCGAAGCCACTGACCAAATAAGCGAAGTGCACGGGCCTGCCTCAGCGGTCCAGGCGGCGGCTTGCAGCCGTTTGGAATGCCGGATGGAAATGAACGTTTCGTTTCTGCCTATGTCAGCCAACTCTACAGCCATGATTGGCTATCTGGTTTTGGCGATGGCGCCGCGTGACGAGAGGTTTTCGTCCAAGAGCACTTGGCTCCGCCGTCGCAAGGTGACGAAAAGCGACGGCCGGCTCATCGCTTTGCGACATCGTGCGACATGGCGAATCACAAGTGGGAATGTGCCTTAGAGGAGGGGAAAGACTTGCAACAAGTTTTAGGCTAGTTGCATTGAGTGCTTATGCAAGGTGATGGAGGAAACGGTTAACTGCTGATTTGAGCATTTCAAAAACAAAGCTTTCTGTGCTCTCTGGTCCGATTGTTTCTAGCCAGACTACGGGCTTTTAGGCCGCTACTGATGCTGGCGCACATGCTGCTATAGGCGCCGGACAGCGCCCATAGGGCAACACGGATGATGATTATGATTATGATGATGATGATTAGTGACTTTCCCTTTGAATCGGGCGTCAGTTGTCAGCAAACTACCCATAGATTTGTTTCCTCCCTCCCATCTCTCCCTCTTCCTTGTTTTCGAACTGTTCGCCTCCACCCCCCTTTTTCTCCCCTCGCTGTTCTAAATTCTCATCCGTATGATTACTCCGCCTGCGTACCCATCTCCTTCCCTACTTTTCCTCCACCACCACTCCAGTCGCCTCTTCGTCACCTCTATGGCCTTGAAGTTGAGGTTCCCCTCGCCCCAAATCCCAAAGCCTTCCGTCAGCGTCGTTTCCCCTCACCCCGCGGTGGTCGCATCTCTGTGCAGTGTCCTGACAGTATGGTCTATAGTTTCCCGATTCACTGCCGCAGCATGCACATGTTTCAATCCTGCTGCCTGTAGCTACGCGTGTATGCCCGGTTCTCAGGCAGCGCAAAAATGGTGAATTCTATATAAAAAACATTGTCCACAAACAAATAAATCAATTAAAAAAAATAAGAGAGAAGTCTTCTATCGGGGATTCGAAGTTGCGAATTGCAAAACACTATTCCTAGTGCTCCAGACCACTGGGCCGTAAGCTAGCACTGTCAGGGGTGGAAATATATGGTACATAATGTATAGCGTGTGTTTATTTTTAAATTGTTTTGCATTCCAGGCAGTTTAGATGACTGTTTCTTGATTAGCTCTTGTGCTGTGAGTGTCCCTCAAATTTCCTCAAATATCTCCGTTATAGGGACTGCGTTCGCAGATGTGTGGTCATGCTGCTGCCCGCTGGGCTAGTTCACCCAGCGCAGAAAGTGCTTCCCACACCTCGGTTTGACGCTGTAAATAATAATTTAGGTTGATTTCAACTCCTTCGTACCTATATTATCTTCGCTGACCATTTTTCTGCTGGCATACCAGCCAGCAAGCGTCGCATACACGCTTGCGTGGCGCGACTTGGACTAAGCTTGATACAGTTGACAAAGTAAGCAACTAAAGGCAGATTCTTCCAGGCACAAACATGTCGATGCTTAGTTTCAACTGAGCGAACGAACTGTCCATACACTGGTCCGACTGGTTCTGTTAGAGGGTGGGGGCGAGCCATGCAGTGCACAGTCAGCCAAGCCAGATCATTTGGCGTCATACGAACGTCATGGGAAATCGTAGGAAGGATGCAAAGAGAGAAGACAGCACTTTCGAATTATTTTATACTGAATAAAGGCACGTAAACGCGCTCATAGTGGTCGAAACATGGCCTAGTATGTACTCCGGACTACAATTTGGGCTAGTAATCCCGCAGTGTTTATAAATCACTTCAGTGTCCCTTTAAATACCCCGTGGGCTTCATTGCGTCACTCGCAGATTTGCTCTCTCGCCTTTACAAACGTTTTTCATATTGGGAACTGGTGCCGTTGGGCTCGTTGCAGCATTGTGGATTGGGCTCCATGTTTCAATTCTGTATTTGGTCCTGTTGCCCGCCTTCTATGCGGGCCGCTCCTCGATTGGACCGTCTTTTGGTGCTAAATTCAAATTTCAGGCCCTCGCCTTCTTTATGGCACATTCCCCTCTTGAGACGTGACACTGCTCATGTTAAGAGGTTCAGACAACATACAAGCTCCGTCCATTCAAAAGTCTGCAGTGCCCCAATAATGGAGCTATCAGTTTTAACGCAAACTTCAAGCTGTTAATGTACATGTATTAAGAGAAAGAGATGAGGCAGTGACACCTCCCCCCAGCCCAAGGTTTGCACAGGTCTTGAAAACCTGAAAACCCTTGAATTTAGTTCAAGGCCTGGAAAGTCCTGGAATTTTTAAAGGGTCCTTGAAAACCCTTGATTTTTTCTGGAGATAACCGATGGCCCTATCTTTTCATTATGAATTTAAAGTGTTTGTCATGCATTTTACGTGTTAAAAATGTAAAGAACATTGTAACAATCAACTTTCAGTGTATTGCGTGAAATTACGAGTTGCGGATTCCCATTATTACGAGGCAACATTGGGAGCAGCACTGCCTCAGTAGAATTCATGTCAGTCCACTATGCAATCCCGTGAAAGCCGGCTTCTGTTTCTCTATCTTGCATGTTCCATCTAGTCTGTGGACGGCCTGTCATTGCATGTTTGCTGTGCCCTCACACCTCCATCTAAGTTTGCTTTTACGTGCGAATGGTGGAACGTGTACATAGTTCATCCTGCCTATGCATCAACACTTGCTGAGTTAATTTCAGCTGATACTCTTTGCTCACAAAGCAGGAGATGCAGGCAACATTAACTGAAATCAGTTTGTTTGAAATCAAAGCCTCAGCAAAACACCAGGTAAAAAAAACTAAATATAAACTATGAAAAAAAAAATAAAGCTGGGTAGCATTCATGAACCCAAGCGCCTATTCTAAATGTAGGCATTAATGTTCTTAGGTAATAGGCAATATCAAATTTTGCATTTTCTTGAAAAAGTTATAAATAATCCCAGATAAAACCTAAGATGGGGACCTTGAAAATGTGTTTTCCTGGTCCTTGAAAGTCCTTCAAACCCTTGAATTTTTGCTTTTGAAGCCCGTACGAACCCTGCCAGCCCCTTTCTCGCCGGGCCATTTTGACATCACAGGGACTTCCGTGCGATTGATGGCTGGGGGCCAAAGCCACTGCTGAGAGGCATGACTGTGCGATTGTAGGGGGTGGTTTCTGGTTGCGTTTGATGCTGGGGTGCAGTTGACATGTATGTATTTATTGCACAAAAACGAGAAAGGAAGGTCCACCAACAGGCGTAATTGTCTCGCCTAGGGGCGGACACCGGAACGCCTGCTGGTGTAGGGGAGGTGGGATAGGGAGGAAAGAGTACATAGGAATAGGGGGATAGGGTAGAGGGCTAACATAAATATATAAAAACATGGGCAAGAATACCTATATACAACGTAGGTGAAAAAAAACAAATAAATAAAAACGAAACACTAGACAAACTAATAGCTCCGTTTTGAGTTACAGTAGCCAACTGTTCTTTCGGACCCCAGAATTCGTACTTGCTGGATATTTTGGACTTTCCCGAGGAACCGCCAGTTGTCCCACAGGAGTAATGCTCACGTATTTTTTCGGACTGCTCATTTATTTGGATTTTCTTTGTTCTCCAGGTCTGAAAAATCCGTCGGCTACTGTGTACCTTTATTGTGTAACTGCTTACGTTGGGTGGTACACATTGTAAAAGTATTTCAATATTTTTCCTTTTTCGGTGGAGGTGACATCCTTAGGGGCCAAAGTGTAGTTACTTGAGTTGCCAAAGGCTGGTTATTTCAAATTAAGTAAGGTGGTATTTTGCCTTCGTGACCCTTTTAGTAACAAGTGGGGCATTTCGGTGCCATGCATGGGTGTGCGGCATCCTAGAAATAGATTTGGACTTACTATGACTTGGGCTGGGCCACGTAATTAGGCGAAATGACAACCGGTGAACCAACAGGGTGGATACCAAGAGACAGGTCTAGAAGAAGGGTAAGGCCGATAGCACCATGGAGGGGTAAAGTAAGCAAGTTTGGGTAAATAGTGAACTCAAGCAACGCAGGACAGGAGCGGTTGGAGGTCGATGGGAGAGGCCTTCTCATCGTGCAGTGGACCTGAGTTGGCTGCTGCTGATGCTTTATCATGTTATGCGTTCTTCTCGTCAATTCGTACGGAAACTGACCCCGAACTTTGTTTTCTTCCGCGCTTGCCTCCTGCTCGCAGGGACCCAGGTTGCGCAGCTCGGGGACCTGAAGATGCTGTACCACCGGTCGACCCAGACGGACCCGTGGCTGGAGCGCTCGCCCCGTCTCCCGAGGAACACGCGTCGGAAGCGCACCTACGACGAGATTGCCGGCCCCAGCACCAGTGGCAAGAAGTAATGGGCGGCCCCGATTTCGGGAGGTGGGAAGGGGGGAGCGCGAAACGCCACGACAGCTCCTATCCTCTCCTCGGTCCCCTTTCTTCCCCCCTGCCGCCGCACCACCATTCTTTTTCTCTTATTCCAAGTTTTCGATCGAGTGTTGTTAAGCTGTACCCATTGATCATCCACTATCAAACGCTATCTGTCTGTCCGTCGCGTGTACTATGAGCAGTAAGAGGGGAACGGGCTAAGAGCTTTCGACCGTGGCACGTTCATCGGGAAGCGATCAACGTGATTGGAGGATGTGCCGTAGCAGTAGTCTATTGATCATCCACTGTCAACTGCTATCTGTTTGTCCGTCGCGTGTAGTATCAGCCGTAAAAGGGGAACGGGCTAAGAGCTTTTGACCATGGTGCATTCATCGGGAAAGCTTTCGACACGAGGAGCGGTTTGGGCCTCCGCGGTAGCCAGAGTACCTGTGGGCTGTGTTTGCACAGGGTGCCTCCTTTCCCAGTTTTGAAGGGTGTTGAAAGGTTGATGGAGCAGCTGAATTCATTTTTGGCAAGTTGGAGCAGTTTGGCTTGGTTTGTGCGATACAAGGTTTTAAAATTGCTGTGTCGTGAAATCCATTGATGCCGCAGCTTTAGTTCTGTGCAGCATTGGAACTAAAAACGGCATGCTGTATGCGTCCGATATTGTTTAAATTCGTCCTTGGCACCTTGTGTTGTGGGATTTGCTCAGTTGAAAGGTATATAGTCAGTTGCTTCCCTGATGCTTTTAGCTCTTGGCAATTTCAGAGCAGCTTGGAAAAAAAGAAACGTAGCAAATGGATGACCTTGTGCGTAGATGCTTGTATCAAGTGTTGCACGGAAGTATCTGGCCACTTCAGGAAATACGTGTGCCCCGGGAATGTTTGCCGATGCTGTTCTCTGGGCTCATTGTCAGGGCTAGTTGCGTGCACTTGGGAATCTGAAAATTTGCGTTGTATGAAGAAATAAGCTTGAAAGGAAAATATGTTAAATGCCGGGTGCGTTGTCTTGTTCCTGTCAGTGTGCTTTGCCAGTTCTGTTTTTCTTTATATCCTCCACTTTTTTAGCTGCGGCTTTCAGCGTTTCCTCAGAAAATAGAAAATGTCAAACCAGTCATGCTTGCAGTGCTTTCATATCACTGTGCTTTCTTTTAACTTCAGTGGGTCCTTGTTTGAGCCCCTCCCCCCTTTGTGAGCTGCCAAAGAAGTCTATTAGACTCTCCTGCCCTCCTCTTTTTTTTTTGCTTTTTTTTTTTTTGTCAGGCTAGACTTGCAAGGCTTGTTCAATTTAGGGTTTTTCTTCCTTCAAAGTGAAATTCCACGCGTGCAGATTCTTTGACCAGCGTGTAGCAGCCAATCTTACTTTTTTCGAGTTTTATATTTCCCTTTTTTCTGTACTGTGTCACTTCCAAGTGTGTTGACAAGGGCAGACGGTGCCACATATATCGAGTCACCTCCCCTGAAAGTTTGTTGATGAATGTTTGCAGTCTGGAATGGATGGAAAAATGAACGTGTGCGGTTGCACCTAAGAGTATGAGTGTGCAACACGCAAGTGAATGTTTGTTTGTCCAATAAAACTGTTCCCGACACATGTCTGATGGCTCTGTTTGTCTTTAATCTGATGCTAGTTGCACGGTAATGGATGTGAGCTTGCTTTATATTTGTAACGTTCAAAAGCTTTTGTGCAGCTGACTAGCTGCCGTTTGTTTGTTGCCATTTGTATATGTTGTTTGTTGTATATTTGTTGTGCTGTGCAGTACTTGAAAAGGATGCGAAAGCGCAGCAAACAGTCGGTGAGTATGTCGCTGTGCCTGTAATAGGCGTTTGAGAAGGAACAAGATGCTGAAAGTAGGAAACATTCCTACTGCCTTGTACGTCTTTGTAAGCTATGACCTGCAAAAGTGCGAACGCTGAAAGTGGATTGGCTAAGAGCTTGTTTTAAATCCGATTTGTGAAAGAGGAGATAAGAATCTGAAAATGTAAACTTAGCTGGCACCTTTGTTGAAGCGTTAAAAGATTATCAGGCCATTTCGTGAACTGAATTCATATTTTGCATGAGCGTGCTTTCATTTCTTTAATAAGTCGTTATCAAATTCTCTCATTGCTTATATTATTGTTGGTCTATTTTTCTTATTTATGGCCCCAGTTCAAGCAGTACATTTGCGTACCTACATTGCTCCTCTGCGACAGCTGCACCGTGGACATCGTTTGGGACACTGTGCCAACTTTCATCGCCAAATTTCAAATGTCTGGCACGAATATTCAGGGCTGGGCACATGCGCTTGTGTAAAATACTGACCGCATTGCTTAGGCACGCATTTTTTTCTTGCGGCATTTTTCCTTCTGTGACTATAATTGAACGCCTTCACGCTCCAACCATACGATTTTGATTGCGTTTATGGTTCACACACTGCTTTAAGCGGAGGCTATTGCAAACAAAAATAGTTGTAAAATAATATAACCAATCTTTTTTTCTTTTCTGAAAGCTAGGGCAGTTGGATGTGGTCGGTGTTGTAACACTGATGCTGTGGCGGGGAAGTGATATGCTTTCAGAATTTGACATTGTAGCTGCAACACACCGCAAGTCTTTTCTGAAATTTTCTGCAAGCATTGAACACAATAAGGTCTAAGGTCATACAAGCAATTGTTTCAAGATGTGTTTGTGAAAACTTAACGTACAGTCGAATGCCACTGAGTGCTCTCTTTGTGGACTGGTGATCGTTGATGTTGCAGCCAATGTGAATTGAAATAACGTGAGCTTCTGATGGCACCTGTCGTCATTGGTCAACCCACTGAGTGGTAGCATACCTGCCAACACTCCCGATTTACCCGGGGGACTCCTGATTTCTTGCCTATTCTCCCGATAAACGGCCCCAACCCCCATCTCTAAAACAAAAAAAGGAACTGCGTTATGCAGCACAGCCGCATTGCGGTTCCCATCACGAGCTGGCTAGCTAGCCGAAGTCGGATGGGAATCCAAGCCATTTGTGTGCACGGAGTGTACAAGCCTAACTTTGTTCACATGTGGTCGGGACAATGCGCTGAGGACTGAACGTAGTAACGTTATGCTTTTCATAGCTCTCTTGACATCATGGCGTCGTCAACACCCAAGAAGAAGTAGTATTTACAATGTTTCCTGAAGTGTTATACCTCAGAATTTTGTGTTTCATGCGTCCAGGAAAGGCGAACAGTTCGGATTTTGCAACGACTTGCGCATGCGACATGAGCGTGGCCCAATGGCGGTAAGGAGACTTAAAACTGCATTTGGCGACTACTAAGCACCAAAGCTTCCTCCGTGGTGCTGTGAAGGCAGAGGACCGGAGAACTTTTTGGCAACAGCAATGAAGATAGTTGTGCGTGCGGAGTAGTGCCTTTTTCACTGGATTTCTTATAGAGCACAAATTGCCACTCAGCGTGAGTGATCACGTTGGGCCACTTCTAGACTAGACTAGACATCGTATGTGCTGCATTAAAAAAAAAAAAACACCTGCCCGCTGTGAACCTCCCGATTTTCAAAGTCCCGAGACTGGCACGTATGGTGGTAGGTTAGGCCTGTGTATTCCGCCCTAATGTGAAGTCTCTAACGTTCATTCTAACGACATGCCAAACGATGTCGAACGTGTACGTCTACTTGCATTTACCAAGTGTTTATGTTTCTGTAATCTTTTCCACCTTTGGTTGCCTAGACCCGTAGAACCTGTGTACAGTTGGAGATATGTGCAAAGCTCTGATTTTGGAGAGCCTGAGTTTCATCCCCGTGTAAACCCCAAGTTTTCTGGTTCTATTTTGAACTCAGTTACTCTGCCTTTATTCTCTCTGCTCTGTTGGTCCTTTCAACAGCCGTTTCGCTGCTACAAATGCGAAGTGGTGACTTTTGCTCGAGGGGGTCATTTAGTAGTCTCGCTTCTTTATTCAAGGATCGATCGCGGCTACCATACAGGCAAGCTATTCGAGTAACCTGAGCAATGCGAGGGCTAAGTTAAAAATTGAGTAGAAAGAGTACAACATTGTATTTCCATAAGTGAATCAAAATGGAATGCAGAAAAATTGGCGCAGCTTCCATTTGTGATGCAAGGCTAGAGAAACAGCAGAGCTGGCGGCCCCTCTCCCTTCGTTGGAGACTGCTGTTGCACCACACCCGAATTGCCAAACTTGCCGCTGGAGGTTCTCCATGACTGGCAGACCCCGATCGTTTCATCCGCAGGCTTTCACATCTCTCCCAAAGTGGACTGTGTTAGCATGCGTTCGAACCTACGGCCACCAGCTTCACCAACTTGGCATCTGTAGTGCGAAGTCGGCGCCTGTGCTGCCTAATTCAGGCGCAAACACGTCAACTGGCAAGGAGAACATCACGCGAGAGATCGCGCCTTGAACGCTGCGCAGAGTGTTCTCGAAGGTCCCGCTGTGCAACGTCGGGTGCTCCTCACGGGGCACACGCTCAATCAGTATTTTTTTCGTGGTGTTTTTTGCGAGTTCCTCACGAGGCGCACGTTCACACGCACTCTGTCTTCTTTCTTGGTATTTTTTTCTGGTAACGCTCGACGATACAGCTCTGCTGTTAAAGGTGTTGGGTTGTAGTACAGCGAACATAGCTAGGCAAACTGCGTGTGACTGTAAATGTGCTTCGTGGCATTGCGGGTGGCGATTTACTGCAGAACCCAAGTAATCCTCAATATCTACATAAATGTAAACAACCACTCTGTCGCTCCCCAAGCTCTTGGCATAAATATAGTGACAATTTTCAAACATTTTCTTTTGTCTTCGAAGAGCCCACGCCCGTGTCCCTAACCAGACTCCCACAGTATTGTAAGTCTGAGGTGATAATTTCGGCATCGGAGAATACAATACGTTAATTCGGGTTAGTGTTTTGTTTTGCGTGTGTGAGGTTCGCCAGAGCTGACTCAGTACTGCTAGCAAGCTCCAGCACTCGAGTAAGATGTCCTACACTTTGCGAGTGTTGATCAATTTGATGGCAGTTACTTCTGTCTTGCACAGCAAAGCTTGACTGACCGCTGCGGTTTTCAAGTGACTGCTAGCATCTCACTTGTCTTGACTTACCAATATCGTGCTTCATTTGATTCGTGAGTGAAACAGACGATGACGTGACAACGGCACCACAATATTTGTAGACTCCTTATTGTTTTATTAGGAGAATCTCATCACCACCAGCCTGTCTACATCCACTGCAGAGCACAGGCCTCTCCCATAGATCTCCAATAATCCCGGTCCTGTGCTAACTGTGACCAATTTAATCCCCGCAGACTTATTGATCTCATCTACCCACCTAACTTCCTGCAGCCCCTGCCATGCTTGCCTTCTCTAGGGATCCACTCTGTTGCCCTTAATGACCTTTGCATTGCATTCCTGCCCATTTCTACTTCTTAATTTACTAAATGTCCTTAACAAGCGTTTGTTCCCTGACCCAATCCGCTCTCTGCTTGTCCCTTAATGTTACACCTATCATTTTTCGCCCCATTGCCCTCTGAGTCCTTTCTTAATTTAAGTTGAACCCTCTTAGTGAGAGCCTCCAAGTTTCTGCCCCGTAGGTGAGTACCGGTAAGATGCAGCTGTCATACACTTTCTTCTTCAAGGACAATGGTAGGCTTCCGTTCATTATTTGAGAATGCCGGCCTAATGCACTCCACCCCGTTGTTATCCTTCTAATTATCTCTTACCTCATGGGTTGGGATCGGGGGCAACAGTTCGGCCTAAGTAGACTATGTTCACTTACCACTTCACTACTTTGCCACCTATCTCAAACCACTGTGCTATGCCGAGGTTATTAAGCATTAATTTATTTTTCTGCATTTTAATTATAAAATTAATAGGAGAATGTGCATGTTTTCTAGTTACAAAAGATGTGCGAGACACAAGGTGTGCGGCAACAAGTTCATTTAACTGCTTCGAAAAAGCAGGACTCGTGTGCATACAAAGATATAGCATGCGAATTGTGAGCTGCAGCATTGGGTACGAGTGAGTGGGTGATCGAGCGTTTATATGATTATATTTGTCCATGAACACTCTTGCACTTGGCTTGAAACACGTTTTGCCTTATGTGTACGTGTGTCAGTGATTTTTTGTAATAGGGAAGAAACTCTGATGTGTCCTCAGCGTGCTGTGCGCTGCTGCAAAGCAACTTGATTTAACGGCATGTGACTTTTTTACTGGGATTTGACTACAGTAAAACCTCGTTGCAAGATTCACTCAGAGGTCCCGGGAAACGTGTCTCGGGTAACCAAGGTCTCGTGTATGTGAATTGTTGCGTACATATAAAACCAGGCAATCCTTTTCGTTAAAATGTTTCTTATAACCAGGTGTATCTTGTAACAGTGTCTTTTGTAACGATGTTTTGCTGTATTGCTTCTATTATCTGGCGAGGCGCACGTGCAGGCAACTGTGGTGGTGGTAACACGCATTTATTTTATGTACAAGGGATACAAAGACACCATGTTACGCTTTAGCGAATTTTGGTGTCTAGGGGAGAGGGATTAGGTAATGGGAGTTGGGGAAAAAGGAGGATACATCCAATGGTACATCCAATTGGGTGTGGAATTAAAGGAAATGGTGAAGACCAGAGTCCTCGACGAAGTTTCGTAGAGCGACGAGCAGGCGCCGTTCTTCGCTCTGATTGGAGCTGCCTGGATAAAGCCAATCATTAAGGCTCGGTGGGATTGCCAATCCTACGGTTTTGAAGGCTTGTTCCTGAGTGTGCCAGTGCTGTCACTCGTTACGTCGGGCTCCGCGGGATGACGGCACTTGGCTGTGCTAAGCACACGACTGTGTTGCACGTTAACAAACTCTACCTCACTGAACGCAAAGTTTGCCTCGAGTTCAATGTGAGTGCGATTAATAACATCTCTGTTGACACCACCGTTGAGAATTGGGTGGAAACTGAGCAGACGATGCGTGCCGATGATTTTTTTTCTTCTTCGGCGTCGGGCGCAGTGACACAAGCCACGCCATGTCCGTGGCGCATAGGCCATGTCTGTGGCTATTTCCAGTGTTGCCAAGCGAAGAAATTACAGCTAAACTTTTCAAGGAATATCGACCTATAGCTTTTTGTGTTGGCATGGGTTGCATTCTTGTGCACATACTTTCTTAAGCTTTGCTTGATTAGGTTAAGCGTGGATATTAGATTGGAGAGTGTTGCTTGAGAGTGCGCGTGCGGACTGCATAATCACTTATTGACATAGTCTAGAACAGAGTGCTTTCACTCTATTTCGTCATATTATTTTCGGAATGGGAATAAAAATGCTTAAGAAAAGACAAGGGTGTAGACAAGAGAAGACAACACTAGCACTCTTGGTACGCTGGTCTTGGCACACGTAGCCGTGTAACTTTCCGTTCGAGGTAAGACAAAGCCGCAGCCGTCATAAGGTACTCGCCTCGTCTCGGGGTCGAGAAACATCCGTTCCCTTGTCCAACCCGCACGGTTCCCGACGTCCGCAGAAAAGCCCTAATCAGAGCAACTTCGCGTTCCGTCGTCACCTTGGGAAAGAGGAGTCTCCAGAGGGGAAGGAGGTTGTTGGCGGAGGAGCCGGCTGATTGGGGGCCGGCGCTCGGGGGCGAGGGCTCACGCGCTTGCGCGGCACTGACGCCTAGGCGACATCCCTGGGTCGGCGGCGCCGGGATAACCCTAACTGCGCTGGCCGGCAGTACTGCCGGGTATTGCAGGATATTGCAAGTTGTATTGCATACCACAACCACGTGACCAAAGTGTTATGGTTCACAAACTGCACGCAGTGGAAGCATTACGCATAGGCGCACAAAAGAACAAGAAGAATGCTGCGAAATTAAAAAAAAAAATACATTGCATATAGGGAAAGAAAGAGACGACGAGTGCATCTAAGAAATTAATAAGCCATTCCACTCTGTGGACCCGCCGCGGTGGCTCAGTGGCTAAGGCGTTGCGCTGCTGAGCACGAGGTCGCGGGTTCGATTCCCGGCCGCGGCGGCCGCTTTCCTGATGGAGGCGAAAAGCAGAAACGCCCGTGTGCGAGATTTCGGCGCACGTTAAAGAATCCCCAGGTGGTCAAAATTAATCCGGAGCCCTCCACTACGGCGCGCCTCATCGCCTGCGTTGCGTCGGCGCGTTTTTTTAGGCATGCTCGGGCTGCCATTCCCGATGAGGCGACGCCGAAGTTCGCGCCGAGCCCGCGAAGTCTGCACCACCGTCTAGGCCTCCCCGGTAAACCCGAGCAACAATGGCGCCTGGGAGGCAGGTGCCGCCGAAGGCGCACTGTTTCGTCTTCTCCGTACCGAAGGATGCCGTCGCAGACGACATCATTGATTCAATTGAAGAAATCGTCGGCCCTCGCGGCCTGGAGTCCCTGCAACACCAGGGTAACTACAAGTTTTGCGCATCTGTGAAGACTGCTGCTGCAGCAGCAAGACTAAACGAACGAGGAGCCATCATCGTGAACGGCATCCGTGTACCGTTGCGTGCGTCGGACCCCAAGTCCTGTATGTAACGGTGTACAGACTAAAACTGTACATTCCTGACGGCGACCTCGAGGCGGCGCTTGCCCCATACGGCAAAGTGATCGCCGTAAGAGAACCGACGTTCAAGGGCCGCCCTTACGTCGGCACGGGCACACGGCTCGTCAGAATGGAAATGATCAAGCCAATACCAAACTTCATGATGGTGAAGGGCCTGCCGCGTACAGTGTTGAATATAGGGGGGTCAGGCGAGTGTGCTCCGGTGTGCGGTCGTGAGGGGGCATCACGGAGGGACTGCCGGACCCCATGGTGTCAACCGTTGCCTCGACTACGGCCATGACGGCGCCGCAGTGCACCGCCTCGTGCCGTCGTTGCGGGGGCCGGCACGCGTCGTCTGACTGTCTGAATGCCACGCTCCTATGCCCTAGCAGCGGCTGGAGAAGTTTCCCGAGCTGGCCCCGGACGCGGAGCGGGAAGGACCTGCTGATCCTGAGCTGGAGCCGGAGTCGTGCGACGAGCTGGTCATCGACGAGATGGAGACCTCCATCGGACGATCCCAACAGGCCCGACGAGAGATGGAGACCCCTTCAGGCGAGTCCACTGACGACGGGGAGGAGGAGGCGGTCTCATCCGGGGCATCCCCTGTCCGTCTGCGGTGCCGCCGACAGCACCCCGGAGAGCAACGATGAGCAGCGCGTCAACCCGGAGTCGTCTCTCTCGGCGATCTGACGTCCTCTTCCACCGACTCGACCGTCGCAGGAAACGGAGGCATCTGATCCAGAGCCAGCGGACGCCACCCGGCAACTTCGAGCACGTGGGGTGCCCCTTCGCACAAACGTCCAGGCCGGCAAGAGCGCCAAGACCAAGGCAGTGAAAGCGAGCCAGTCCGCAAAAGCTCCCAAGCCGACCGGTCCAGAGAGGGAGTCAACCGTCCCCAAGGATCCACGGCTGGTAAACCCAATCAGCCAAGTTGACGACCTTCTTAACGAGACGAAGAATCCCGAGAACCTGGACCGGATTAACAACGGGAGTTTATTGGCTGCGGACTCAAAATATCAAAAGAGTAAGAAATTATGCATGTCAGAGCCACCTGACAAAACCATGCTGTAAAAGGAAAGAATGTCAACTGCTAGTAGTGCACTAATATTTTTAATGCTGGTGCATTTTCTCACTTTGAATGCTCAGGGATTTCGGAGCCCAGACAAGCAAAGGGAAATCATGCACTATGCTAGAGCACGAAATGTTGACATCCTTTTCTTACAGGAGTGCAACTTTCACACTCCACGCGACATCTCTTTGTTCCGAGGAAAAGTTTGCAGTACAAGCGTTTTTTTAGTTTGAGTGACTCTCTCGCATCTGGGGTGGGGGTCGTTTTTTACGGGACTGCTTGCGCAACAGAGCCTTTTGTACCTTTGGTTTGGACGGCCGGACACTGGCCGTAGATTTTCATTTGTGTTCGCGCCGAGTGCGGGCGGTCGTCGTATACGCACCGACTAGGCGCAATTACAAAGCTGATTTCTACAGCTCCCTAGACGCTTACTTACTAGAGCAATATCCTACAATGCTTGTAGGGGATTTCAACTGTGTGTTGGACCCCCAGCGAGACGTACGAGGACCTGGGCAGGGTAGACCCTACCAAGGCGCAGGCGAGCTCCGCAGCCTGGTCACCCAATTTCGGCTTCAGGATGCGTGGGAACTGGTGCACGGGGATGAATTTGCGGCCACATGGGCTAGGGGCAGGTCTGCTAGCAGGCTAGACAATTCTATCTTCCGCCACAGCTCAGCCGCCACGTAAACACCTGTGACGTCCTATCATTCCCCACCGACTGCCCGCGCATCTCCGACCATCGACCGGTGTCGCTCACTCTGTCGTTCGAGGATTGCGTCCCGCGCTGCGACCTATGGCGGATGGACAAATGCCTTCTGACCGATCCCGCGAGCTCGGCGAGCATAAGCGCAGCTCTGGCGGCTGAGGTGGTTTCCGAGGCGAGCTCCAACCACGTGGGGACGAACTGAAGGCGCGCTTCCGTGGGCTACTTGTGCGTGCCGGACGCGAAAGGAAAGTTAGGATCACAGAAGAGCTAAACGACACGCTGAGGCGACTCCGTATAGTAAATAAGGGCGCTCCCCCTGACATTCGCTATGCGTGATTACGCGAGCCAGCTAAAGGCGCGTTATGTTTTGCTTCTGAGGCTGTCCTCGCGAGCGGCGAGCGAGACTGTCGTGCTTGGCAGGCCAGTGTCTAACCCAGCTGTTCTCCGTCATGTTAGAACCGGCTCAGCGGACCAAGCGCGTTCGCACGTGCCAAATGTGACAATGCCGGATGGGAGCGTGAGTGACATGCAGGAGGACATAGGTTCTGTCTTCACGCAATACGTCTCGGAACAGTTCACGTCAGAGAGGGGTTCGAGGGGGGGGGCCGGACTACGAGGAGAGGCTTAGGGAGTTTTGTGACGGGGTACCGCGCGTCCCCGAGCACCTACTCGAGCAGTTCTGCGCTCCGGCCACAGCCAGGGAACTGAAAGACACCCTCGACGCCATGAACGAGCAATCCGCCCCTGGACCAGATGGGATCCAGACGGGTTTCTACAGAGTGTTTTTTCCTATAATCAAGAAAGCACTTCTCGAAATGATCAATGCATTTATAGTTGACGGCGTCCGGCCGGAGTCTTTTCGTGAGAGCCGGGTGGTCCTTCATACCAAAACCAGGAGGGGACCCGTCCGACCCCAAGGCGTATCGGCCAATAACGCTTTTGAACAGCGACTATAAGATAGCAGCATCGATTCTAGCCAGGCGCGTAAGTGCCACGTTACCGGAGATTGTGAGCGAGTCCCAGAACTGCAGCGTTCCCGGTCGTTCCATTTTTTCATCGTTGGCCTTGACTCGCGACCTGTTCACGTATGCCACCCGGACAGGTATCTCTGGTTGCTTCGTCTCTGTCGATCAGGCGAAAGCCTTCGACAGAGTCGAGCACCACTACCTGCTGGGTGTGCTGAAGTGCTACGGATTCCCGGCGGAGTTCGTGGCCAGGTTGGAGCTTATGTACACGGGAGTCTCGGCGCGCTTGCTTGTCAACGGAAAGCTGAGCGCGCCATTTGTAGTGAGCCGTGGAATCAGGCAGGGCTGTTGCCTTTCGCCACTCCTTTTCGCACTTTGCATCGACCCCCCTCCTTCGCTGTGTGACCGAATGTCCCAACATTCGCGGTTTCCCTCTGCCGGGGCAGGGTCAGGTCAAGACCACTGCGTATGCCGACGACGTGTCCCTGTTTTTGCGGGGCAGGGACAGCTTCGCGGCCTTCCTACAGGTCTTCGGTGCGTACAGCGAGTTGTCCGGGGCCCAGCTGAACGGGGGCAAAAGCAGAGCTATGCGCTTTGGGTCGTTTGCATCGGACCTCCCCGGTGGAGTGGAATGGGTAGAGGGAGTAAGAGTGTTGGGCGTCATTTTCCACCCTTCTGGGGATGTGGCGAACAGGACGTGGAGGGAACTCCTTGAGAACGCGGAGAGACGCCTTTCCATCGCGGCGCAGTATCAGCTGCCTCTGTCGGAACGAGGTTACGTAATTAAGTCGTGTGTCTCGGCCGCGCTTTTTTACGCGGCCCGCGTGCATGCCCGCCAACAAAGTGATGCGGGCAGCTAAATACGAAGTTCGGGGCCTTCTTTTGGGCAGGCAAAACTGAGCGAGTGGCTCGCGTCTTTCTGCGACTGCCTAAGAGTATGGGTGGTTTCAGTATTCCCTGTGTCACTACCATGTGCAGCATATTGGCACTGCGAGGTGTACTGGATCTGGTACATGACCGCGACTTCCCAGGAGGGGCTCTTGTCAAGTACTTTCTGGGGACATCCAGGCGACTGTTCTACCGAGAACTCGGCGTGGGCCCCTCAGCCGAGCAGCCGCCTACATTTTTACACGTATGTCATCGGCACATACACAAAGCTAAGAGAGCAGCTGTCCGGATCAGAGATCGCAGGGACTCAGCCAACTAAGATCTGTGAGCGCCTGGCTGTCGGACAGCTTAGCGATGTGCAGCTGGGGAGAGCGAGGGGGGCCAGGTGGAAGCAACTGACCTCTTCAGTGCTTCCCTCAGACGTGAGGGACTTTGGGTGGGAGCGAGGCTGGGGGGTCCTTCCTACTAGAGACCGCTTGGCATCGTGGGGGGTGGTGCCTAACTCGCGGTGCCCCCAGTGCGGTCAGGTAGAGACGTTAAAACACGCGATGTACGATTGCCGGGTGGCAAGGACGTTCTGGCGTCTTTTGGGCAGGCAGTTTCGCGTGAGGCTTGGCGCCCGCACTAAGACGCGCGACGCTCTGATAACCTTTCTGCTGTGCGTGGGGGCATTGGTCTTGTGGGAGAGGCGTGGCTACGCTTCCCTAACGGCGCGGCCCCAACGAGCCATGTACCCAATGCTCTGGAAGGTCCGTGCACGTCTGGCGGAGCACCTGGAGGCGGAGCTGTCAGCGCTGGGGGAAGCAGCCTTCCTCCGGCGCTGGTCGACCCGCTTCATCACTGTGCGAAACCAACGTGTGCACATGGAAATAGTGCCATACTAATCTGTTGTTTTTCTTTTTGGATTTGTTTTTTTTTGGTGTTGTTGTTTTTCACTTGTTCACATGGAATTAGTACCATACTAATCAGTTAGTTGTTTCTCATTGTAACTTGTGCTATCTAGCCATCACGATTGCAAGTAAAGCGTGCTTTTGTGTTGAGCTGCTGTGTCTCTCGATGTATATGTCACTATCGATTTTTTTTTTCCTTTTTTAACTTGTGCGCATGGAATTAGCACCGTACTAATCAGTTAGTTGTTTCTCATTTGTAACTTGTGCTATCTCGCCATCACGAGTGCAAGTAAAGCGTGCTTTTGTATATGAGCTGCTGAGTTGTCTCGATGTATGTCACCATCGATGAAATAAAATTCTCTTTATCGCCTTTTACTAAAGATTACCGTGGGGAGGGACACTCCAATGAGCCTATAGGCCAATTTTTGGGAGGCCTTGCCCGTTTGGGCGAGGCCTAATCTCGAAATCTAAAATCAGAATCGAAGGCACACTAAACTATCCTCTCGGGCGTCTCTCTCTCCTCATCGTCGAGGTTGTGTCAGTTGTGTACCCTCATGGGGGCCGTCATGTCCGTTTCACACGGCAGCTGCGGCAACTTCCAAATGGGGCTTCAACGCGTACGAATAACCAATCTCACACGTACGTTACTGAAAAAACTCCCTCGCACTTCCCCGAGGGGGAGAGTGTGTACGGTTGTTGGTTGCGCGATTACGGTGGATATCGTGATCTTAATGAGTAGTCGAGAGATTACACACACGCACACAACTACAAAGAAAGATATTCACTCGTTATTGCTGGTACCGTTGCCCGGTCCGCCATCATCGTTATCGAGATGCAGGACCAGCGACCGCTCTCGACGACGGCGCGCGCTCGACTAATACCCTCCCGCGCCACGCGGCCGCTACACGAGCGCCCTCACGCGTCGGAATGCGGAGCGCCCGCTAAGCGAGCGAGAGCTCTCCCGCCCGAAGTGGAGAGGAGGCGCCCAACACCCGCAGTCACTGAGCGAAGAGAGGAGGAGGAGAGTAGCGCCCACCGTTACGGCGAGGCTACACGAGCGCCCTCACGCGTCGGAATGCGGAGCGCCCGCTACGCGAGCGAGAGCTCTCCCGCCCGAAGTGGAGAGGAGGTGCCCACCACCCGCAGTCACTGAGCGGAGAGAGGAGGAGGAGAGTAGCGCGCACCCATCTCCCCCCGTTGCTAGGGAAGACAAGGAGCGCGCGCACCCGCAGCTGTTGCTATGCGGACGACGGCGGCGGACGATTCAGGCTCGCTTAAGAAGTGCATTCGCACTTAAAAAGTTTGATCATATGCAAATGTCGTTTCAAATCGCGCGCCATCAGCCGCAAAGGGTTCGCACAACATCCGACAGATGGCGACGAGTGTACTGGCCAGTAGGAAGATGCATTGAAACATCCCCCTCGCGAGGAGCACGATCAAATGCAGAGCATTTTCCGGGGCGCACGACGTTAAGTAGTTTGCGTTACGTTAATGCTGTTGCACTTGTGGCAACTGCTGACGAGAGAGCGCTCGTCAGCAGTAATTTGAATGAGTCAAGGATATAATGCGCGTTCGTAGCCTTCAATTCTGTGTTGGGTTTGTGGCGCAGTGGTTAAAGCACAATGTACATTGCGTTCTGCCCGCAGGGTTGAGGGATCGAAACCTGGCGCCGGATAATATTTCTTTTTTTTTATATAGTAGGGAGGGGTGCGGTGCGGACTACAGACGCCAACGCGGGTGACATCGTGAGTTACAGAAATGCTCTGCATTTAAAATATGTCGCCGTTTCGGGCATATTAGGATGATAACTTTGATTTGCTCGTATTGAATTGAAACACTTATTTGATTCGGTATTATTATGAAAACTTATGGAATTGACTTCCGAGAATGGTGCGATAGAGTTTTGGAGGGAAGCCCATATATGAAGCAGGGCTTCAAGAACACTAGAACTATACATAAAGAGCAGTCGACTCTTCTTGGCAGCATAAGCAGCTCTCTTCGAATTCTGCCGCAGTATGATTTTCTTGGGCATGCCCGAATCCACTCACGAAGTTAGCGGGGGTGGTGGTGGTAACACGCATTTATCTTATGTACAAGGGATACAAAAGACGCCATGTTACGCTTAGGGAATTTTGGTGTCTAGGGGAGAGGGATTAGGTAATGGAGTTGGGGACAAAAGTAGGATACATCCCAATGGTACAAGTCCAATTGGGTTTGGAATTAAAGGAAATGGTGAAGACCAGAGTTCTCGACGAAGTTTCGTAGAGCGGCGAGCAGGCGCGTTCTTCGCTCTGATTGGAACTGACCTGGATAAAGCCAATCATTAAAGGCTCGGTGGATTGCCAATCCTAAAGTTTTGAAGGCTTGTTGCGACAGTCGGCAAAGCGAGGGCAGTCCCACAGAGTGTGCAATGTCATTATTGGCTGAGCACCGCGAACACTCGGGGTCATCTAGGCTGCCGAATCTTGTGGCGCGAAAGTGTGGGGTTCTTGCCGATCCAATCCAAATTCTTCAGTGTCTTTCCATTAGTTTCCAGAATTCTTCTAAGAAGGCTGGTCATACCTTCCTCTTCTTTTTCACCATAACGAAGCGGCTCGTACGCACGCGGGGGGGGGGGGGGATATGCCAGGCCTTGTAAGCGGTAGCTATTTAGTATTTAGTTAAGTATGAAATGGCAAATGCGGATTTAAAAATACAACGCAGATTTAATCCGTAGGGGCGTAAGAGTCGCAATGCAATGATTGTTTTACATCTCTCAATTTCATTTCGATCACTTCTTGGTCTGTTCACTTTATCGTTGATGTCTAGGGACAGATCTTTCGCCGATTTTTTAATTGCCGTCCGAATACGTGCATTATAAGCCTGCCCCGAAATATGAAAAACAAAACAAAAAAACTTGCGAACACACCCACAAAACAGTCCGAACAGTCACGCCAAAAAGGACACTCCCATTGAGCAAATGGATTATTTGGCTCATTTTGATCCGTACCACAGCGCGATCTGGATCATTGTCCATATACGAAATCCGGTCTGCGTACATGTTTGCCGGGCTCCATCTGACCTATTTCTTTTCCAACTCTGTTCTAGGGGAAAGTTGACGAGTTTTGACTGCGAAGATGTTGTTACTGGCCGTAATTCTCGCATTGCAACCAACTCCCCGAGTGCACACTCACTTTGGGAGGTTGTCCAAGATTGGCAAAAAAGAAAAAGAAGAGCTCCAGCGTTCGGCGGCGTCCTCTGCCAGTTGGATGACAGCAGCTTGTATCTCGGGAAGAAATCTGAGCAGTGCGGCCTCCCACTGCTCACTACTTCTTATATGTATTACTTTTCCAAAGGCCCGTGGTTTATTGGGGCATTGCCAGACCATATGTTGTAGTGTGGCTGCTGCAATGTTGCACCACTTGCATCTGTCCGTGTACCTATCCGGATAGCTGCGGTGACACAGGGCGGGGTGAGGGAACGTATTTGCTTGCAACATGCGCCATGATTGGACGAAGATACCGGACTTTTTCGCACGGTGCATTCGTCTTAGAAGGGATGACAATAAAGTCCTCTCTCTCTCTCTCTCTCTCTCTCTCCTCTCTCCTCTGCTCTCCTCTACTCTCTCTCTCCTCCAGCGTTCGCCCGTATAGTGGCACCACTTGCTCGTGACGAGAAAGTGCCTGCTTGGGGGAGGTCACCGCGGCCGGCGCATTCTCTGGAATCCATTATGTATAATGACGAGACGTTGTTACTAGTGTGGCAATACTTCCCGAGACGACTTGCAGATCCCGCCACCGCTGCTACGAGTCGAAGACGAAGAACTGGCGGAAGTCTACAATGCTGAGGATGACTTTGCACCTAACACTCGCCGCGAGACGACAGCCTCTTCGATGCTATTATGACGACGATTGGCTAGCACTGCCAACTATGCAATAAACAATGATACTGAACTTTACCATGTGTCCAGCGATTCTCATGTGCAAGACCTTCACCATTCAAAGCATTGCGCGGGAGTGCAAAACTTCGTTCCAGTTCTTGAATTTTACTCCTTTAGAGAAAACAACAACAACAACAAAAAAACCCTCGCATGCCTACATGGGACATTCGCCGTAGCTTGAGTTGGGAATTATTGGACACTATTCCAAGGAGAAAAAACAAACAGACAAATATGTGAGAGAACAAAGAGAATGGGAGTTTTTGCCACGGCAGGAAGTTAACAGAAATTTAAAGAAGCTGTGTGCATTGACTCGTAAAATATTCAAGAATGTAGGGGGGACATTCACATGGCTAAGACCACAATCTGTGCTCAGCGAGGTACAGAATAACCTCCAGCCAATTAAGGGCACGCTGAAAAGCAAGGCGAGTTTAAATGGTTAAAGTTGATATTTTAAAACATCTGGAATTCGCGGTTGGCCTCCCTTGTCCAATTGTTGACCGCCTCTCTCGGGGACAAAAATGAAAGGAAGAGAAAGACCCCCGCTCCACGCTCCGCGCTGCTGCCACGCTCAGAAGCTAGAACCGCTGAGCCGATTCCGTCTTGAGTGTTCGTCTCCCCACGGACTCGACTGCTGCTTGCCACGCGTCCAGTTCTCGGTCTCTATGAAGCGACACGAACGCGGTCCTGCTCTTCCGAGGAACGGTTCGCCATGCGCGGTCACCGACAACTCCCAGACGCCCGAGCAGCGTCCGACTCCATCGGTCGCCTCAGGCCCTCGCCGCCCTAAGACGAGCCCTTCACCGGACAGGCAAAATAGAGGCGACGGACGAAGATCTTCGGCGGGAGTGCGCAATCATAGGCCGCCGAGAGTTTCGGAAGTGGAGAGCGACCAGAGTTTGGTTTCGCATTCCGCTTCACGTTCACCAATATCGACGCCTTCCCCGGAGCCCTCTCCTCAAGCTTCGAGGACGTCGGTACCACTTTTGCCCTCGACGCCGGTACCCATGGGGACAACAGGGAAACCTGAGGCGTCAGCGCGTACTCGCCGAACCGGGTTTGAATCTGATGAAACAGAGGGATTCGAGCGCAGTCTGCCGACGTCAGGCTTGTCACGCCAACCGAAGGATCGGCCTGGTTCCTCTACTTCACACCTGCTTGCTGACGTCACCGCTGAGACGTCAGGGTCGGGGTCGCAGCTCACGCTGAAGCAGCGAATGCCGTCAACGAGCTCGTCGAAGCGCCGGCGTCACGTGGAGAAGTCCTTTCAAGCAATGGGGGACGTGGCCTGCTTCGCTGTGTCCACCACGACCTCAGCCCGGAGCGGGACCTCCAAATTGCGAGACCGAAGGAGTTCGACGAACGTGCGCGATGCCGCCAGGGTCTCGTCTTCCGCGTCTCGGACGGATCTCACCGACAACAGGCGAGGTTCCGAAGTGCTGGGTCGTTCCGCGTACGAAAGAAGCTCGTTGGATGGCGACGACTTGGAGGACACTCGGCGAGGGCCTGATGTCTTGCCCCGAGCTAAGAGCATACAGGTGAGCTTCGATCGCTTGATTGCGTTTCCGGACCCTTTCGAAAGCGTTGAATTTTTATGTATTGTTGCTACAAAACGTCTACTCACACAAAAAGGGAGAGAAGGGAGTGAAGGAATTCGTAGTGGTGGGTGGCCTTTTTGGTCTAGTGTGCCTCGATGCCAGCGCCGCCGTACGGACGCGCGTGAATAGAGGCACTCGCCGACGCCAGAAAGATCAAGGCTTCGCGGTCTTCGAGCTGACAACTGCGCAACATGCTCTTCCGTCTATGTATACTACGAGAGGGGGGCGGGTGGTGAGTGGTCATATCCAGCTAATGTGCGGAGTAGTGTTAGGGGTGGTTAAAAAGAGTGCATGGGCCCCAGCAGACGCCGGTAGGGCGTATATGGGCTATTAGTTCATCTTGAAATACAGTAAGAAAATCTTAATTTCAATAAATTTGAGACAGTGGGCTGCCCATGTGAAACAGTGTCTGAAATCAAGCGGAGATTCGGTTGTGTTTAATGAGCAGTTACTGTCGTTTATATGTGAAGAAAATTCTTACTTAAGTAGGCGCCCGCAAGCATCCCATGTTTGAAAGATTCGTAGGGACGCCGTAATTAGTTTGATCATTCTGGCGGAATGTGTTCAGTGCACCACTGCAGAATGGGGGCTCCGACTAGGTTTGGCAGAGCGTGCTATAACGGCAGCCGGGAGAGATACCATGCTAAAATTCTGTCAACACTCGCCTATCATTGGTGAAATCTGAAAATTCTAAAATTCTGCCAGCACGGGACATCTGCCGTGAAAATAAGCGCGCGCTTTGTAATTCTCACGGCAAATATCCAGCAGTGTAAAAAGTAAGGCCAGAAGTTATCTAACGAAGCCTAATGTAACGTAAGCTAACTAAACCGTCTTGGATTCTTATCTATGATAACCTAAAAGTAATTACGCCCAGCGTAACCAAACGTAACCCACCCTAACTTCACGGAACCAACCGGTCCTAAACCCAAGCCAGTGTACAATTGTACAGCGATATCGTGATAACTTTGTAGGAGTAACCCCACTACACGAAAATTAGGTAACAAAAGTGAAAGGTTTTGCAATTATAAACACAAAAAATAGGTTGCCTACTGGTGATGGGAACCGTAGTCATCTCGTTTTAGAACGGGTACTATACCACTGCCGATGGAACAGCCGGCACGTCGGGTTTTTGCGGAGTATTTATCCCACGGGTGCTACAAGTAGCGTGCGTAGCCATTCGCAGACAACTGCTAGAAGACAGACATTGCCGGCGGCATTTCTGAAGGCTGCGGGTAGAATAGGCGCTATATCTCCTGCTTAGCCGAGGCGACACCCCTGCTGCCGCGTTTGGAAATGTAACGCTAGTCTTGTGAGCGTGCGTTTAACGATGATTACGGAAAGCAACACAGCTGAATTGCGGTCAATAGGCCTTCAGATTAAAATCCCGCTTTTATCTCCCGAGGCTACGGGCGATGAGGCGCGCTGTATTGGAAGGCTACGCATTAGTTTAGACATCATAGTTTTTTGCAAGCGTGGAACGTGCCTTTCAAAAAGCTATAAATGGGCCAACGGCTTTGCTGAGCTTCGTGTTTCCTATTTTGCTTTGTTATTGCAACATCGGGCTCTCATCATTCGTTAACTACGCCGTGTATCAGGAACATTAAAGGGTGCGTGAAATAGAGACCACTACTCACTAGGCAAGACATCATCACTAGATTAGTATAGGTACTCTTAAACCCTACCATGCTCAGCCATCTTCGCTTACAGATAACGGTCAACATCATCAGAAGGCCCCGAACTCCTGCGGTTGCACCTACCAAGCGACCGAGCGAGCTGGAGAGAAAGCCATCAAAAGTCGCAAGCGAGCCGTGGCCGGAGCTAAGAGCTGTAGAGCCACTGGAGCACCCACACGAATGGTCGCCAATTCAGTCACCTCCCACGGAGCCCGCTACCCACTTGCTCAAGTGGGGGACTCAAGGTGTTGCTGCTATCTCCCCACCGGTGCAGAATATCTCCTGGTCTCCTCCAAACTTCGGGCCACCGGTGCCACGGGAACGTCGTGCCAGTCCCGGGCGACCCATCGGTCCTGCCCAACGCGAAACCATGCCGCCTCCTCCCCCTCCCCTGCCACCGATTTACCAGGAAGGTACCGCATTAGTACCATTCACGACTGCCTTCCACGACCCCACAGAGCCACAGGAAGAGGACGAGGAGACAGCAGTGATTACTCCTGAACCACCGAAACAGGGGCGTAGAAAGTCCTCCACGCCAGGTGCGGTTACAGCAATGAAAGCAGCCCCTCCTGAACCACCGAAACAGGGGCGTAGAAAGTCCTCCACGCCAGCTGCGGTTACCGCAATGAAAGCAGCTCCTCCTGAACCACCGAAACAGGGGCGTAGAAAGTCCTCCACGCCAGCTGCGGTTACCGCAATGAAAGCAGCCCCTCCTGAGCCACAGAAACAGGGGCGTAGAAAGTCCTCCACACCAGCTGCGGTTACCGCAATGAAAGCAGCCCCTCCTGAGCCACCGAAACAGGGGCGTAGAAAGTCCTCCACGCCAGCTGCGGTTACCGCAATGAAAGCAGCTCCTCCTGAACCACCGAAACCGGGGCGTAGAAAGTCCTCCACGCCAGCTGCGGTTACCGCAATAAAAGCAGCTCCTCCTCTTTCACCTCCTCCTCCTCCTCTGCCACCGATTTACCAGAAACGTACCGCACTTATACCGTTCACGGCTGCATTTACGATCCACAGAGCCGCAGGAAGATGACGAGGAGGTACCAGTGATTCCTCCTGCACCCCCGAAGCAGGGGCGTAGAAAGTCCTCCACGCCATCTGTGTTTACTGCAACGAAAGCAGCCGATGAAGAAGTAGAAGAGGAATTCCGTCTTTTCAAGCTGGGCGTTCTTGATCAGACTGAGTATGGAGAAGAGCCGCCACCGCCACCGCTCCACCGCCTCCACCGCCTCCACCCGCCCACCTCCACCGCCACCCCATTGCCGCCGCCGCCGCCGCCACCACCCCTCCGCAAAAAGCTACCGTTCTCCGAACTCAGCCAAAGAAACAACTTCGAAGAGCAACGCGACCCATTAAGGTAGACGTACGCGACAACGCGGCTAGGTTTTGACACCAGACCAAGTGCTAGGTCTATCATAATCGATAAGGAACCGCCGCTCCTCAGAACACCTTCAGTAAAAGGGACCGGAACCAGGCCCTTCGTGGTTAGCGTGACCTATGGATCCCAAGCGCATCACATGAATCCTGTATCAAGCCATTCACCTGCAGCTCCAGCCAAGGCTGTGCAGCATCCGGAATAAAGGCACCAGCAAGGCCGTACGGAAAGGCCTCACCGGTTGCTAAAATGGAGGTCGAGCCCTACACCCAGAATGAAGCCACCAGGAAAGAAGGACGCAAAAGGCCCCACTTGCTGCTGCAACCATGACCGAGGCTACGTCTGGAACAAAGGCACGAGCAAGGAAGGACGGAAAGGCTCCGAGTTCAACTAAGACTGAGCCTACGTCCAGAACGAAGACATCAGCAAAGGAGCGCGGAAGGACTCGTTCACAACCTTCCCATACGTCGCAGGCACGAGAGCCATCCAAGGCACCCGACAAAAAAGCAAGGAAGGACGGAAATGCTCTTACTGCTGGTGCAACTAATACTGAGGCCTACGTCCGGAACGAAGAAACCAGCAAAGCAGGGCGGAAAGACTCGTTCAAAACCTTCCCACACGTCGCAGGCACCAGAGCCATCCAAGGCACCAGACGAAAGAGCAACTGAGGTGGTTCCGCCAGCCTTATCAGGCATGCTCCCTGTCCTTGCCTCTGATACGCCAGAGGAAAATGAGAAGCTGCTTTGGGACTACAGCCCGCCGCCGCCGCCAAAGACGCCCCAGTTCAAAGCCAAGAAGACCTCGGGCACCATTAAGACTCGAAAGCTTTCCCAGGATTTACCATCCGAAAAGCCGGAGAAGCTTGCCAAACAAGTAACAAAACCGCCGGGCAGAAAGCCTTCCATCGGAAAAGCGGCTCCTCCGAAAGTTGAAAACATCCCTGAAGATACATCTGTAAGGTCAAAGCCAGGCGTTACGCAACCAGTGACAGCTCTCGAGGGGTTACGGGATAAACGCGACCAGAAACAGCCCGAGGTGGCTAAGGGTTCCCAAGAGCCGAAGCGAAAGCCATCGCAAGAGCGACCTAAACTCGCCGCAGGCGGAAAGACGCGTTCACAACCTTCCCATATGTCGCTGGGACCAGAGCCATCCGAGGCACCAGACGAAAAAAGAAACTGGGGCGGTTCCGCCAGCCTCTCCAGGCATTCGCCCTATCAATATCTCTGTTACGCCCGAGGAAAATGAGGAGATGCTTTCGGACTACAGCCCACCGCCGCCGCTAAAGACGCCCCAGTTGAAAGCCAAGGATACGTCGGGCACCGCGGGGACTCGAAAAAGTTAACCAGGAGTTACCATCCCGAAAGCCGGCGTCCCAAGAGACGGAGAAGCTTGCCAAACAAGAAACAAAACCTCCGGAAGGAAGCCTTCCACCAAAAAAGCGGCTCTTTCGAAAGTTGCAAACGTCCCAGAAGATAAACCTGTCAGGTCAAAGCCAGGCGTTACGCTATCAACGACAGCTCCCGAGGGGTTACCGGCAAAAACGTGACCAGAAACAGCCTGAGGTGGCTAAGGGTTTCAAAGAACCGAAGCGAAAGCCATCGCAAGAGCGACCTAAACTCGCCGCGGGCGGAAAAAACTCGTTCACAACCTTCCCATATGTCGTTGGGACCAGAGCCATCCGAGGCACCAGACGAAAAAAGCAACTGAAGTGGTTCCTCCAGCCTCTCCAGGCATTCGCCCTGTCATTGTCTCTGTTACGCCCGAGGAAAATGAGAGGATGCTTTGGGACTACAGCCCACCGCCACCGCCAAAGACGCCCATTTAAAGGCCAAGGATACTTCGGGCACCGCGGAGACTCGAAAACTTTCCCGAGAGTTACCATCCCAAAGTCGGCGTGCCAAGAGCCGGAGAAGCTTGCCAAACAAGAAACAAAACCTCCGCGCAAAACGCCTTCCACCAAAAAAGCGGCTCCTTCGAAAGTTACAAACGTCCCAGAAGATAAACCTGTAAGGTCAAAGCCAGGCGTTACGGAACCGGCGACACTCTCCCGAGGGGTTACCGGAACAACGCGACCAGGAACAGCCTGAGGTAGCAAAGGGTTCCCAGAACTGAAGCGTAAGCCATCGCCAGAACGACCTAAACTCGCCGCCGGCAGAAAGGCTACGCAGAAGCCAGCGTCAGGAGGGCAAGCCTGGACCAAAATGGAACAGATCTCGCGGACCAGAAGCCACCGTCCAAGGAGGGAAAGCCGGCCCAACCTGGGAAAGATTGGCGGCGCAAAAGCCACCCTCAAGGAGGGCAAGCCTGGCCAAACCTGGAACAGATATGGCGGCCGAGAAGCCACCATAAGGAGGGCCAAGCCTGCCAAACGTGGAACAGATTTGGCGGCGCAAAAGCCACCCTCAAGAGGGCAAAGCCTGGCCAAACCTGGAACAGATATGGCGGCCAGAAGCCACCATCAAGGAGGGCAAGCCTGGCCAAACGTGGAACAGATTTGGCGGCGCAAAAGCCACCATCAAGGAGGGCAAGCCTGGCCAAACGTGGAACAGATTTGGCGGCACAGAAGCCACCGTCAAGAAGGGCAAGCCTCGCCCAACTTGGAACAGATCTGGCGGCACAGAAGCCACCATCGAGGAGGGAAAGCCTGGCCCAACGTGGAAGAGCTGGAACGGCCTCGGTTGTTCCGGGCGGAGTTGCGAGCCCAGAACTTGGATGTCGATTTCCGCCCCTACAGAGCGTCGGTTCAACCATTTCGAGGGCGATCGGCTTTTCATGTAACAGCTGCAAGAAAAATCGACCCAGAGACTGGCGGTTCCATAGGCAGTTCGCAGCCACCCAAAACGAAAAAAGAGTTGAAGCCGCCGAAAGTAGAGGTACACCCCGAGACTCCATCTTCTCCTTCGCCGAATGTCGCCGAGACTTTATCACCTTCTTCGCCGACTGTGCAGCACGAGCCTGACAAGAAGAAGGAAGCCATCCACGAGAAATTGCGCCAAGCACAAGAACGAGGACGTCTTCGCAGTACGCACGGAGGAAGGCTAGGGTTAAAGCCAGAGCTGCGGCCAAAGCGAAGGCGAGAACTCAAGCCGCGAAGAAAGAAGCGTTGAAAAGAAAGCACGAGGTAAAGGGGAAAAAGAGCGCCAGCAAACGAGCCAAAAGAGGCAGCGAAAGGAACGGCGAAAGCCTGGGCATCGTACTGAAAGCCATACGCCTTTCTTGGTGCCACTGTGCCTGTGCCTGTTAATCCTGCTGATAATTTTGCTGCTCTTGCTGTATTTTTTCTGGTGGCGACAGCGAGAAGTCACGACTACGACACATCCAGGGGCTACGACCGATCACATTCCGGACCAGTATTACTGCTCAAGCGACTTTTGCAACGCCGAAGCAGCTTACTTGAAATCTCTTCTTAGCAATAGCAGGGCACCTTGCGATAATTTCTACGAATACGTCTGCGACGTCTGGAGGAAGAGCCATCCTGTGCCTGGAAATGGAGCTGGAGGCGTCGTGTCCAGGGATACCATCCTCCAGGACAGGCTCGCCGATGAACTCGAGCCGATACTTCTTGGCATGCAAGACGCAGACGTAAAGTAGCTGCAGATCTTCATGGCGCTTGCACAGACCGGACGAAGCTTGGACAGGACGGGACAATGTGGTAGAAGCGGCTCGGAAACTCTTTAGTGGCTGGGCTATAAGAGAGTGGCCTGTCCTAAGAGCTGACGCAGTCACCACCTCTGACGCGTGGTCGTTCGCGGGAGAGCTTGTGCGCGACCCTCAACGTGGCTGCCTTGGTTTCTGTCTCAGTCGGCGTCAGCCCCGAAAACCTCGAAGTCGCGTCCATCGAACTCGGCAAGCCCCGGCTAGTATTCTCCTGCAACGACGCTTCAAGGCAGGCGGTGAAGGAGTTATTCAGCGGTGCTATCGAAGAGATCATGTCTAGGTTTGCAAAGCCATCCTCAAGCATCGGCAGCAGCGAAGTACAGGATGTCATGAGGGTTTTCATCCGACTCGGCTCATCACCCGCACTCTCGAGCAGCCCAGACACCGGCCCTCTGGTCTACTACTCAGTCCGGTTGATCGAGCTCGACAGTGGCTACAAGAACTTAGTCGAACGGGTCTTTAGCAACATAATTCCTGTCGACGGAACCACTGCGGTCGTTCTGAAGGCTTCCGACTACCTGCGCAACCATTTGGTCGCAGCAATGCAGGAGCTCAAACCCACGCCGTCGCAAACTACCTCGGCTTTATGGCGCTGGCCAGAATGGCGCCCTTCTTCCCGGACAAGTTCGCCGCCTTCCGGCAGATCTTCGCCAAGGACGTCTTCGACCGCACGGGTGCCAGACACCTCGCAGACGAAGACGTTTTGCCTGCTGGCCGTGCAGCTCGTGCTGCCGTCGTGCGTGGCCAAGGCGGCGTCGCAGCTCGCCATCTGTTGGACACCTCGGTGCCTCTGTCCGAGTGGATGTCTCGGATCGAGAACTCATTCCGGCGCCACCATGAGCGAGTGGCCTGGATCGACGAGCTGTCCGCTCTCATCGTGCGCTACAGGCTTGGGCGGAACCCGATGGCTTCCCTGGCCCACGGTGACTATGCGGGGCAGTGCGCGCCGTCCCGCACGAGATCCCTCGGCGCAGTGATCACCCGCTGCTGTTTTTCTACCAGGTGTCCGTGCTGCAGGAGCAGAAGCGGCTTCAGGCGGTGCGTAAGAGTGGGCCCGATGTTCGGGCCATGAGGGACCGCCAGGTCTCGGACTTGGCCACCGTCCCGGAGTACGATGCCCTGAGGCAGACGGTGGGTGTGCCTATGGCCCTGTTCAACACGTCTGTGCCGAGCAACGCGACCATGTTCGCCTTCCACCTGTCCAGGTAGGAAACATTCCGTCATGTTTAGCAAGGGCAGCGCCAGGGGCACTAAGACGCCGTTACGCCAGACCTGACCCAGAGCAATCCAAGGAAACGGTGTTGCCAGCGCAGGTTAGCGCTTTCGTAGTGCAGTCTTGTACATATACAGGTTTCGTGGCGCGATTCATAGCTAGGTGGTCCCCGATTTTCTCGGGCGTGCTTATTTAGTTAGGATATTTACGACGGTGTGAGCTATTTGCCACTCCCCATGTCAGTGGAGCTTTAAGCGTAATTCGAGTTGAGTAGTATTCAAACTTTAATGTACGATTTAGGAAACTTTTGCACGTCACGAAAGTGCGTCGTAAGCTTGCTTCTAGTAAGGACTTCCTAAAAAAGGCAGAGATAGTTTGGAAAAACTATCCTGAATTTTCTTTCCAGATTTTGAGCTCTGTACGAGGTACGGCCGCCGAAAACGATTCCACTGTCGCGTTGTGTATCAGCGACCATGCGCGAGCGCTCACCTGTTGGATATATGCGCCATTCATAGCCTGATTTGCTGAATACAAACATTCTCGTTTTATTTAGTGTTACATTGCATCTGACAGACGTACAGAGCGCACGTGGTCGCGCTGGACGTCTTGTTTGCTTATCGTCCAGGGTCTTTCCGGGGGACACTTGTGCCCCACGGAGGCGGTAGAAAGCTGGGAACAGCCGTTCCGCGATAATGTAGTGGAAAAGAAAGGCTGAATTCGCTTGAGTTGATCAAGTGCTGCGACACATTTTTGAATTTTAGCAAAAATTGGCTGGCGATTACAATCCTCCCTAATGCAATAATTTGGGCGCAGCTGCAGTGCGCTGAGGCAGCACTCACTCGTGGCTTCTCTCGACGGCAGCGATGATGACCCTGTGCGTCGGCGGCGTGAAGTGCGTCTCAAGAAGGGACCGCGACCTGCGTCTTAGTCAGGGAACGCCCATAATAGTCACGCCCCCCTCACGTTCTCTCCAAGCGCCGCGCCCTCGAGCGCCTCGTGCGGGCACAGCATACTGCCTCCTCCCTCGCCCACCGCACACTTTCGGAGAGCGCTGGCTCGTGCCGCCACGGCGAACCGCTCTCCCCTACCAATTTCGAGACACTCTCCTTTTTTTGCTTTCTTTCAATCGTTCGCTTTTTCTTTTTAAAGACGATAGTCTTTCTTGGGCTACTTAAGCTCAGAAATTTTGGTCTGTCTGTATGTCTGTCTGTCGGTTTGTCTGTCCGTCCTGTCTGTGACTCAATTCAGCCACCCGGCCAAATTAAAACAATGCCTGCGCAATAGTCTTATATACTCACAGCTAAATGTGCCCGTCTACGTCCGGGTGTAAGGTTCATACTTGTCAATATTGTTGAAGAACAAGACATTACGCATATATAAGACAACAAATTAATACAGAAGTGATATTTGCAGCGTTCCTTTATAAAAAAATCGTACATGTTTGATTTTGGCGAGATTAAATACTTCATCAACTGAAGAAAAAAAAATATCACTCCGCCGTCGCCTGCCTGTCGCCCGCGCCATAATAGCTTCTGGCGGCATTTGAAGAAATCAAGTGGCAACAGTTACGAAGGGTTCCACTTACATAGGTTCCACGTTCTGCTTGGAACGCACGTGGACTAGGGAAACGCGGGTTTATAAACGTTGAAAGTAGTGGCGCCTCGATTCACGCGCGTCTTCGCCGTACGGCAGCCGTTCGCATCGAGACACTCGGTTTGGAGCAGTGGAACGCGGAAATTTAAAATGATTTAAGCAAACCTTTGGCGTCTTTACCTTGGGAGGAGCGCGACGCAAGAGGAACAACATGAGGGGTGAGCGGGAAAGCGAAGGGAAGCATTTACTTGGCAAAAGTCGGTAAAGACTATCGTCTTTTGACGACATTTGCAACGAAAGGAGCAGAGATACGCGGCCATTTTTTCTTTGACTCGTCGGTCCAGCCATCGTTCGCACGGTCACGACAACGGCGACGTGGCTCAGCCCACGAACGGGCGACAAAGGGCTGCGCCCTAAAATCGGCCGATAAGTTTCTTGTCGGGGTATCGCCACCTGAGAGGGGCAGGAGCAAGGCAACAAAGACGGCGTTTTGCGGACATCATAGTCAAAGATGATTCACAAGGCGAGCACTTAAAGGCACCATTAAGACCAAATACGACTTTGCTTTACTAAAAAAACTGTTTGATTCCGGTCATAGGAATCGGTAAAACACGAAAGTGAAATGTGCCGCGAAATCTGCAGCTGAGCATGATTTGCGGGTAGGCGGCTGTCTTGTGGGTGTGCTTGGTGATTGGCGTCCTTCTGGCGGGTCGCTTCGGCAAGGGTGTACAGGCGTCATTTCCGCGACAGATATGACGTCAGTGAAATCTTGGTGTGTCCCGGCACTTTCGTGTTAAAATATAAAACCCGAAAACGAACAACCCTAAGTATAACGTACTTTTAGTACTAAATGTACTAAATGTAAAAAAGTGTGCCCAAATATCCATAACGCGTAAAAGAGACCCCCTCGAATTTCCTTACAAACTGAACAATACTGCACTGCCAACTGTAGACCAGTTTAAATACCTAGGTGTAACAAAAACTTCAAATCTAAGCTGGAACACACATATTCGAATCATATCATCAATTGCTATTCAACGTTTGTGGTTGCTAAGGCACCGATTAAAACATTGCACAAGCAAAACGAAACAATTGGCATACACATCTTTAGTACGACCTATATTGGAATACGCAGATGTTGTGTGGGATCCCCATACGAAAGCAGACATACAGCTCGAACGCATGGTTTATTTACAACGCGTTGGCAGGCGTTTTCAGTACAGAGCTACGTACCCGATCAGGACTTCAACACTACAGGCACGCCGGAAAATACACCGCCTAAATTTCTGTTCAACATTGTTAACAATAACTTAGGAATAGCCTTTAACACCTACATGCGTCAGTTTAATACATCGTCAAACACGTAACAACGTGCCAAAACAATCGAAATGCCCCGCACAAAACAAATCACCGTGTGAACAATATCGGATTGGAATGCGCTGCCACAAGCTGTCACTGAAATTGTGACCCCGGAATCATTCGTATCATCTATCAGTTCGTACTTTTAACAAACAGGGCCCGGAAGACGCCAACGAGCGTTATCGCCTCGCATTGGGCAAACATTGTGTACATTTCAACTTGTGTGTATTTTCTTGGAAGCCGGGATGTACCTACCCAAGAGTCTGTTTTCTGGTGTGTTACGCGCTTTTTTTTTGCTTGTTCCTGCTCCGGAAACTTTGTGATCGATGTATTTAACCAAGAGGGCTTTTTGTCGGCTATGTTACGCGCTATTTTTTTTTTCGGATTGTTGGTTTCTACTCAGAAAACTTTGTCTCCCTTGTTCGGTTACGTGTTTCGCTGTACCACGCGAGTTCTCCGCTGCACCACAGTGCTGAATGTATCAATATGTAACCACTCCTGCCTTGGCTCCCAACAGGTGGGTGGCTGGCAGTATATTACAAATAAATAAAATAAATAAATGTACTTCCCCGCAAGAAGGCCCTGTCTGCCGGGGTGCACCCTTTACAGGCCGCTTGCTTTGTTGTATGGCGTCACTTCCGTGACGGATATGACGTCAGCGAAATCTTTTTGTATCCGGGAATAGAACAGTTTAGTGTTAAAAACTGCTGTGTACCGATAACACTTATACCAACTTTATTTAAATTTAAAATATTGGCAATATTAGGGAAAACAGACGAAGCCGTGGCGACCCCCCAGCCACTCTCCGGCGATTTCTGCATGACGTCACGGAATCTTGTTTGTGCGATTGGCAGCCGCAGACTTAAGCCACCACCAAGAAACGTGACTGGGCGATTAGTAACGCCTCTAGTTTCATCTGGCAGTATCTCTCAAAATGCTAACGTGCAGCTAAGACGATAAGTTTTCAGTGCTGGCCCATGTAACGTCACTCCTACCCATAACACGTCACTGAAGCGCGAAATATGAAAGTTTCTCAATATTTCTTGCGTTTCTTTTGCTAAAAATGCCCTTGGTGGCTGGAATGTTGCTCAGTTAACAAAGGCTGGTTCTTACAAATTGAACAAAGTCGTATTTTGTCTTCATGACACCTTTAAAATGGACATGGGCCTTAAAGAAGTACTGACACGAAATTTCAAAGCTGAGATAACTATCTAAAATGCTTCCTTTTTATCAGGAGATATCTCCCAGCAAGTTTCAACAGCAACCGTTCGGTGTAACATATTTTAAATCAATTTTAATCTTTGCCCGCACGAAAAAGCTCAGAGTGGGTCAGCATGACATCATCTGATACTTGCCCCAAACTGCCGACGTCGGGGCTCCCGTGACGAAGCCGACGCGCTGGCTGTGGGTGGCGCGCGCTGCTACGGCGTGTGTACACGTCATGGTTTTCGGACTGACGCATGCTGCCCCCGCGCGTGGGGACAGTGAAGACCTCGGCCGGTCTGGGCGTGGGCGTGTGCTGGCTTGCGCGCGCGTCCAGAGCGGCAGCAGTACGGCAAGAATGGTGACGTCAGGTACTACCTCCGTCATGGCGGCCACTCGGCGTTCGTTTTGTCGAAACCGAAACTGACACGAATAAACGACGCCATAAATGAATGTTTACGCTGCGCTCGACACTCTATGATTAGGGGGCTGATAGGCACGCATAGCAGCGAAAAAACGTAACACGAAAATTTCGTGTCAGTACTGCTTTAAGGCGCTCGAATGGTTCGGGGCCACTAGTGACGCTAAGGTCGAATAAGTTGTAAGGTACGTTCCAAACGATGCGTAGAAATAGCAGATAGCAGGGGGGACCTACTAGTCGAGTTCGCAGAACGGAATAACCTGCGCATAATGAATACCTTCTTCTGCAAGCGGGAGAGCTGGAAGTGGACGTGGAGGAGCCCGAATGGTTAGCATAAAAATGAAATAGACTTCATATTATGCGATAACCCTGACGTCGTGAAGGATGTGGAAGTGCTCGGAAAGGTAAGGTGTAGTGACCACCGTATGGTAAGATCTCGAATTAGGCTAGATTTTAGTAGGGAACGCAACAAGCTAGTACGAAAGAAGCCGATTATGAGCTCACAGTAAGACGTAAAATAGAAGAATTTAGGATCGCGCTGCCGAACCGATATTCAGCTCTTACCGAGGAAGCAGAGGTTACGACACAAGAAGCCAGCGACAACCTTACACGCATTATCACGGAGTGTGCAGTAGAATTCGGGGGCACAATGGTTCGACAGGATACTGGTAAACTTTCCCAGGAGACGAAATATCTAATTAGGAAATGGCAAACAATGACAATCTCCACCACAGCTGACGGAATAGAACTAGCCGAGCTTTCGAAATTAATCAATAAGCGTAAGACAGCTGACATACGGAAGTATAATATGGAGAGGATCGAATACACTGTAAAGAACGGAGGTAGCCTGAAAGCAGTGAAGAGGCGTCTTGGCGTGGGGAAAAATCAGATTTATTCACTTAAGACAAGCAAGGCAATGTCATCACAAATAGGGATAAAATAGTCACAGTAGCCGAGGAGTTGTATAGGGATCTGTACAGTAGCCGGGACATCCGTGATAATGCCGAACGAGAAAGTAGTTCAGAGGAGATAGACATCCCATCAGTAACGACCGAAGAAGTAAGGATGAGGAAGGCTTTGAAAGAAATGAAAGGGGGCAAAGCACCTGGTGAGGATCAGATAACAGAAGACCTCTTGAAGGATGGCGTAGAAATTGTACTTGAAAAAACTGGCAAACCTGCATACGTAATGCCTAATGACCGCAAGTGTACCGGAACCTTGGAAGAACGCGAACATCATCCTAATCCATAAGAAAGGTGACATGAAGGACTTGAAAAATTACAGGCCGATCAGCTTACTGTCAGTCGTCTACAAGGTACTTACCAAGGTAATCGCTAACAGAATTTCTGCAACCTTAGATTTCAGTCAACCTAAAGAACAAGCAGGGTTCCGTAAGGGCTATTCAACAATGAACCATATTCACACGATCAATCAGGTGATAGAGAAGTGCGCTGAGTATACTGAACCCCTATATATAGCCTTCATAGATTATGAGAAAGCATTTGACTCCGGTCGAAACCTCAGCAGTCATTCAGGCATTACGGAGCCAGGGGGTAGATGAGCATTATGTAAGAATACTAGAGGGTATCTACAATGGGTTCACAGCTACCATCATCCTCCATAAGGAGAGCAGTAAAATACCTATAAGGAAGGGCGTAAGACAAGGAGACACAATATCTCCAATGTTATTCATGGCATGTTTAGAAGTATTCAGAATGTTGGATTGGGAACAGGTGGGAGTAAAAGTTAATGGAGAATACCTCAGTAACCTCAGATTTGCTGATGACGTTGCCTTGCTAAGTAACTCGAGGGACGAATTGCAAAGCATGCTTTCCGCACTGGACAAACAGAGTAGAACCGTGGGCCTGAAAATTAATATGCAGAAAACCAAAGTAATGATCAATAACCTCGGGACAGCACACCTGTTTGAGATAGGTGGCCAGGCAGTGGAAATGGTTATCGAATATATCTACTCAGGCCAAGTTGTGACCCCGGAATCCAAACCATGAGGCAGAGATAATTAGAAGGATAGAATGGGGTGCAGTGTATACGGCAGACATTCTCAGATAATGAATAGCAGCCTACCATTGTCCCTGAAGAAGAAAGTGTATGACAGCTGCATCTTACCGGTACTCACCTACTGGGCAGAAACTTGGGGGCTGTAACATTAAGGGACAAGAGTAACATTAAGGGACAAGAAGAGAGCGAAGTGGGCCAGGGAACAAACGCGTGGTACGGACATATTAGTAGAAATTAAGAAGAAAAAATGGAAGTGGGCCGGGCATGTAATGCGAAGGCAAGATAACCGTTGGTCATTAAGGGTAACAGAGTGGATCCCTAGAGAAGGCAAGCGTTGCAGGGGGCGGCAGAAAGTTAGATGGGCAGATGAGATCAAGAAGTTTGCGGCGATAAATTGGTCGCACTTAGCACAGGACCGGGATAATTGGAGATCTATGGGAGAGGCCTTTGCCCTGCAGTGGACGTAGACAGGCTGATGATGATGATGATGATGATGTTGATGATGATGCGTAAAAAAAACTGCTCCCCATGCTCCATTCACCAGGGGTGGTAGTGTTAGAAAATATGAAGGCTACTCTTTTGTGACTAATACCACGGCTACACTAGGGTCCGAATGTCATTCGAACCAAATGTCATTTGACTCAAATGGGGTGCTTCCAATGCCATTCAAAATCCACCGTGCTGCACAATTTCGATGGAATTTGAAAGCTTTCACAACTGCTCGCCGTGCTGTAGTGGCGCTATTCGCCCCGTTCCGTTTTCGTACAATAATACAACAATAAAATTTAGGAGCAGTCTACGGCAGTAAAATGATGTCACACCGGTTTTGACTTTAATGTGATGGCTGTTTGCGTAGTTTTAAAATTTTTTTGCAACTGACCCACTGCTTTTGAGAGTATGAAAATTAAATATGTTGATTTGTTATTTTAAGTAAATGAACAGTGAACAAAATTCTGCAGACAAAAATATTTTCTTTGTTTTACGTACGAAAGTAGGATATTTCTTATTGCCTATCGAAGACGCTGCGTGCGAGGGTGCTAGAGATGGCATTTGAAATCCCAAATGTCTCTCTCGGGGCTCATTTGGCTCGAATGTCATTTGAGCGGAATGGCATTTCAAAACCCAGTGTAGCAGCACAACTTGGCATTTGAGTCAAATGACATTTTGTTCAAATGACATTCGGACGTTAGTGTAGCCGGGGTATAATACTATGACTAATTATCTACAAAGGAAGGAACAGCGCACATTTTGACGAAGGACGGACAGAAATACACACCGCAAGCGCTATCAACCGATTGCTTTTTTACAAGTTGGGGAAAATAAATAGCACATTTACAGGGAAAGATACAACAAGCGCGTACAAAGAGCGCAACAAGCGCGTATTTTCCGCAACTTGTAATAAAGCGCTCAGTTGATAGTGAGCGCTTGTGGTGTGTATTTCTGTCCTTCCTTCGTCAAAATGTGCGCTGTTGCTTTGTATCTGACCACCAACTATTGATTAATTGTGGGATTTAACGCGCCGACGCAACGCAGGCGATGAGGCGCGCCGTAGTGGAGGGCTCCGGATTAATTTTGAACACCTGGGGATCCTTAACGTACACGAGGAATCTCGAACACACAGGCGTTTTTGCTTTTCGCCTCCATCAGAAAAGCGGCCGCCGCGGCCGGGAATCGAACCCGCGACCTCGTGCTCAGCAGTGCAATGCCTTAGCCATTGAGCCACCGCGGCGGGTCTGACCCCCGACTGGCCCAACATGGTACCCTTCTGGCTAATTATCTCTATCTTGGCAAATAGTTAACTGACTCGACAAATAATGGAATATTAGAAATCAGTGGTAAAAAGGCAGCAGGACTGAAAATTCTAACAGAGATTTAGTTAAAAATTAAAAGAAATTGTTTTAAGACCTACGGCCCCCTTTAAACAGGTGCAACTCACCTTGGAACGCAGAACCATCGTCGAGAAAGACGCCGGTTTTGACTGGCATCTTACCCCTCCGCTTCTTTCTTTTCGTCTCAAGGGTGGCCGTCCGCTTCTACCGCGCCCTGGTACAGATACTGTTCCACAACAACATCTACGAGCGAGATGCCCCGCTCTCGCTGTCCCCCGACATGAGGCGGCGACTGGACGGGCTGCTGGGATGCATGGAGGAAGACCTGAGACGCCTCCCTGCCGACCTGCGCGGCCCCGCCTCGGCAGACTCGGCCAAGTCTCGCGGGGCGCTGCTGCAACACGTAGCTGCCGTGAAGCTGGCCTTGCGCGCCTTCGATGACCACCTTACCGTGCGCCGCGTCTGGAAGACGGACTTCCGCTTCAAAGACATGCCCGACGTCTCCTCGAACGCGCTTTTCTTCATCTACTACGCGTTGGACAACTGCGAGGCCGCCGACACGGTGTACGCCGAACACAGGGGCCATTGGATGCCGGCACACTACCGCGTCAACGCGGCTCTACGGCACGTGGAAGAGTTCGCGTCCGAGTTCGGCTGCGTGGCTAACTCGAAGATGTCGGCCGCGGCGCACCTGTGTTCGGTCGTGAAGAAGCACTAGGACTTGCGAGACATTGCACGACAGAGGAGTCATCGTTGCAGGACCTACTAGGCGCCATAAAACTTCCTCGAATGTTTTTCTCGTGCGGTCTCGCTTGATTGACCGCCCGGTAGTCTTTTTTTGTTGCGTTTTTCCGTCCCTACCGGGACCCTATCAACTACCGGGACCCTATCGGCACTCAGGTTTCGGCACTCAGTATGATTTGCCTCTAGGACTCGTCGCGGGGGGATCGAAGCGTAAAACTGAAACGGCCAGTATGCGTCCCGCCTTGTTTACGACATTCTGCGGTTTTTTGTACGCGTTCCGTTCGAAAGCAGCCACAAGTCATTTGTACGCCGTTCCTGCCCTTTTGTGCGAAACCGATCTTTGATTTCAATTTTATATTCATGTTAAAAGTGGTAATTTTATTGTTTCCTTGTTATTGTCGAGTCTAGTAAGATAACATTAATTGGTTTATTTGCATTCAGTACCGAGTTAATGGAAAGCGTCTGCTACCCAATGTTCAATAAATTATACGATTTGTGCATGACTTCGAGTGTTGTCTACCGTCAAATTGTATGCGAGATTTCCGTGGAATTCGTGCGCGGAAAAAGCACGTTTGATGCTCCGGCGTCTTGAAGCCACAGCCGTGGTTTGGGTATGACTGAGCGGTAGAGAAATTTCTTGATCAATACGTGCGCACGTGTGAACGTGTTATAAATGAACGAGGTGCTTCTCGAATTATTGAACAAAAATACGATGCCCTTCTACTCTGGGAAGAATTAAAGATGACCAGCAGGGCTGTGGTGCCCAGCAATCAACGTGAGCGACAATATGCTGTTAGCGACCGGACGTAGTCCAAGGGGTGCACGAAGCAAAACACATTTGATTGTAATTTGCGATTGAGCATACTTCCTAGTTAATTAGCTGAATGAAAATTACCATGGTGTCTGTTTCATTTCCGTAGAAGCCCATGTATTGAAGCAGACGTGAATTCCGCAATATTTGCGCAACTATGACTGTGAACTATGTAATTTTAAAAAGTAAGTGAAACTCGGTGCAATGTTAGGGTCGTCTTGGCAGCTAATTGTCACATAATTTATTTCGGGATAGCTTAAAAAAAATCCCACTCCACTCGTGGGACTGGTGTTAGGGCGCTGACGGGATTCACGCAGCGAGAGCACTTCGACCGAAAGGCCGCCAGGGAGCGGCACACCGGTTATTGCGCAGCGCGCCCGAAGGAGAAGGTACCGCGGAAGAGAGAGGTACTGCGGAGCATGCGCCGGCGCCAATGTGCTGCCGGGCTATGACGCAACAAATCCAACACAATCCACTTTATTTATTTGCAACCAAGTCCAAGCCAATTAAGCCAATGCATTCGAATCCAATCCAATGCCCGCCGCGAGAGAGCACTCGGTAGCAGAGAGGGGGTGCTGGTCCGGAGAGCGCACTCCGTCGTTGATGGGGGGGGCGGAAGACAACAACCCCGACGACGCTGCAGGCGCCGTCCATGGCGAGTGAATGAGGTGCAGGCATCTAAAAAAAGACTTAGGACATTTTTGTATTCGAAAATAGATGGGCTTCAAGTGCAACCCTCAATGTGGGAAAGCCATGTCTAGAGCTTAAAACGGTTACCGTAAAGTCGGCTTCACCCTAACACAAATGCCGCGATTGCACTATCGAAGACATCTTTTAGGGAAGGTGTGGTCCCCGAACACTCTGCGTTTATGTACAAGGGATACGCGGTGCTCTTCCCAAAGATGCCATGTTACGCTTCAAGATTTTGGTGTCCAGGACAGGAGAGGCTACGAACGCGCCTTAGGTCCTTGAATGGGAGTTGGGGAAAACTACGTCAAGAAGCTGATACATCCAATGGCACGGTAAGCTGAAACTAAAGGAAATGGCGGAAAACTTAGGCCCGATGTCTAGAAGTTTCGTGGGAGAGCGGTGAGCGGGAAGCGCACCGTTCCTTGCAGCTCTGATCGGAACGAGCCCGTTGGATAAAGCAGCGCATCATTAAGGCTGATTGTGCAGGATGCCCCTAGGCTTGCCAAAGAATCCACGTTTTGAAGGATAGCTTGTTGTCGACAACCGTCGTCATCTTCCGCAGGGGAACCGCGAAGAAGAAGAAGAACAGTCCCACAGGAAGATGTGGGCAGTGTCGTACATTGCTGAGCACCGCACCGAGCAACAACCTTTACGGGATCACCAATCTAGGAGACTACCGTTCTACCTTGTAGCGCATCGAAAGAACATGTGGACGAGTGTTCTTGCCGCCTCGAGAACCACCGCCTTCTAATCCTGTGAATGATAGTACTTGTGCCATTTCCTGGGCCAATCCTGTGACGGAATGTCTGGACGCGGAATTCTGTCCTGAGCCGCTCGTAGTTGCGATTTCCTAGTAAAAACCAGATCACTCAACATAACGGCAACACAATGGAACCACACGGAACCCCCACGATGCTTCGCATCCTCATCAGGGTTTCCCACGGGAGATGGGTGTAATTTTTTTGTATGATACGCCCTTCGAAAATAGATGGGCTTCACAGTGCAACCCTCAATGTGGGAGAGCCATGTAGAGCTTAAAACTGTTACCGTAAAGTCGGCTTCACCCCTAAACACAATGCATTGCACTGAAGACATTTTTTTAGGGGTGGTGGTGGTAACACGCGTTATGTACAAGGGATACCAAGACACCATGTTACGCTTTAGAGAATTTGGTGTCTAGGGGGAGGGGATTAGGTAATGGGAGTTGGGGAAAAGAATATGATACATCCAATGGGGTACGAAACTAAAGGAAATGGTGGAGGAGGCCTGATGTCTAGATGAAGTTTCGCAGAGTGGTGAGCAAGCACCGTTCTTCGCTCTGATCGGAACGAATTGGATAAAGCCAATCATTAAGGCTGGGTCGGCTTGCCAATCCTACGTTTTTGAAGGCTTGTTGTCGACAGTCGGCAAAGCGAGGGCAGTCCCACAGGATGTGTGCAATGTTGTCATTGTCTGAGCAACGTGAAAACTCGGGATCATCTAGACTGCCGTACCTTAGCGCGAAATTGTGGTGTTCTTGCCGACCCAGTTCTAATCCTGTGAATGATAGTGTGCCATTTCCTGGGCCAATGCTGACGAATGTCTGGACGCTTCACTCCTGAGCCGCTCGTAGTTGCGATTTCCTTTCCACTTGGCGGCGGGTGTAGAATTCCGAGCTCGAAGTAGGTGAAGGTTCCTCCGCTGTAATCTCACAGTTTTCATCCGTCTGCTCGTCGTAAGATGCAGATGATGGCGCTATAACCGAAGGAGGCTCAGGTATAAATTCCCGGCGATTTGAGTGAGCGGCGCAAGGTGGCGCAACGCTCGCGTGCGATTCTTGTCTACATCGTTATTCCCATATAGACAGCTTTGCTGACAAAAGGCTTGGTTTGAGGCGCATAAGCTCGACTACACAGGCGGAATCTGTTAAGTGGCTAGGCATGTGACCATTGTACTCTCTGTAGTACTTATTTTTGCTGACCAGTACTGTACCTTTACAATTTGTCCAATGAACAAAGGAGTGACACATCGCGCCGTATAATAGACTGCTTTGAATGTGTGGGCAGCCGGTTCAGAACAAGCCGAAAAGACGAAAGTGATTGCCTTCGTTAGATGTTTGCGCGGCAGAAGGCGTAAAGGCCTGTGACCGCAATTCGAGTCCTAGCGGTTTTGTTATAGCAAAGCATATATGGCTAGAGTTACATGCAATTTCCTTGTTCGTCAATAATCTCCCGACGCTCCGCCTGTCTTTGAAGCGCGAGGTGTTCTGTAGCACGAAGCGTCGGAAAGCGAACGCCCTGGTGTGTCTACATGCTACTGGCACGCGCGGTCACCACCAACATCGCATGCCGTGCGAGACATTACCTGTATCCCAAGCAGAGCTTGATTTGCACACGAGACGCAGCTTAACACTTTTGCGCTTCGTTTACTCGGACTAGCTGTCCACGATTTCGAGATCACGTAATATGAAGCAATGTTTTAACAGCGGCACTTTAACCCGACCGTAAGTTGTACGACGCGAACACAAAATCTACATCTGGAAAGAAAAAAACGCGTCACTTGCCGTGAATCGAACCTGGAATAGGGTGTTAAGGAGGACGAGAGTATAAACGTTTTATCAAAACGAGCAAGTTTCTTGCTAGATGGCAGGGGCACCAGCCCTCTTGTGGGGCGTCCTTAGTCTGGGATGTCATGTTCCTGGCTGGCAGCCCGGGCTCTAGCGAGGACTCTTTGTTGCGGCGCAAGATCTGAGATGGTCAGGTAGTCCACCCACTGTTCGTAAGTAGGGTTTGAGATGGGTGGCAAAGACGGGAATTGTCGGGGAGAGACTCCCATACCAGGAAGTAAGGGCGCCAGGGAATAGGTACTAGGCACGAACATGTGGATGAATGAATTGGGAAGTACGCTATGCAGATTGGTTAACTTGGGTTATGGAATGTTCTGCGTTCTATTATCAGGTGATATCAAAGAGGTTTTGAGGACTCATCACACTGGAAACACGGGGCCCAGCTTAACAATCTTACGCATACACTTTTGCTTTCAGTCATTTTATTTTCCACGTACTAGTCTTCAATTGAATGCTCCTGCGTCGCCCGACGTTACTACGCGAGTCTCGAGAAAATGATGCCGTACTCGACGATCTCCTTTAGCTGTGGGGGTACAGCGTGTTCGGGCAGTTTAGGCATAACGGCGCAGCTGGCCGATCCACGAGTGTGGGTTCCACAGAAGAGGCTCAGCACTTCTCCCATGACGTGCTCCCAGAGGCCAACCAGGAACTCCTTCGCCGGTGAGGAAGAGCCGCAGTCCGACAGCGCCGACTCAGCGCACTCGGTTGCAGTGCCGTAGAAGCTGCGCACAGATTCCACAGATTCGAGTCGGCGTTGGATTGCGGCAAATGATGAAACCCAAAGATGATACTCGCGAAGTTAGGGGGAATTTCCAAGGTTGAGTAGATTTATGTGAGGGAGTTGCGACAGCCGCCTGAAATGCAACTGTACGGGTACAGAGGAAGATTATAGAGCGGAAGAAGTTTCGGAAGGGCATTGGTTTGTGGTACATCGTACTACGAGGAAAAACAGCGCAAAGACAGGACGAAGTAAAGAAACTACAAACCACAGGCGCTGACGAACAACTGCGCGCTTTATTGCCGCAGGAACACTATATATATATAAAGGATAAGATAAAGAACGACAATGAAAAAAGAACAAAAACAGATATCGCAGTGAAATACGATAACCTGTGACAAAAACGTGATCCACCTCGTGGATTTGCGGCGTCAGATGTTCATGACAAGTGCACTATTTCCGTCACCAGAAGTGCAACCGACATTTCGATACAAAAAACACAAAGAAAGGAAAACGCGTTGTGAAGCCAGCCGTCGTTTGCACTTCTGGAGAAGGAAATAGTGTATGTCATGAACATCTGACGCCGTAAATCCACGTGGTGGATTACGTTTCGTCCTGGCTATCGTATTTCATTGCGATATCTGTTTTTGTTCTTTTATTTTTCACTTTTCGTTCTTCTATCTCATCCCCTATATATGTTCCTGCTGCAATAAAGCCCACAGTTGTTCGTCAACACTTGTGGTTTGTAGTTCTTTACTTCGTCCTGTCTTTTGCGCGGTTTTTCTTCGAAGATTACATAGCTTTCTCAGAAACTCTTCAGTTGAAAAAAATCATGCTTGGTACAGATTTTCTTTACCTGCGAATTTGAGAAAGCTATAGAAGTCTTTATGGCCGTACGGCTCCATTTCTGGCGGATGTCGAAATTTCCTTCGCAGAAACCCAAAAATGAAGGGCGCTTAGTTGCGCATTTGTTGGTAAAAGGAAAATGTGCACATTCCCCCGAAATGTATATCCATTGGCTACACCGGAAACCTGAAAATGAAGGGCGCTGAGCTGCGCATTTGTAGGTAAGAGGAAAATGTGCACATTCCCCCGAAATGTATATCCATATGGCTACACCAGAAGCCTGTGCATCTTTGTCCATTTCCCACTTTTATTCGTTGTTCGCATCCCGAAACAAGACGAATTTGTCTTGGGCAGCGAAGTTTGTGGACAACCTGGTGTAAAACATTCGTCTTGTAACCGTATGGTTGCATTTCGAGTTGATGTCAACCTTTGTGTTGCATAAGGTTACCGAAAGATATGTACAGCGGCGAAAACGCAAGATTAACACTTTGGGTGAGGTGGAGCATGAGAGGAGGAAAATGAAAAATAAAGCGAGAAACATGAAAAGCCCAAAAAACAGGGAAATTATTTAAATTACACGAAGTTCTCAGTGCTGCCGTAGTCTGCATAACTTTTCCTTCACTTTGTTATTGTTTTCCTCAAATGAAAATGCAGAATGTCTGAGCGAGCTAACTTGAGTTTATTTAGTTTCTGTCGTGGTAAGAGCTTACATGGAAGCTGGATATGGTTCCTGCGGAGCTTGCGACACCGAAATACGTATCGGTAGTTATTACGTGATGACAGGTATAGTAAGTGGTGTCATCCCTTTTCTCTCTCTGGATCAAATATTTCCAAAGTCAGAACCAGGGTCTTCCGCAAGACGGCGCTTGGGATACTCCACCGCATTTGTATATGCGGGCAAGCACCTGTCACCGACCGCTCATTTTCCTTCTATCGCTGAATTTCACACTTCTACGAGGGCTCAAATCTCTCCCCTTTCTCTTGATTGATCTCTTCCGGCGAGCTTTGGTCTGATATGCTGCCGCCGACATTCTCGGGGCCGGTAACGCCATCTGCAATGTTATCAACTGGATCTTCACGGATGGATGTCCAGGCCCACTTCCAGGACTTGGTCCATTGGCAACATCACGCCGCACAGGCGAACATGCAGCTACGTTCGCAATAACAAAGTTCCGTCTCTTGCTTTCACCGTTTGGGGTCCGACGTTTCCAACGAGTACACTACTAAGTTCGTCATTTCATCCCGCTACATCGCCAGACTTCACTAAAGACCGTTCTCTCTCTCTCTCTGACCCTATGGTTAAAAGTATGTGCTTTAGTTTACGCGGGAACTAAATGTACGCACCACCCATTCATCCCTATTTCATCCATACGATCTTGGCGCGCACACATAACTCCACCTTTATCCACTTTCCTTTCCCTCCCTGAACTGTGGGGGAGCCTGATGTCTTGCGCGGACTTAGATGCCCGGCAACTCATGGGGTCCAAGGCAGAGACAGTAGGGTCGTCCCATGGTCTCTCCTGGAATGAGGGATCATTCCCACATCACCAGGCCCAAAATAAAGTTCTAGGGGCGAAGCACCTTAGCGGCCTGGCTGCCGGCGTCTTCTGTCGTCGTCGTCTCATGTCGTCACGGTAAGTGAAGTTGTCAAACGATGGTTAAAAAAAAAACAAGTGTGTAATGAATAAAACCGGTTGAAAATAAACTAACATGACTTAAACTAATTTAAAATACAGGAATAATCAGGATTTAATTGCAATAATAACAGAAATTTGTTAAATTCTGTCTCGAAATTGTTTCACCAACAATATTGCCCTGACGAAAGTGGAGGTTCGGGTTCCTGCCACATCAATGTCGTCGTCATCACCATCATGACAATCACTACCACCATCATCATCGTCGTCGTCCTCATAATCATCATCATCATCATAAACGAATGAACAAAGCAGTTTTGTCTGCACATACTGGCAACACAAAACAAAAACAACGAAAACATTCACACCTACCAGCAGGCGTAATGAATCGCCTTGTCGCGAGGTGCGCTGTCGAGGGCTTTCTGAAGGTTCAGGGTCAAGTTGCGCATGCAGCTGTTCAGAGCGTTTCCCTTCCGGTTCATGCACGCGACGCTTTCAAAGTAGCCTACAAAAGGAGAGGAAATGGAAGAAAAGAACTTCGTTTATCGAAACTATACATGAGCTTGCACTGACGTCACTGGAAAGGCCATCAT